>JAUTXW010005505.1:705000-1305000 GCA_030620095.1 Kuschelorhynchus macadamiae | reverse complement strand
CTTTAAGCTATGCCGAGACCTGACAGACAGACCGGCAGACGGATGAACGGAATTGATAAAACATATATTTTTTGGCATCTAGGGACGTTAAAACGATTTCAACGTTACAAAAATTTTGTTGGCCCGCCATTTTGTTCGGCCATCTTTAATTAGTACCACAATTTTACTATTCATCGCTATACCACAATTAGTTATGTCACACAATTTAAAATCAATCCATTAAGCAGTTTTTTTAGGCAGAATTTTTAAATATCTTATTAAGCCGCCATTTTGTTCCGCCATGTGGGATTTGTGCCAAAATGTTACCAGTGGATTCCAACATAATAAATTTGAGATAAGTAGGATGAGCAGTTTTTTAATAATACTTTTCAGGTCATCCCCATATGACCCCTAACTTGTGACCAAAATTTGAAGTCAATCGAGTCGGTAGTTTTTTAGCTATGCCGCGAACAGGCAGACCGGCGGAAGTGAGAAAACATCTAGGGTCCCTAAAACGTGAAGATCTGAAAAAATCTCAGAGGGTGATTTTTTCACTATTACAATACTTACTTATAAGTAAAATGCCATAAATAGGAGTTATTATATTTCTAATCTTATATTATCTTTATTGCAAAAAATAGAATATGATTTTGATTTTTTATAGTTTTTGAATTGACTGCTTTACTGCCGAATGTAGTACTTTTTGTATCAAAAACCTGTCATATTATCCCAATAGGGCAGTGTTATTGGTGGTAGCAAAAGAGATGTTAATTTATAAGTTCTGATAAATCTAAACGTTAATTGACGTATCCCATTATTGTCACACAATTGAAAGTTGCAAAAATTTCCCTGTAGTTCTTTTTTCTCTTAATTTTGAATGAGATACTTTTGCACAACAATATAGGGAACATATTAGTAATTAAAGGACGTTATTTAGAAAATGCCTTGTATGTATAGAAAATAGTATTCAACAATTTATGTTAAGCAATTCCACGAATATTTTGTACTTTTCTGTATAACAAAAGGTAATAAAAGATTTATAGTTTGCTTGGCAATGACCCTCCGCTTTCGCTGGCCAACGAAGTTTCATTGTACATTGCTTGTACTGTCTGGTAAACTGTGACTGGAATTTCTATTCGATCAATAAATATAATAAATAACAATAATATCCGCTTCCGTATAGATAACTTTTGTAATTAAAATACACAAACCAAGTGTTAACTGTCCAATATCCTTTCCGTGATAGTCTAAACAGATTTTAATTTTCATCGTCAAAAAAATCAAACTGCAATTTTCTTAACGTCTCATAATGGTTGTTATACCTCATTTAATTCAGTAAGAAATTGTTTTATTGGTTATTTTCCTATAAAACCTATAATTAAGTGTATTAAACGTTAAAAAAAGTGGCTCGAGGCGATTTATATATGTCTACTTAATTTTATGCAAATTAGCGCCCATTCCGCCATTTTTTTTAAGCGGTGCCAGGCGAGTCACTTGTCAATATTACAAAATTCACATGTTTAAGTAATGATAACTACATGGTCAGGTGTAAAGTGAACGGATTATGTTTAATAATTTTATATAAAACACTAAATTAAATAATTGGACTTTTATTAATCTATTTGCAACAAAGAAAGTAGGTATTACCAACGCTATAATAATATATTAAGTACCGTTTATTGCACTAGTTTTAAATAAAGTTCTTTATGTTCAATCTAAAGTTACTTTAGAATATTTTTACTTCTCTCGTAAAAGGGAAGTATTGTAATCGTGAAAAAATCACAGTCCGAGATTTTTTCAGATCTTTACGTTTCAAAGTCTCAAGATGCTTAAAAACATGTTTTATCAATTCCGTCGATCTTTCTGCCGATTGACTGAAAATCCAATGTGGCAAAACAAGATGGCGCCCCAGTGAGATGTTAAAAAAGTATTACTAAAAAACTGCTTATCCAATTTTTCTCAAATTCTGCTCAAACATCAAGTTTTATGTAGGAATCAATTGGTAAAAATATGGTACGAAGATGGCGGAACAGAAAGGCGGCTTAATAAAATACCTAATAATTCAGCCTGAAAAAACTACTTAATGAACTGATTTTGATTTCAATTTGTGTGCCGTAACTAATTGTAGTATTGAGATGAATTAGTAAAATTTTGGAACGAATTCAAAATTCAGATCATATATTCACGTTTTAGCCCCCCCAGATGTCTAAAAAATGTTTTTAATAAATTCCGTCAGACCGTCTATCGGTTTGTCTGTCTGTCTATCAGAGTGCAGCATAACCTAAAAACAAATCAACAGATTTATTTCAAATTTTAGTCAAAAATTAAAGGTCATATCAGGTTGACCTGGTAATATTGTGGTAAAAATTCAATATGCTGGAACAAGATGGCAGCCTAGTGAAACGTTAAAAAATATATTACTAAAAAAATTATTTTCCAATGTATCTCAAATTTTGCACAAAAATCAAGTGTTACACAGGAATGAACTGGTAACATTTTGGTATGAATATAAGATAGAAAAACAACATGGTGGCCTAATAAAATATTTAAAAAAAACTACTAATTAGATTAATTTTAAATTTTGTGCAAGAATTAACATTACGTGTGATATAAAGATAAACAGGTAATGATGTAAAAATGTCGGAACAAAATGGCGGCCAAATAAAATTTTTAAAAAATGAACTCAAGACTATATAGGTATATTATGTTACGCAAGAATTAGGTGTGGTTTAGAGATGTGTTACCGTTCAAAATTTCACTGTATCAAATTATATTGTTTTACTGGTTAAACAAAAAAATTAATAGCATTACATTGTCTAATAAATAAATACATTACCTTTATTTCAGCGTTATAAATAAAAGTTTAAAACTACCAATTACATTTAATACATTAAATATTTTGTTTTTATTTTAGGTATCGGTATAGTTAGACATCCATACGCATATCCTTCCTTTCTTTATGTTACATGCTTTCAATAACTTATTTTAAACCAGAGTGAAGTTGTGAATTTGTGACTAGGCGTGCTATGGGGTACATACAAATTGGGGTATGATAAATATTCAATTATATCAAATTATACATTTTGGTGTGTGAAAATAATTAGATAATATTGGGATTGTTGTCTGATATAAGGAAAGTGTATATAGATTGTATTATAGGGTGTATTTGTGATATGTGTGTCATGTACACTGTGTCCCAGATTGCTTGTAATCACAGGGTTTCTCTGTAACCAGTAGAGATAGAACTTTGCGGTTTTCGCGACTCTGTGTGAATTTTTCGAGAAACTTTGAATGCCGCAAATAGAATTGTGCCACATCGTTTCGTTCCCGAGATACAGGGTGAAATAGAGATTTTGCACTTTTGGGGGTGGTATCATATTTCGGACAACCTATCAGATAGAGAAAAGGTAAAAACGGCTATGGATAGATATTTTTACGTAGAATCCAGTGTTGTAGTCGCACAAATTTTTAGACAATCCGTTTTTGAGATATAGCCCAAACTTAGTATTTTTTAAATGGGACACCCTGTATTTTTTTATTCCAAAAAATTCGCCTTTTTTTTCTCTTTAAAATGATGCATCACACTATGCACTTTTAACGTAAACTAAACCTTATAAACGCTATATTAAAAGAAAAACGTAAGTTGGCCATGGAAATATGGGTAGATATTAAAAGTGTCCAGAAGCAAAATTAAACAACATAAAAAATTAATAACCATTTTTTTACTATGAAATAAATAAACTTAATAATCTTGATAAACTTAATCACAATACTAAACAAATTCTACATAACTAGAAAAACTGTTCAAAATGGCCGCCCCCCTCACGAACACATAATTGGCACATAGTGCGAATTCTTCTTAGAGCATTCATCATTATTATAGGTCTATCTTCCAATGATCTAAATGCCTGAATGGTTGTATTTTGCAGCTGCTCCATCGTATTGACTGGATTCAGGTAAATTTTGTTTTTTAAGTAAGACCAAACGAAAAAATCTAATATTGAGAGGTCTGGCAACCCAGCAGGCCACTTTACTGGTCCATTTGTACCAATCCAGCGATCGTGAAAATTTTCAAATAGAAATAACCTTATAATTTGCGCATTGTGGGCAGGAGCACCGTCCTGCTGAAAGTAAATATTGTGCAGATTTGCTAGCGGCAAGTTATCCAATAAATCCGGTAGTATTTGATTTAAAAATGCTAGATATCTATCTGCTGTTAAATTATTATTGTAAATATGGAATGTAATCTTTGTTCCTAATATAAAGCAAGCGACGCTAAACCCAAACCTTCCTTGCTGCTGACGTTCTCTTATTAAAAATTGGTTTTCGGTATACCAGTGCCTATTATTATGCCTGTTAAAAATACCACTACAACTTATATAGGCTTCGTCGGACCATATAACCTTGCTACCGAAGTCAGGGTCATTTTGGGTTTTTTGAAGATACCAGTTACAAAAATTTAAACGCCTTTCTGCATCTCCAGGATGCAATTGTTGTACTACATTTACTTTATAAGGCTTATATTTATGTTTTCTTAATATCCTTTGCGTTTGTGATTTTGACAACCCCACTGTTTCCTGAATATGCCTACATGAATTCGCGTGATTGGCCTGAATACTTGCTAATACAACAATCTCATTGTTCTCGTGATTTCGTTTATTATATGTTTTAGCCCTGTGCTTTGAAAATGATCCATCATTAATTAAATTTAATTTAATTCGGCGAAAAATTGCCTTGTGTGGCTGAGGCCTTTCTGGATATCTGCGATATAAAAAAAGCTTTTGGAAATAGTCCATAACTCAAAGTGGAATTGAAAAAAAATTTTGAAAGGAGGTTCATAATAATTTAAGCGCTTGGTGCTTACCTGTTAAAATATAAATCAGATGCTTGATCACTGTTTTTATGACATTCAATAAAACAAACCATCATATCATACTTATGACTATTTTCAAAATTATTCATTTCTTCTTAATATCTATTAATTTACCTGTTAGAATTATTGGTAACTCGTATGATAAGAGGATAAACACGGCAATATTTGATATATTTAAGAAACAAATAGTTTTGATTTTTGTTTCCATGCCATATTTCCATGGCCAACTTACGTTTTTCTTTTAATATTGCGTTTATAAGGCTTAGTTTACGTCAAAAGTGCATAGTGTGATACATCATTTTAAAGAGAAAAAAAAGCATATTTTTTGGAACCAAAAAATATAGGGTGTTACATTTAAAAGATACTAAATTTGGGCTATATCTCAAAAACGGTTTGTCTAAAAAAAATTTCGACTACAGCACTGGACTCTACGTAAAAATATCTATTCATAGCAGTTTTTACCTTTTCTTTATCTGACAGGGTGTCCGAAATATGATACCACCCCCAAAAGAGCAAAATTTCTATTTCACTCTGTATCTCGGGAACGAAACAATCTGGCACAATTCTGTTTCCGGCATTCAAAGTTTCTCGAAAAATTGACACAGAGTCGCGAAAACCGCAGTTCTATCTCTACTGGTTACGGAGAAACCCTGTGATTACAAGCAATCTGGGACACAGGTAAACAATTTTGTACATATTTTGTACCTTTTATTATTTTATTTTGGGTAGTGAATATTTGTGGGTTTAATTTAGCTAGCTTTTAATTAAACCTACCCCATAGGTTCCTATTCAAGTTAGAGTTGAAAATTAGAACTTACAGTTGATTTTTTTTTGCTGAAAGAAATACAAGTTTTGGGGTCACAAAGAATAAAATAAAATAAAAGGGGTTTTGGCAGTAAAGGTAATTTTTACTCAGGGTTCTCGGGGTATTTACAATGCCTCTATAAAATATTTGGACTGAATATGCTTTTTAATTTTTTTCTGTTTGATTTTTATGTACCTATTGATCTACGCGTATTGTGGATCTGGATTCACCATTTTTTTGATATATCAGTCCTTTGTCATTGACGGGATCTAGTTTGGAGTGCTTTCCCGTAAGTAGTGAAGATTTAGTTTGGGGAAAAGTCCTCGTCTGATTGATGTGGTGTCCATTTGATGTTCCTGTCCTGCGACCAACCAGTAGAACAGATAAGTTTTATTTTTAACATCTGCGAACTAACATAATGCTGTATACATATAGCGATCATTTCAAGCTTCAAGGAAAGAGCTATATTTAAAATAAATAAATGAAGGTTAAGTGTTCGTAATATTATAATTTGGCAAAGTGTAAAACTAGTATACCATGCTAGTGTAGTATATCTTACATATTTATAGTCTTTATCGTAGTTATCACAGCATCAATTATTCTATTCGTTTTTAATTAAATCTACTTGTAATAAGATGTACCAAATACCATAATTCTGTTTAAACATAAAAAACATAAATAAGAAGTATACCTACTTTATTAAACGTTCTTCTTGTTTTAAACTTTTAAGAGTTTGAATCGTATTACATTATGACATCAAAACGTAAGTATAAAATCTACGTAAATATCTGTTTCTTTTGGAGCTAGCTCAGTATTTATGCAATAATCCAAATGTACGAAATAATCTAGAATATTTCATGATCACAAATTCGTTATTATTTGCGTTATAAGATGAACTGATACGATCTGGTCGTAAGACAAAATGGCTGCAAAAACCTGCCTAAAAACCCTTTTACTCAATTGACTTCAAATTTTGCCCAAACATTAGGAAGTGATATAGAGTCAAATTGGTAAATTTTGTGTTCAAATTCAACGTGGCTCTTACTCAACACAACTACAATATAATATTTGAAAGAAGCAGTGTAAAAAACTGCTTCTACAATTGATTTTAAATTTTGTCAAAACTTACCTAGATATTGATGACCATACCGGATACAGTCATTTAGTAGTTACATATATAAGTTGTGTTAACTTTCACTTTTCTAGACAAATACAATGATTACAAGAGAACTTTAGAGTAATTAGCTAAAACCAATCTGTAAAGGAACTTTAACTGAAAATTCTTTCTTGAATCCTGTCTTCTGACTACAAAACTCAATAAAAACAAAATTTTTATATGTTATTAACTATGTACGGAAATAAATAGGTTTATATTCCACTAGTTCTAATAAACCAGGGAAGTACCAGGTAAATAAAATTTACCGATTTTTTAATATATTTTCAAAGTAACTTTTTCCTTGCTTTGCCTACAGAACTTCGGCGACTGCTCACTGCCTACTCCGAAAAAAAATATTAGCAACCACCCTGGCTGCACCATACTGTTGTAATATTGTTATTATTATAGTCGAATGCGGTCCAAAAGTCACCAACATTATGAATCAAATCAGATAACACAGTGAATACCAAAATGTTGTCTAATTCTTTTATCGAGATATTAAATCTCGATGGGCTATTTACAAATATACAGCGAGAAAAAAATCCGTTTTTTTTATATTACGCAATATTATTAAGATAGCCACTTAATATTATTTTATATATTAAATGCCGAGGGACTAAATAAGACAATTCGCTAAATATGTATTTGGTTAAAAAATTTTTGGTTGGCAAAAACAAAAATACACAAAATGGCAAGCGCTTAATAAAGTCGGAAGGCAATTCGAATCAGTGGAACAATCAGGATATGTTCTCTTTATACAGCCACTTAATGAAAGTGAGATTTTTTTATCAATCACCAAAAATTATTTTGCAACAATATTATACACTTTTGTTAAAAACACAAGATAATTAGTTATTACTTCCCTCGTGAGATTTTTTCAGATCTTTATGTTTAAGGGTCCCTAGATGCCTAGATTTTTTTTTGCGTTTTCTTAAACCATGTCTAATATTTTTTTTGTTAAAAATTCTTGGGTACTGGTTTATTTTCTTAAAAAATTATTTATTTCCTTCAACGTTTCGCGCTTATAGGGAGCTTTTTATCAAAAGGATATATATATATACTATATATATATATATATATATATATATATATATATATATATATATATATATATATATATATACTACATAATATATATATATATATATATATATATATATATATATATATATATATCTTTGAAATTAATGTTAAAATCATGTTAATATACATTTTGTATAAAAATTCTTGGAAATAAAAGCAACTCAATGCATTATAGTAGCAATGATGTTTCAGTTGTGACTTGTGGAAACTAAATAAATACTAAAACTATGTTTTTTTTTTGTTTTTGGCTGAAAGCGATTATTTAGATTAACAATGTTTACATTATTTATATTGGTGTAACACCAATATATATATATATATATATATATATATATATATATATATATATATATATATATATATATATATATATATATTTATATATAGCCTGTATTTTTCGTTAGCCCCGAGTTTCTGGTAAAGCGATTTTACCGATTTTTATATATCAAATTTTTTCTTATAATTATCAAAAAAATTTATTTATTTTAAACACGCTTTAAAATTGGAACAAGTATTCTATAATTATTTATTTATTGCCTACAAAATTACAAATATACTAAAAAAGTAAGCAAAAAATGGTGTCAAATCTAATAAAAAAATTTTAAGTTAAAATTCACTGGCTAATATCCAGGAGCCAGTGCAAAAGCCCTGAGAATCGGTATAAGGAATGTACAGAATGTGCATTTAAAAAAAACATAATTTACTTCCGAAGAAGATTAAGAAATGTACATGTACAAAAACGGATATTCATAATGCAATTTATTATTTATACACCTCAAAGACTAATATAATCCTTCAGAAACTTTAATATTATAGACTAAAAAATATCATCATCACTTAAAAAGTACTCAACTTCTGAGTCGTCCTTAAAAAACGACGCAATGATCATTGGTGCTATTTCAATATCTAGAACTCGTTCTCGATTCCACCAATCCCATATTAATTTCTTCGTATGTTCCACAGATTTCTTCCAGTACTCCGGCGTAATATAATTTAATGAATTTTGCCAAATAATTTGCACTTCATCTGATGTAAGACCATCGTTCACGTGTTTTTGGTAATAAGATTTTGCTCCAGCCCATATTAATTCTATTGCGTTAAATTGGCAATGGTATGGCGGCAGTCGTAAAACCTCATGTCCATTTTCCTATAATATTTTATCTACGGCATATATTGTTGGTTTTTTAATAGATTTTGTTATTAAAAGAAGTTACAGTTTCAGTATATTGGGTAAAGGATTTTGTTTTTGTTTTATTAGCCAGTCATAAATATCACTTTTCTTCCAGGATGAAGTAGGTTGTTTATTTAAGATTCTTGAATGATAAGATGCATTCTCCAGAATGATTAAAGATGGAGCATCTAAATTTGGAATCAGTTGTTCTTTTAAACACTTTTCAAACAGTTCACAGTTCATATTATCATGGTAGTCCATACTTTTGGATGTTAAAGAAAACAGTAAACTTGCACCTGGGAGAAATCCTGTTGAAGAACCTGCATGCAAAATGATGAACCCTTTTCGCGTCCCAAATACCTTTTTTCTCTTGACACTTTTTACAGACTCGCCCTGCCAAGATTTCGAACCAAACCTTCCATTAGAACATATCCAAGTCTCATCTAAAAATATCACTTTTCTAAATTTTGAATTAACATTTTTCGTGTAATTGTTTGAAAACTGGATACGCTATATATGGCAACTCGCATAAAAATCTTCGATTACAGTCCTTTTTATATCGAAAACATTTTTATTAATTTTGACAACGATTTTAGTCCAATTTCCCATATGTCTCGATTTTTTAAAGCTTTTTTTAAAACTTGAAGGGTTATATTAGTTTTTGATGTGTATAAATCGTAGATTGCATTACGAACATCCATTTTTATATTGTCACTTAAGTTTTCTGTCTTTGGCTTTTTTCGTGTACATGTCTTAATCTTCTTCGGTAGTAAATTATGCTTTTTTCGTGCACAATTTTCTGCACAGCCCTTATACCGATTCCCAGAGCTTTTACTACTGTCTCCTGGATATTGAACGGTGAATTTTCGTTTTCGTAATATTTTATTAGATTTAATACCATTTTTTTCGCTTGTGGATGCAAAACACCAGAAAATTGTTTTCTATTACTCCTTTTGTCACTGACTTGTCAATCTGACTTTGAAGTGACATCGCTCAAAGATTTTTGCAACTGCTGGTATTTATATGTTTATCCTCTTTTTTCATATGAAAATATCATAGGTCTATCTAATTCATCTTCCGGATTTTATGCGGAAGATATGATTATACGTAATAAAAGAAAAAGAAACTTAAAAAGTTTGTCGTTGATAAATCGTATGACCCGCAGGATAACACTGCTTTTGACTATACTATTACTTCCTTCGTAAAAGTATTGTAATCGAGAAAAAATCACCCTCCAATATTTTTTCAGATCTTTACGAGGGTCGCCAGATGCCGAAAAACATGCTTTCTCAATTCCGTCGGTCTGTCTATTTAATATGTATATATATATATATATATATATATATATATATATATATATATATATATATATATATATATATATATATATATATATATATATATATATATAATTTGAAACTTTATATAATAGTAGTATTTTTATATACATTAAGTAACTTGCAGGGGCGACCCCTGCCAGGTGCACCTACCCCTCTAAAAATTCTATATAGATAAAATTCCATAGAATTATAAAGTAATTATTAATTTATGTTAATCATATATTTTTGTGATGAATAATTGATACATTGAAAACACTTCCATTTTCAAGCATCCATTATGATACCATAATTATCTACTAAAAATTTTCAATTTACTGAGGTACATACGCTAACATGACCTTATATTGCGTCATAGATCACTATAAAACACGTTCCTATATTTAGGTTAGGGCACCGGCACACTTTACATGGGTGATATGGGGATGACCTGGTAACATTTTGGTAAAAATCAAGTATGGCGAAACAAAATGACGGCCTAATTAAATGTAAAAACAATTATTACTAAAAAACTACTTATCCAATTAACCTCAAATTTTGCACAATAACCGAATATTTAGAGAAAATCAACCGGTAAAATTTTAGTTTGAATCCAAAATGGCGAAACAAAATACCGGTTAAAAATATTTAAAAATTCAGTGTGAAAAACTACTTAATGGACTAGTTTCAAATTTTGCGCAATAATTAATTATAGTATAGAGATGACCTGGTAAAATTGTGATACGAATTTAAGATGGCAGAACAAAATGGCGGCCAAATAAAATGTTTTTATCGTGAAAAAATATGTTTTATCTCCGTTGGTCTGTCTGTTTGTCGGTCTGTCAGTTCGTGGCTTAAAATCTAATTACCCGATTGACTTCAACTGTTGGTCAAACATTGAGGGTCATATGGGGATGACCGGGTAATATTTTGGTAGAAATCTGGTGTGGCCGAGTAAAATGGCGGTTTAGTGAATGGTTAAAAAAATATTACTAAAAACCGATTATCCAATTTACCTCAAATTTTATACAAAAATTAAGCAATATATAAGAATAACATTTTGGTATGAATCCAAAAAACTATTTATTAGATTAGTTTAAAATTTTGTACAAGCAATAATTGCGATAAACTCGTATAATTGTGTTACGAATTCTAGATGGCGAAACAAAATGATGACCAAATAAAATGTTTAAAAAACAATGTAAAAAATATTTTTATTCAATTGACGTTAAAGTTCACAGAACGGAACAAAATGGCGGTGTGTGTCAATTTGAAAAGCACTTATTCAATTTGTTTTAAATTATATCAAAAAATCAAGTGTGGCAAAGGTAGAAACTGGTAAGATATTGGTAGGAATCCAATATGGTAGAAGAAAACGGTGCCCAATATAAATGTTTGAAAAAACAATGTAAATGTGTTACTAAATAACTATGTACCGAACTAAATTGGGTCACACTTCACTAATCCTAAGTAAATATTCATAACGTGGGAAGTTCCGATTTACCGATTTTTATTTCATTGTAACTAATGTGGTAGGTTGTTTTTGTGAGTTCAGGACAACAAATGAAACCTCCTTTCATTTAGAAAATGCCAACGTTTCGATTTTTATTAAGTCTTTGTCAAGGCTGGAAAAGAAATTACAACATATACATATGCTATATTTCTTTTTAGGCGGCTGCATATAAGGAACGACAATAACAACAGTGAGTATATACGTACTTAAGACGGATTAAAAAATAAAGGGACCTTATCTTTACCTATATTGCTACTACGAACGTCTTAAATGGATAATTTTTATTTACTTATTTGTTTTCAAAGAATTAATTAAATGGGTATATTGGATATTTAAGCCTTGGGTATCTGTTGTATCGTTAACCGTATTATTTCATTAAATAAAAATCATTTCACTAAGGTTCGTTTTAAAATAATTTTGTTCCCTGTGTAATACAGAAACATTTTGAATATCAAAATTATTAGTAGAGTTCAAATCGGCTTCTATTGTGTCATCCCGTTTACACTTTATTGCTAAAATGTAAGAACCACTTTTAATCATTTCTTATACCCTAAGAATGCAAAATCAATTGGTCGTCCAAAAATCGTTTGGGTGCTGGGGGTGGTGGGGGTAGTTTTTCCAAAAATCTGAAAAAAAATTTTTTTGCATTTTTTTCATCTCCAATTTAATGCCATTTAACTGCCAAAATTATATTTCAATATTTTAATTAGAAATATTTTATTTTTAATTTTAAAAACCAACCGCACAATGCTTTTATATGGGGTTCCGTAATGAATAAACGCTTGTCCTGAAAACTCACTTTTATGTTACCGTTCACCTCGTTGTAGCTTGAATACATTCTGGTTTATCAAAAAAATATAAGATATAAAAGTTATGCATTGAAGATCAAGGAATATATTGCTTTTTTGCAAATCCAAATCGGATGGATAGTTATTTTTTAAAGTAGTAAATTGTAAAGCCATGTCGTGAATATCGGCCGCCAGCGGAGACGCGAGGAAGGCATAGATTTCCGTGGCATAGCCAGGCGAAAAACGACTTAGCGGTTCTAACGAACGTTTAGGATTATTTCCGCTTGCAAACCGGCTTTCGCTACGATTGTGAATTTGCGATGCTTACTTTTAATATTATTGCGTCTGAAAACTAGTAGCATTTTGATAATTCGTTTTTTATTAATTAAGTTTAAAATGTTATGTTATTTTTTGTATACTTACATTAGCTTATGTCATTTTGCCGGCAGTTCATCTTTAGAACATTAAGTAATACCTATAAAATGATTTTTCATGGCATTCAGACACCTTTTTATAATAATTGAAAAAAGTTAAGTGCCTCCGTTGGGATTCGGACCCAAATTTTTCCAATTTTAAAAAATTGCCTGAATGCCGTGAAAAATGGTTTAATAATTTTTATTATACAGGCGTTTAAAACAAACACTTTAAATATAAGTACTTAATATCTATTATTATAAAATTTAAAAATAAAAAAAATAAAAATTATTATAAATTTGTACTCACTGTGATTATTCAATTCGAATTTGTTTCAGAATCGGATAAATTCTCTTCAGCGATATTTTGTTCGGGATTATTTCTCTCGCCCTTATTGGCACAAGTTGATTGGGCCATGCATTTACAGGAACCAATGCAATTCATTAGTTTTTTTCTACAAGAACACAATGGTCCAGTTTAGCCTAAAATATTTTCCCCAATTAAAAATGTAATTATTTTTTCAACACGAAATTGAATTACCTTTTTTACAACCGCAAGTGTTTAGAACAGAAGTATCCTCTGGTAATATTGCTTCTGTTGTCAGTACAGGTATAAGTTTTCCATTGTCAATATTCCAGCCAGAATCAATTAAATTTGGTAAAATTGGCATAGGTGTTATACTGTTCAGCCAGATCTTAGTTTGATAATGAACTCGACGGCAATGTTGCTTTAGGCTATCTAAAGTTGGAGGTAATTTGCTAATAGGTTTAGAAGAAGCCATGATTCCTCTGAGGGCATTTATACATTTTATAGTGTCGTTTGTTGTATATAAACGAATAACAAATCTTACAACATCATGGAAAACTTCTTCGTTTAGAAACTCATCATGGCCTACTCTAGCTAGTAAATTATAATGGGACAGAAATACCTTCCAGCATGTTTTTTTGCCTAGTCCAACGAATTGACTTGTAGTGTCACAACCTGTCAATGCATGAAAAGCTGGAAGACATTTTAACATTGAATTGTCCATTTTCAATTCGTGAATTGCAATAAAGCGTTAATTTTCTTTGATTCCAACTTTTATCCAAATTTCGTGTGTCAGTAAATCTTTAAAATAGGCTAGCAGAACTAAAACATCCGTGTCTTTACAATCCACAATACATCTTGTATATCCCTCCATTTTTCCAGATAAAATGTGCAATATTATTCTTGTATCGGCCTCTTCGTGTGCTGCTGCTAATAATGAATTTTCTATGTCGTAATTGGCTTTATATTTTTTGAATTGATAGATTGCTCGAGCAACCTATGACTTAAAAAATGTGTTAACTGTCTTTTATTGAATATTGAGTGAATAAATAAATGCCATTGTTGAGGTAATAATGTATCTGGACTCTCAATTGTTCGCTCAATTGTTTCCTTTAAGCCTCTTTTCTGCCTTGTACAATTTTTTATTGAATTTTCTTTGTAATGATCTAGCACGAAATCTATCCTGTCAGCTTTGAAGGCATTTCTAAATACAATGGATTTTAAGATGTTTGCATAGTCCCCAAATGTTTTTGCGTTAGCTGGTCTGCCAAGACCCTGTACCAATGCCATGCCGTCAAAAATATGACATGTATTATAATCACCTAATGGCAATTCTTTACAGCTAATAGTACATTTTTCTATGATACTTCCCAATGCAGATTTATTTGTCGGGGTAGATATAATCCCAAATGTTGCAAGAGACATCGGGTAAGTAGTCAGCTCATGTTTAAAGATATTTTCGTATTTAATATTCCTTCCCATTTCTTTCGCTGCTAATATTTTCTGCAAAAACTCTTGTCCATTTTGAATTGCTTTTTTCTTCCCATCATCAGCTATCTTGGCAGCAGAGTGATGGAACGTTTTTACATTGTTTTTTTTAAAGCTTTATAAAAATCAGGAGTACCAAGGCGACGTCAATAAATTTTTTCAAAGCCTCTTCTCCCATTTGCTGTGCCGATAGTAAGGACGTTTGAATCGCTGTGGAGGCAATTTCATCCGTTGAAATAACCAGAAGTCGATCTTCATTTTTAGAGAAAACATTAAATCTTGAAAACTCACTTTGTAATCTCTGCACAGAATCTTCGTCAATTTTTATTCGTTGTTTGCCACATTCAATATTTTGACTGGATAAGTTACCAGAAATATTCAGAGATGAACGAAATTCGTCCAACATCATGCCAACAACATTATAACTTAAAAACCACTCATCCAATTTAGTAGTATTTTTCGTTAATCCTACTATGCCTCCTGCATCTTTTGAGTTCTTGTTAATATGTTCTAGTGCTTGATCTACCGAAAGTTGATTAAAATTTCCATTTAGTCGTTTAACAACAAAATTTCCATTCATAAATTCTTCATGTATTTCTGGTGCAGTGTACGGTAGTTTATACATATCTAATAAATATATTGTTCCCCATCTTGCATAATTCATGTGATCAAAAGCAAAAAAAAAATGGAAGCATCTTTCTGAAACTATTTAAATGCAGCTCCCAATTTCCACTTCTTTCCGCAAACAACAAATTCTAATAAAATTTCAATTAACTCTAAGTATAAACACCAGTACTTGGATGTGGCTGTTTGTGACTCAATAAATCCGGGAAATTCATTAAATAAATCTTTCGTTAGACTAGATATTTTATGAAGACTTGGCAATGCATCATTTTTCTTTTGAAGATTATCTCGTATTTCCGATGAACATAAATGAAGTAAATTTAGAGAATGTATAGAGGGACTTTTGCACTCAATAAGCCATTTATTAAATAAAGGAATCAATATTCTCATGAGGCTTTCGTACGTTAATTTATGGGCACGTACGGCTTTATTGTATTTTTTTCCTGCTAAAATCCCATCAACAGTAGATTGCCCATAGAGCCCACTTTCCAACCACACATCGGCAAGACCTGAACATCCCATAAACTGACCAATGACTTTTAAAAAGTTCATAACAATGTGAAAACCACCTAGCCGGACAATTACATTTTAAGTAAAATCGGGCTTATGTCATTGTAGCTCTTTGGCTTTATAATAAATTGCTTGATCGAAAGTTATCACTGTATGCGTATTATTCAATTTTTCGGCAATTTGTTTACATTTTATGATCACGGTCCAAACGGTATCATAATCTGAGGAGACATGGGGTAACAAAGGTAAATAACCATAGGTTGTTATATGGCAACTATTTTCAAAAATTAATTTGTGAAAGCCTGACCATTGCGGAATTACCATCTCTTCATTTTCAGAGTCGCCCATCCTGCAAATACACCAAGCTCTATTTTGATATGTAAGGTCGTAATTAAGAGTTTGTCCTTTTTCTAAAATAATATTTCGATTTTCCTCAGCTTGTACCACTCTCTTAGACTTGTTATAGTGTATTTTTTCAATTGAATGAAACACATTAGGAATACTGAGTTTAACATTATAGTGCATAAATTTAAAGTTTCTAGGTATAGTTTCGTTTATTGGGCCCCTTTGAAATGCTGCATTTGAGTTCCGTGAAATGTGGGTGCTTTGTCTAAAGTTTCTTCTAATATGTCAATATTATCTGCAGCAAACTGAACGAACCTATTAGGTACCAATTGTCTAGGGATTGTCACATAATCATTTTCTAAATAAAGTTGAATTTCTTCTTGGGCAATACTATTACGTACTCTAAGAGTATCCGTGTAAGAGATCGAATGACCACAAGCGTGTATTGCTTCAACTAGTTTTTTTGACCTGGTCTCCTGATGGACTAATAGTCCCAACCCTATATGTTTAGGAGTATATTTTTTTCCATTTGAACTTGCAAAAATGATGTCTTGACAAATATTAAGTATTTCACATTCTTTTCTGTCATTGTCATTACATGATTCGCTGGAGACAAGAAGACTTATTACAAAATATAAATTATTTGGAATATACTTTTTATAATTATTAATTTTTAAGTTTTTGAATTCTGCATTACTTGGTACTTCACTTATTTCCGTTTTAATATTTTGACAAATCTTCATAAAAATTTGTAATTCTGACGGATAAAGGATAAATTGGTAGTTTCGGTTTCAGTGTGATGCAGTACGGTTTCAACAGCTTGCTCCTTAGAAAAATGTTTCAAAAAAATGCTTGGTTCGTTTCGCCTCGAAGATTTCACCAATTCCATATCGTCACCAAACTTATCTTTAATTTTTTTAACTAAAACTCGGTCGCTTAAATCTACTTCTCCGCCAATTTCGCGATATCTTTTACATACGGATGTTGTGGAATAACCTTTTCCCTTTTGGAAACCCTTCTCCATTTCACCAAATAACTGCTGCAATGATGCGTTTTCAAAATCGATTATTTTTTTACCAGTCGATGTTCTATTCGCTTCTTTAGGTTTATTTATTGTTTTACGGGATTCTGTAGAAAAACATGCAGCATGATATTTAATTTCTGATGCGATTAAATCAAGCTCGCCTATTCTGGAATAAAATATAGGATTCTTTCGAGATATAGATTTAATTTTGTCTTCCATATTATTGCTCATGACTTGGCATAATTTTTTATTTTTTAAACGTATTTGGCAAAATAAGCATTTTTGAATTGATCGTAATGGCCGTATTTCAGTTGTTTCCTTGGGAAGAAAACCAGAAGTAATTTTGGCGTATTTTTTTTTTGTAGGCATTTTTAGCACTAGTATACGTTTTGTAGCAGTTTTTGTGCCAGTGTAAATAATCCTGTTCCTTTATGTCATTAAACTTTAAAAATGCAGGGCACTAGGATCCTTGCCTTGACAGATATTCATGCGAATTTTTGTACATTCAATAAACTTTTGTCTGGATATTTGTTTTGAGGATATTAACTTTCCGCCTTCCTGACAAATTACACATAATTGAAAATTAAAAATATTTCCTTGTTTTTTAGCAGGTACTTTCATAAAGGGTTTTAATTTAATTGCCGACTCAAGTTCGCTGCTGTCGGAACCAGTACTGCTTTTAATATCCATTATTGTATATCTATAAACGTCAAACATTTATATACAAATTATACCTAATATTATTTACTTTTCTTACCCTTAAATTAATATATTTTAGCCAAAAACTTGCACACACACTATTGGTAAAAAATAATCAACTTCACCCACTCAAAAAACAAAACTATTCGACACTTGAAAAGCCAAACATTGGGTCACAATACCTAATAACCGATAGCGCGTAACTATCATAATTATTACGTCGCAAGACAGACGAAAATAATCCTAAACGTTCGTCAGAACCGCTAAGTCGTTTTTCGCCTGGCTAAGCCACGGAAATCTATGCCTTCCTCGCGTCTCCGCTGGCGGCCGCGATATTCACGACATGGCTTTACAATTTGCTACTTTAAAAAATAACTATCCATCCGATTTGGATTTGCAAAAAAGCAGTGTATTCCTTGATCTTCAATGCATAACTTTTATATCACATATTTTTTTGATAAACCAGAACGTATTCAAGCTACAACGAGGTGAACGGTAACATAAAAGTGAGTTTTCAGGACAAGCGTTTATTCAATTCGGAACCCCATATAAAAGCATTGTGCGGTTGGTTTTTAAAATTAAAAATAAAATATTTCTAATTAAAATATTGAAATATAATTTTGGCAGTTAAATGGCATTAAATTGGAGATGAAAAAAATGCAAAAAAATTTTTTTTCAGATTTTTGGAAAAACTACCCCCACCACCCCCTGCACCATACGATTTTTGGACGACCAGTTGATTTTGCATTCTTAGGGTATAAGAAATGATAAAAAGTGATTCTTACATTTTAGCAATAAAGTGCAAACGAAAATCCGTTTTAAGAGGCTTTTGCAAGCCTTTAAACTATACTATATGGAGGATCTGAAAATGATGGTCGGCGAAGGCTGTTTTTTCAGTTTTTTCTGGATTTCTTTCCCTAAAATCATATTGATGTTGATATAAGCAATTTTTTAAATATTTTTTAACAGTTCCCACGTAGCATTTGTTGCAGTCTAAACATGGAATTTTAAAAATAAGGTTTGAGAGATGTTCTTTGGGGGTTTAATCTTTTAAGGGATTGAATAAGCAATTTACTGATTTAATATTATAGAAAGCTAACTTTTACTTAGGGTTTGTTTGGAGATATTTTTTTGTTTTTTTTCAGAAAATTTACGGATATAGGGAAATTTAAAGTATCTGACATCACCCCTGCTAGTATTTGTCTGTTTAATTTTGTATTAATTTAAAATTCTGTTAATTAGTGAAATGGGATAATTATTATTTTTTAGTATAGCCCTTACTCTGTTTATGCTTTCGCTAATAAATTAAGGACTGCTGAGGTTATATACACGAGAAAGAAGATTTTTAATAGTAGAAATTTTATGGATGGTTGCATGGGACGATAAATAATTTAGTATATAGCCAGAGGCAGTTGGCTTTATATACCATTGTGTCGACAATGTATATTTCTGGCAATCATGGTGTCAAGAAAAGCGATCCACCTCAGTTTCAACGGTGAATTTTGGTTTATGATGGTATTGATTAAAAAAGAGAGAAGATTTTGAGTTTGATCTTTAGGAGAAGCTATAATTGTAGCTAATAATATTATGATTGTCTACCAATAATACCATATGTTTCCATATTATTTTTTGCCCAAACAGTGTAAAATACACACCGCGAAATACTGCATACCAAAGACGTTTTTTTAAACATATTAAAAGCATTTTTAACCGGTTTCTATAGGAAACATTTGCTACTATATGCACCATAAAAACAGTAAAATATATTCTAGGCAGCATGTATTTAAAAAGCACTAAAACTCATATCCCATTGAAATTGTGTAACATCTGTTGCGCAAATGTAAAAATAGCCGTTTTATGGTTCACGTATTTGAAATGAACTAACATTATTTTATTATTTTCTCTGCATAAGAAACTAACCAGAAGTACATTTGTTTGCAAAAATATAGGTCTACTTGTTGAATGGGTAATAAAAGTAAAGAAATCGATTAAAATCTATCTCAGAAGTTTTCTCTTATTACAAATAATAAAGCATGTAAGTCATATTATTTTAGATGCTGAAGTATTTAGATTTGTACTATCTAGCTTACAGCTCAAACTCAAACTATGCTGTTAAGAGGGCCAGTAAATATTCTCAAATGGTCCGCCCACGCATAAATAATGATCCGCACCGCCAAATAAATTCCGATAGACTAAAAATACACCAGTCGATATAAAAAATGCATAGAATATGAATATTAAAAAAATACGTCATTCGAAGCACACGTGAGAAAAAAATAAAAACATATAAAACTCCACACACTCTAATTGATTACATTAAATATTTTTTTAAAATGGTCTACTTGCTTTTAATATTTAAAACTGGTAATTCGGAAGATGTAGCATTGGAGTTCCTGTTTCTTTCGCGTTGAGATCTAATTTAACAACTTTCGAAAGGCTAATTCAGGCTAAATCCTGGAATTTAGTTTTTGGGGGTGCAGATGGAAACAAGAAATTTGACATCTTTTCCTCTAGAACTAAAGAAATCTTGTGGTTAAATGACAAAAAATAAATGGGTTGTTAAGGATATTATAGATGAGGGCAAAAATCTTCGTGAACTTTTTAGACTAACGGTGGTGAAGCTGAACTGATAGACTATTAAAAGTAATAACAAAACAATAACATGTTAACATATAGTAAATAATTAAATAAATCAAAACAAAAAGGCCTGTTACCCTGGAGTATTTATTGATCAGGTAGGCAATGAAATAAACCACAAAGATGTCGCAAACAGTTTTAATAATTATTTTTTGGTTTCTCTAGAAACAGATTGTTTAAGTTGTAGTGCCGATAGTTCTCATATGATCACTTCTCCCTCTTCAATGTGTGTCTCATTAGATGATGTTTCTGAGATTAAAATGTTGATAAATGAAATTTTTGTTAAGGGTTATTGATGAAGTACCATATTGCCTTTGTAGGAATATATCTGATTATATTGCACCAATAAGTCCTTTGATGAGGGTTGCTTTTCTACAAGCTTAAAACTTTCAATTGTTAAACATATTGACAAAAAAAGTGAAACGGAAAAATTGAAAACTATAGGGCGATATCTCTCCTCTCAGCATTTGTAAAGATATACGAGAGCATCTTTCATACACGACTAATTAAATTTTGAAATGAAAATAACCTACCTTTTAATTCTGAATATGGGTTTCAAAAGAAGCGGTCCACACAAGACGCAATTGAAGCTTCAATAAACTGTATTCTAAAAAGCTTGGAAGAAAGACTTTTAGTTATGGGTTTCTATTTTGATTACTCAAGAGCTTTCGAAAGACTAGCTCTTGATATCTTAAAAAGAAAGTGAGAGTAGGACACATCGATTTACATTAGATCTTAATTTCCATAGAACGAATGAGAAGGTAGTCATTTTCTTTAGGGTATAGTCAGTCTATTTATCCCACGATAGCCGAGAATCAATCCTCATTCACAGAAACTTAATTGTTTGCGACTGTTCTATCGAAAGGTTTTCTGGTCGAACCAGAATTGAGTAGATAGTTGGTCTATATGAAAAAAGAATGGATTGAATTTTAGCTGAATCAGTCTATTTCTTTAGTATAGTGGGAAGCTTTAACACTTAACAACACCCCTTTCTTATCTGAAATAGTGACAGATACATCATTAGCAAAGAGTGGCAGACGATCCGCCACGATCAACTCAATATCCTTAATGTTATCTGTCTTTAAAGCACGATATTAGCCACTTGAAGGGTTGACCCCTAACGCAAAAAGTTATCTTCTTAAGATATCATGATCTACTCTTTCGAAAGCTCTTGAGTAATCGAAATAGAAACCCATAACTAAAAGTCTTTCTTCCAAGCTTTTTGTGTGGACTGGGTACTTTTATGTGGAACCAGGCCAACATTAGTTCCAGGGGGGGGGTAAAGAAGGCACTTACCCCCCCCCCCATATGAATTGATGACAAAATTATTTAAAATTCACGGCCACGGATTCTGAACACTAAAGTTCACATAATATTATATTGCACGAAGAAGGTTACAAGCCATTGCAATATGGAAGAACACACCTATTTAATTTTATTTAATTTTACAGAAAAGCGTTATTGTTAATAATAATGTGGCAATATTTTTTGCCAATTTACCTGCATTTACAACTACTTTCTAGTACTAGATGACATAGTGAAAAAAATTATTCCCGTAACACCAGTAACAAGATGAAATTTTAACACAGGTACTGCGAGAGCGGCTCTTGAAAACAAAGAGCACCTAAAAACTTGTTTAAAAAGTATATTAGACACCCCGGGAAAAGACTGAGACGTTATTGGTTTATTTAAATAATGAATGAGCCAATAATGATTATTGGCTTACATTTTTTGCTCAAATAATGGCACACTGTGAATCCTCAAAACAAACGATTTTGATATAGTTAAGAAATGAAAAGCTTAAAAGTGAGTTGTGTGTTATTTATGGAAGAAAAAAAGATTTCCATCGTGCGGGCAGCGCATTTGCAATTTTACGACTATTTATCGATAGAAACCTGACTGAATGCTTTAGTGAAACTATCCTATTTTTAAAATTTATCTGTACGATTCCAATGACCAGTGTCGAAAGTGTACGTTCTTTTCCTACATTAAAAATAATTAAATATTTGCTCGAAAATTCAATGACAGACTTTAATGACCGAGTGATTGAAGTTTAAGGGAAATACAAAAATTGTAGGATTGAGTTTGTTGTACAAATAAACAATAAACTCTACACACTGTTCATCAAGCTGTTTATATATTAGGAAGGTAACTATTTTTGCAATCATTTAAATTTGACCCTTCTTCGCCTATTATGTTTATTATATACGAGATTGTATACAATGTTTGATATGATTTTTTTGTTTAAGTGTACCGAGAGGAGTACCGAATTAAAAAAATCTTGAACACCCATTTTAAAATCGCACGAGCCGCCTCTCCATTGATTCCAGGGAGATTTAACCTCTATATAATGAAAGCCATTTTAAATATTAAGTTTTATTGTTAGTTTTTAGTAATATAGAATATTTTGCCACCATGGTTTTCGATTTTTTTCTATAGGTTTACTAGTTACGAAAATTCAGGTCTGTCCTTAGAGGTCAAAAACGGCGTATAGCGGTTCTTTAGCATCACGCTACTTGCTAAAAAAATTGCATGTTGCGTCTTTATTTTTATTTATTTATTATATATTTTATTTATATTAATTACCTACATTTTTTTTGAAAACATTAGCTGTTTCCAAATCGTCATATTGTGCAAGTTAAGTACCGGGTAATTAAAAAAAATCAGTTTGTCGAAATGCTTCATGAAATTTTTTGCTAGTCCAAAAAATACAAGTCACCCCAAGAGCCACTTTTATTTAAGGTAAATTGATATAAAAATAAGGAATTTTTTTTTCGGGATTGGCGGGTAAAAACCCCACAGAGCCAGTTTTATCTATAGTTAAATTAAAGTAATCATCTTTTTTATTCGGTTGTTCATATTATTTACGCTCAATTAGGTAACCATTTTGTTTTAGTTGTTGAAAATTTTCGTCATGTCAAACCCCCCCCGGAATCAATGTTTATATACACTGCTGATTTGTCTTACTAATAAACATTATTTATTATATATAAATCTTGTTTTTTTATTTAGACTGTGTTATTTTTCTACTGGCAAAAAGTTAAAATCAAAGAAGGCATGTGTCATATGCTCTACTCGCCTTTCAAAGAAGTCTCATTCAGATATCCTCGCAACCCAGCATCTTATATGGCCGTGAAAATTCTGAAATCGACTTGTGTTTTTATTTTATTAAACCTGATAACACGAACATGCTTCATCAATTTACCAACTCCATTAAGTGCCAATTTACAGAAAGGTAATGGGAGTAATTACCTACCCCCATTACATATTTGTTACAAGAAAAAATAAGTGATTAAATAAAATGTTAAGTTCTAAAGTCATCACCAATAAAAGTTTATTTCTTAGAACCATAATGAAGAATGTTTAGCCATATTTTTACGAAGATCCTATCACAGCATCGGAATTTAAATTTAAAATATGTCTCTTCCTAGTAATATAAATAAATAAGTAAACAGTGCCAGCACACAACCTAATAGGCCAGGCGAGTATTAAAGAAGAAATTTTCTAATCTTACCACAACTTGAGTTGTGATATGACGACCGCTTAGTGAATATGTATATTTCACTTGAACATGGCTTTGCCAATAATACTTTGAAAGTTATAAAATGAAACACGAAAGACAGTTATCAAATAATGGCTGAAGCTTTTAACGCTTTCCCTAGCCTTCCTAGAAATAAAGTTAAACTCTGAGACAAAACTGTGGAAAATTGTTGTAAAACCTACCCAGTAGATTAATCTTTGTTATTATGTTTGATTTTAAAATCACACTCTTTGTTTGAATTTTTGATTTTTAAGAAGTTATATGAGTATGTGATTAATTTTGTGAATATACCTGCTTTTTATTATGTAGGGGAAGGTTGCCCAAGAGTACGCATATAACTTTTAAAGGGGAATAACTTATAAACAAGGTATTTTTTTGTGATAAAATATTTATTATCATATTCGATATAAAAAAACTGTGTTAAAAAACATACAACAAAAACATAAATGCTTTGGTAAATAGCTTAAATAAAATAAAAACTAAAATTCTTAAAATGCGTACTCTTGGAATGCATTGGATCCATGAGTACGCAACGTGAAATCTAAGAGAACGCATGTAACACCAAGAGTGCGCACACAATAGGTGAACTAGCACAGGTCACAAAAAAAATTGTTAAACCCTTCATAGGAAGTGCAGATTTCGTGGTACCATCTGTCACACTTCTTACATTGAATCAGGTCAGTTTCGGGTGGATCAAAATAAAATTCTTGACATGCCGGACATGTACCTGATATTTCTCTCTCCTTATCCACTTTCTCTTTATCACATTTTTTTGGTTTTTCAGTCTTATTTGGTTTTGTATTAAAATTCCGTTTAACTTGAGTTTTCTTTTTTTTTGTTCACGTTTTCTTCTTCTAATGAGTCCTTAAATGGAGTACTCGTTAAAACTTCTGATTTCTTACTTGCAGCTTTCCGTTTTTTTGCACAGCGAGGTTTCCGCCGTATTGGACACAATTTATCCAAGACACTCACGTCTATAAAAAAGTTAGTTTTAGTAAGTTGTCCTTAGTTTTAGATTTTTTATAACAATTACACATCTTCAGATTCATTTGCTTTTAAAGTAGGAGGATCAAAATACAATACCTATTTTGTTTTGGTCCTCTTCAGATGGCAACTGCGAAGGCATAGCTTCTGAAAAAGAACTTTTTGGTGGCGTCTGAGGATCAACGGCCCAACTCGGGCCAGGTTTTGGAGAATTAACAAGTTGAATAGGTGCTGAACCTGTTGGCAGCAAAAAATAAACATTTAAAAAAATACATTTACTTAAAGTTTAGTTACTTACCTATATCCAAGTGCGGGGCTACTACCTCGGGTGTTTCAGCAGTAGCTAAAATCCTTGGTTCTGCTGGCAAATCTTTCAATATCTCTTGTTCTAAATCTCCATTTCCAATGATAATTTCAATGTCCGATTCTAAGACTTCTGAAGAAGTTACCGTGGAGGGCGCAAAATCAACTTCTGAAAAGACATTAGGGTTATAGGGCCATATTCCCGTAGCCGAAAAAGACTTTTCCGAATTTTGAAGGGATGCCACTCTAGCATATGCTTTGCCAAATAGTCCTGCCACCTGATATATTGTAATTAATTTACCAGGATTTAGAGTCATCCAGGTATCTGCCTCTTGACAATAGGCCGCTTTCAGCGGACCAAAAAACCCAACGTCTAATGGTTGAAGCCTGTGACTACAATGAGGCGGCAGGCTAAGTAGATGAATTCCATTTTTACGGCAAAACGATATCGCTTCTAAACTGATGTGCGAACTGTGGTTGTCCAGTATTAATAGTACTGGATCTTTAATTGACGGTTTTACAAGCTGGTTAAAATGATTTAACCACTTAATAAAAAGCTCTGCATTAATAAAGCCAGAATCTGATAACATCAAAATGGTGTCTTCTGGAGCACCATACAGAAACTCTTGTTTTTCTCTTTTTCTAGGGAATATTAATGCAGGTGGCAAATATAGTCCTCTAACATTTGCACAACACACAGCTGTTATTAATGTTCCCCTTTCGCCCGAAACAACTTTTCCCACCGCTTTTTTACCCTTAATGCTCACAACTTTTGGTATTTTATTTGGGACTGTCAACATCCCAGTTTCGTCCATGTTGTAAATATTTTTGCCACTAAACGAATGAGTTTCAATAAGGCGCAATAAATTAGCAAAAAACCTTGATACTTGGACTTTATTAAACCCAATAGTTCTAGCTATGCTCACCTTCTCGGGTTGTCGTACCGAAAGATTATGCTTTTGGCAAAAAGTTGTAAGCCACTTTTTGCCGACTAATTTAGTGGTTTTATTAAAAGGGTGAGAAAGTTTCAATTGTTCGGCGAACTGGTAAACCAATTTGCGCAATTATTTAGCCTGGAGTCCATAAAATAGCTCGTCTAATTCTTTGATCCTCTTCACCAATTCTAGTTCATTCTCTTCGGTAAATACTCGCTTATATCTTCCCAATGAAGTCGGCACATTTCCAACTTTAAGCCGTTTTCTTAATGTAGCCTCATGGATTCCATATTCTTTTGCAACCGACCTTTTTGATTGACCAGCAGCTACCTTTTTCTTTATTTCATTTAGAATACTTTCTGTAAATTTTAATTGGCGATTGCTAGTTCGTTTATAAGGGCCCATTTCGAAAAAAAAAGATGTAACTAAAAAAAATACCTAATTTAAATAAAATTTTTAGTATTTGTACAGTGTGTATAGTCAATTAGTTTTTTTTCTGATTTATATGTTTTTTTATTTATTTTAATAGGTGAAATATTAAAAGAGATAATTATCCATTTATATGTAAAGAACATTAAAATCCAAGAGTACGCATGCGTACTATTGTGTTAAGCATTACTGCGTACTCTTGGATTTCTGTTCGCTTTTTAGTTATTCCCTTTAATAGCCCATATAATGTTTTAAATATGCGATTCAACTGTATGTGGCGGACTGGGAGACACTCCTCTTTTAAACTTCGCGCTTTTCAATCATAACCTAACTTTATCACTGTTTGAATTTTGAAGAAAGTTACATCGGAAGGAAGCAAAAACTTACAACGAAGCTTTGGACAATTATTTTTTAACCGATTTAGTTCAAATTTTGGAATTTACTTACCTTTTAATGTCACTATACACTAATATTAACTGACGGTCTATACACGTCTCACATTCTCTAAAAATGACTGTGCGTACTCTTACATTGTGCGTGCTCTTAGGCAACCTTACCCTATCTCGGGTGCATATTTTGAATACTTCTGTATATAGTTGTTATATTATACAATTTTAAACATGTCTAATAACAAAAATGTTTAAAGTTTGCAGCTGTACTCAATTAGCATTTTGCAAAGATAAAAAAGAGGTTTACAACATGGTGAATTCGCTAGACTGAAATTTTGACGAGATAATTTAATACCTATTGACACTTAAAATTAACCCTTCCATGATCAAAACTTAAGTCTGCTCTTGAATTCCATATATACATATATAGTGTTCGAGAAGTCTAAGTATGGGCTTAATTAAAGTAAATTTATAAATAAAATTTGTTAATATATATTATTATAATTTTATATGATATTATTATAAGTGAAAAAAGCCCCTAATAAATAGTTATAGAATAAAGTCTAATTTTCTTTTCTTTTTTTCCTGGAGCAAATCTATTAATTACGTTATTTATGTTTACATCAATGTCTCTATGGATATGCTAGAGACCCAATCCAACAAGTCGCTCTCGTGCCATAGTGTTTTGTAGTTTATTGTGTAAGTTTTTAATAGTTTCAACGAACAGAAACTGCTTTCTGCTGAAGCTACACTTTCTGAGATTACAGAGAGAATACTTAAACTTAAATAAATATGCAGGCCAAGACTGTATCAGGCAATTAATTTATATTCGTATTTTTTCATTTGGTCATCCATAACTCTAGCTCTAAATTCAAAATCAAAATCAAAATATATTACATTTCAAGAACGATAATGTGTACATAGAAACAAGTCATCTGGGAGGGTGTTTTTGTCACGATTACAATACTTCCCTTTACGAGGGAAGTAGAAAAACGGTGTTTAAATATGACGCGCTTTTATTTATACACTTTGCACGTTTTTTAATTGCATGAAAATATTGAATAATCATTGCAAACATTATGTGGTGTGTGAATATAATTGATGAGTAAAATGTAATGTAATTAGAGTTCAACATATGCATTTAATAACTGCAACATTCTTACAAAGTCAAAACGATGCAGGAATTAATTTTGAACATGCGCTTTATCTTCAGCGGAAAAGGACAAAATTCTTAAAGGAGAAATGTAAATTACTGGATAATTTTTTCCGTATAAATTCAATTATTTTTATTGCAGTGTACGGAGTATGTTTGGTTTTATGGCCAACTAGAATTTATTGACACGCTGTGAGAAATCCTTAATAATGCCCTGTCTGATAGCTGCTTACATAATCTCTTCTCAACCAGAGTTTATCTGTCTTGTGCTAGAGTAACAGAAGGCAAATACATGTCTACTTTTCACAACAGACAAAACAACTTCGAGGACAATAAACGATGATAAAGTTAATGCGTTTTGTTGTTGAATTGGCGGTTTACAGCTTTCTCGATACCGTCTGTTTCTAAAACCTCAATTGCAAATTGGTGGTATTTATTTTTTAAAACCTATGTTACAATTTGATGCCCTCAATGTTGTACCACATACCTAACCCAAGTAGCACAATATAGTATTGCGAGATGTAGAAACCACCAGAACCGTTTATATAACTTATACATTTTAGTTTGTTGCAAATCTTTTAATAACGATTTTTCAGTACCCTTAGGAACAATTTTCAGTTTTGTTGACGTTGATGCAACTAATTTTAACAGCTTATACTGCAAGGGTCTTCAACCCCCTAGGCCACCGGGCCGCATGCGGGTCGTCTAATTTCTTGCGGCTCCCAAAGGCTAAAGAAAATGTTGTATCGCGACGCGCCCGAGAATGACACTCCGTGGACGCTAGCGCCACCTAGTTAGAAGAGATCCACAATGTAATCTCACGATCGCGACTACCCACAATATTTCTAATGATTCTAGAATTTATCACTACTAGAGACACCTACTTATTCAGACTCGAAATTTCGAGAGTTGACGCGCTCGGCCTATATAAAGCCATGGCATGGCAGGCAGCGGCCAGTTCTAATTCCAAGAGCGAAAGAAGCGATACAAGCGAAAGAGTGCCAACTAGCAGTGAAATTGCTACCTATGCGATAAGTGATTATAGTGAGTTGAGTATAATGTGTTTTGACGCGTGTAAGGCGGATACTGACTGTATTGTGGCGTACAGTCGCGCAAGTTAAATTTTGTCGTGGATATTTTTATCGGAGAATTAAACTCGTTTCTTCTACTTTAACACTAAAAATGGCTTCTACTTCGGGTAAAAAACGAAAAAAGTGAAGAAAAGCGCATATTTCAAGAAAAGTGGACTGAGTTGTATTTGTTAGTTAGTGTTAATCAAAAACCCGTCTGTTTGGTGTGTCAAGAATCCCTTTCAGCCTTGAAAGAATAACTTTTATACTTAAAAAAAAAACATTACAATACAAAGCATGCTACAAAGTTACGGCAGGATAAAGTGAGAGCTCTAAAAAGTCAGCTTCAATGACAGCAAGATAGTTTTCAAAAGCAGATCATTAAAAATGAAGCAAGCGTGAAGATTATCTGCATTATATCCGAAAAAATAACTTTGAAATCACAACCTTTTACTCATGGGGAATTTATCAAGGAATGTATGGAGGCCGCCGCTAAAATATTGTGCCCGTCTCAAAAACGATTTTTTTCTAAACTTAGTTTATCCGGTGTTACTGTCGCCAGAAGAAGCAAAAAGTTAGCGGCAGACATCGAAAATTCACTAAAATAATGTGCATCGACGTTCGTATACTGTTCTGTTGCGCTCGCTGAAAGCACAGATTTAACGGACATCGCTCAATCAACCTTATTTATTCGGGGCATTGATAATAATTTTTAAATCAGTGAAGAGATGTCTGCCCTTTTTCCTACTAAAGGAACTACAAAAGAATGTGATATTTATAAGTGTTTAATGACAGTACTGAGACGATATAATTAAGAATTGACAAACCTTTCTGCAGTTGTAACAGCCGGTGCTCCATCCATGGTAGGAAAAAATGAAGGGCTCGTGGATTTGATGAAAAAACAGCAGAAAGATCTTCTTTTAATGCATTACCATTGTATCGTTCATCAACAAAATCTTTGTGATAAATCCACAAATATTGATGCATTGATGAAAGTGGTCGTAAAAACCGTGAACTTCATTAAATCACGCGGTTTCAACCACAGAGAAGTCTAAAATTTTTTACGCGAAATTAATGTCGAGTATGGTGATGTGACATATATTTCTGATGTTCGTTGGCTGAGCAGGCGAAAAATCCTAAAACGCGTTTTTGAACTCAAGAAGGAAATCTCCTCCTTCATGGAAACCAAAGGGAAACCAGTTCCTCAATTTAGTGACCCCGACTGACTGCGCGACTTTCGATTTCTCACGGACTTTACGCTGCACCTCAATGACTTGAACAACAAACTACAAGGAAAAGAAAATCTCATCAACAACCTATTTGACAGTGTGAAGGCATTTGGGTTTAAACCGAATTTATAGAAAAATCAGTTGTTGCAAAAGAGTTTACGCACTTTCCTAGACTGAAGAGTTGCGAATGTACAGATGTGGATGAATATGTCGCAGCACTAGATTTACTCACAAAGAGTTCCAATCAAGGTTTTCTGACTTCACAGACAACGAAAATTACATCAATATCTTTGCCCGACCATTCGGTGTATCCGTTAAAGACATGCCAGAAAATTGTCAGATGGAGCTTATCGATTTGCAGTGTAATTCAGAATTGAAAGAAAAGTTCGACATGGGTCTTCTTGATTTTTATTCAAAATATGTCGATCAAAACTCTTTTCCTGAAATCCGAAAAGATGCCCAGAAAATGATGTCTCTATTTGGGAGCACATATGTGTGCGAGCCACTGTTCTCTCGTATGAAGAATGTGAAATCTAAAACAAGGGCAAGAGTTACAGACGCACATCTGGAAGGAGGTTTGCGGGTTGCAACTGCAAAAATAAAATCAAATATTGACACACTTGTCAAAAATAGACAATGTCAAAAATCGCATTGATTGATTGAACTTTTTAACCAATAAAGATTATTACTCTTTTTTATTTTATTGATTTAGTGGGAAAGGGACGTGGACCATTGTGGCCTTTCGGACGATGTTAAATCGATTTTTGTCCCTTGCACTAAAAAAGATTGAAGACCCTTGGCTTATCGAGTGAACTTTGTATTAGATAGTTTATAACCGTTGTATAAACTACTTGTTTACACCTTTCAAAATGGGGTGCTATTTAAACGGTTTACACACTTTGCCTGCACCTACGTTATCGTGTAGTTCTGGAACCGAGTTGATGAGCGGTGGTATTAACGGTTTAGGACTAATATGTAAATTCTTATATGTTCGATCAGTGTTTCATAGACGTCGTTTAAATAAGTTATATAGTACCTGAGCGCATACCTATGTATCAACGTTTTAATGAAGTTTTTTAAAAACGTGTTGTGTGTTTTCAACTGTTTTTACAACTGAATCAACCATCATTGAAAATGTTGACGATTGGGGGTGATAAAAATGGACAGCCATATTTCCGTAACAAATTTTTTTTATAGTTTAAGACGAACAGTGAAATTTCGGTTAGAATAACTTGTTTAATTGCTACTCCTTTATACTTATAAATAACTTAATAAATATATTAACATGAAAAATTAAAATTTAAAAGTTATGGAACTTGCAATATTCCCATATTTATTCTTAGGTATTTCTGAGGCTTATGTATTTTTGTTTGAGTACAATATCAGTCGCATCTTGGTTTATGCCATATTTTCGAGGAAATATGCTTTTCTAAATTATTATTAACCATCATCATGAATAAATCATACTCATAGAATAGCCACTGAACTGTAAATTTTATACTTTTCCCAATTATATATACAGGTTTTATATTAGTTTTTTCATTACATCCAATTCATGACTGATATATTTCAGTTTTGTTTTAGTTTTCTTATAAGAATAGTCGAAAAAATAGGACCGCTATACATAGGATATATAGATTTTGGTAAAATCGTACATACATTTCCAAAACTGATATACAACTAAATAGTGCTACATGGGAATTAAACTTTAAAAATTTCAAAAATAAACGATATTATGATGTCGTAATTCAGAGGCTTTGATTTTGATATTCACAAGAAAAAGCAATTTGTTGAAAGGTTTTTTGTAACTTGTTCGATGTTGGTCATTCCACTAAAGTGTATACATAGAACATACCGCATGTTACGCATATAAAGTATATCTAAAAATGTATGTACTTTTAGTACATACATAAGTATATCTAAAAATGTATGTACTTTTTAAACTTTTAACAAAGTATATGTTTATTTAAAAATATATAATTACAGTGCACTTTGACTATTAAAACTTTTTTATACTATGTAAAAAGATAAAGAGTTGGGGAGCAGTAATCATCGCCTATGCTGACGTTACAGAGAAAATAATTTTACCATAACGCTAATTTTTTCTGATTACTATTTAATATATATCTTTTTCGAAAAAATTAAGCAAAATAATTTGTAGACTCGAACTATATTTAATTCTATTGGCGGCAGATTTATTCCCATTTTAATGACACCATTTGTTATAGGTCAACTACATACGTAAGAATTTGATAAGTAGTTATTAACAGCTTTTCTATTTTACTATAGAATTTATTATAGACCGAAACTAACATTTCAAAGCAAAGGATCCGTGAACTGGCATAATATTATAAATATTTAAAAATCGTGTTGAAAAAGGGGTCTACTCGTCTAGTTTGCAAATAAGTATGAAGGAATGAAGGAATACATTTCAATTTAGATAGTCGAAAACTTATATTAATTTGTACTAATTTTTAAAGTTATACAGAAAAAAACACTTATCAGACTAAAAAAAATCACTTTTAACAGTTAATCAAATGTTTTCGTAGTTATATTTCAAAAGATGCTCAAATAAGCGTCCGCCTTCACGAATACACATGTTGAAACTTTTAATAATATTTTGCCTAGTTTTAACTAGCATGTCTGGTGATATAGTGGCGCATACATCCCTGATTCATTCCTGCATGTTCTCCCTTGCAGTAGGTGGTTGGGTGCAAACACGATCTTTAATATAACCCCACAAGAAAAAATCTAATGGAGTTATATCGCAAGATCTGGGTAGCCATTCGATAAACCTACTACGACTGGTGCACCTTCTTGCTGCAGCCACATATATCTTCTTCCTTCTATGCTGAGTGGTCTGAGAAGAATAGGCAGCTCAACGTTCAAATCTAAATATCTTTGTCCATAAAGTGGTTCATTAAAAAAATACGGACCTATGGTTTCCAATGATTCCACACCAAACACTTAATGACCAGTGATTTTAATGTTGTACCTCTCGTACCCAGTGAGGATTTGTTATTGCATAATAATGCATATTATGCCTGTTTACAGCTCCATTCCTTCTAAATGTAGCTTCATCGGAAAACATGATATTCGATAAAAAGTCCAGATATGCTTCTATTCGCCTTATCATTAAGTTGCAAAAGTTAACACGCCTTTCAAAATCTTCATCGTGCAACTCTTGGTGTAATTCCATATGATATGGATGATATTTATATCTTCTTGTGGTCCTGCTTACTATAGATTGTGATGTTTCAGTTAAACTAGTAAGTTGTCGACTACTTAAACTGGGATTTTCTTCTATATGAAGTAGAATTTTAAACTCTTTATCTTGATTTGTAGCAATTTTATTGACAACTGTTCTCTTCGAATATGCCACATTGCCACTAGCATCAAATCTCTCCATGATATTTTGAAAAACCACTTTAGAAGGCGCGCATCGATCCGGATATTTTGCTTCATATAGCCTTTTGGCCAGAAGGCAATTTTTTTGAGCTTCATCCAATATATAGACCATATCTACCATTTCATTTTGTGAAAAATTCATTTTAAATTAGACTAGAATACAAAAGACGAAATACAATGCACTAACAACAACACGCTTTTGACATTTCATAAATTTAGTCGCCAGTTGCTATAGACTGTTTTTTACATGGCTACTTTGATTAATCGAGTTGTTGATTTTCTAAATTACGCAAAAAAAGGAAATTTGAAAAAGTTTCGAAAACTATTGAAGATAGGTATATAATAGGTATGTGTAATAAAAGTTGTAGATTTTTTTATTCTTAACAAGACTAAATTATAAAAACTGAAATAAATTGGTTTTAAATTTGAACACCTTGTATGTGATATCCTCAATATTACGAAAGCAGTCTTTTATTCCATGCTTATTTTGTGCAGAAGCAAAAATTTAATATTTTTTAAAGCTAAATATTTAAGAAAGTATCAATTTTAGCCATATAATATGTTATACAAAAAAGTGTTAGAATTTTACGTAGAATTTAAAAATCAAGTCAAATATAGGGTCTTCCATTTAAAAAAATAAAACTTTTAGTTGCCCTACTTTTTTGACGCACCCAGCATAATTTAAAATATTTTTAAAATGAGCACGACTTACATATATATCCCAAAGCATAAACAGTTTGTTTCCAGATTTTACCTGTTCGACGTAAATTTACTTTATCCAATCGTTGACTCACCCTGTACAATCTGCTGTATCTGAACACCATCATTCCACTGGAAATGTCATAAATATAAAAGAAACCAAAGTTCTTGCATCGGTTTCGAGATTCTATACACGGAAAATTAGCGAATCCATTGAAATTTATAAGCATCCTAATAATTTTAATAGAGACGGGCTTCAGTCTACATCATACGTGGAAATCGATCGTTGTTACACCATCACGATTTGGGGAACACAGGTCTCTCTGAGCTCATTTAGTGTTCCGATCTCGTGAAGAGAAGATCCCTGAAGATGCCTCGTGCAATCGAAGGCGAAACCGCGGAAAGTGATTCCACTTTGACAGGGTCTAATCCCAAGAACCTCGATTTCTTAATAGAGAATTTAATATTACAATTTTTACTATTTAAATTTGTTGAACCTAGGTCTAATCCTCAGTTGCTCTTTATTATTTAACAAATATTTGATTTGTCAAAATATAAGTTGTGTAGCGTAGATACGACTCATGCGCGAACAACGAAAAAACCAAGTGTATAGCTTAATTTAGTATATATTATAAATTCTGCCAGACGTTCCGGCTAATACCCTGTATACTAAATTTACATACAATAAAGCTAGTACATTACCGCCCAATGTTTGGCAAATAAAAATTACAATAGAACTCTTATGGTATGGTAATATTAATTTACACATTTAATGGTCTTCTCAGAATGTAAAAGATTGTTGTATAGGCTGCACCTTCGATTTTTAGAACGTATAAAAATAAAGGAGGTTATAAATGAGTCTGCTTTGCAACGTACTATCATCTGAAAGAAGAAAATCTCTATGGTAATTTTTAAGGTTTAATATTGAAAAAGTTACATTACATCTACTGTACTAAAAACAATATGTTGGAAGTCGGAAATCTTAAGGTATTGCAAGAAAATAAACTGTTTTAAAAGGTTATACCTACAAAGTTGCGGGTTATAGGTAAGGATTATCAAAATCAAATCTGAGGAAGAACTAAATATTTAAATACAGTTTTTTTATATAAGTTTTGAATGCATTTTCTTTCTTTCATCTGAATTCTTATATCCTATATTTCCCCGTGAGGGTAGCTTGTTTTAATTAGCAGTTTAAATTGATATTACTATCACTAATATTAATTAATTATTGGAAAATTTGTACAAATAGTTTTATCGGTTTAATGTGGACTTGTTTTTTTTAATATGCTACTTATTTACGGCGAGCCTAAAAAGAATTCCGGGGCGGAATGGGTAACAATTATCGTGGAAGTGATTTCCAGACCATCCCAAATCAATACATAGTAAAAAATGCCCAACAGTTCTTTTCCTCACAGCACCATCGATCGGTAAAAGATCAAATTAATACAAAACCATGGCCTTGCACTCATAGAAATAAACCCTCACTTGATAATTCGATGCATCTCAGAAGAAACAATTAACATCAAGTCTTCAGTACAACAAATATTATTTGACACTGGAATTAAATTAATTTAACGAAATATCTACCGTTTAATGACTGTAAAAGACGGCCAAAGTTCAAAGTATTTTTGCTCAATTGATTTTCGAAACCAAAAAACATGAGAGACAGCAGATTGACAGTTAAGGACCTTTCACGAAGGCCAATTCGGTCTGTTAACTTACCACCATTGGATTCTTATTTGTGAATGCGAATATTTAAAGAAAACAGTCAAATAGTTTGACATATTTGAAAAATGACATTACCCATGAATTAAAATCAATTATTCATGCACTACGTGACTATGACGTGACTTGTATGAAAATGTCATACAAAAACGGTCTGAGATTTGTATAGTCAAAAGCAGTGTTATCGTGCGGGTCATACGATTTATCAACGACAAACTTTTTAAGTTTTTTTTTTATTACGTGTAATCATATCCTCCGCATAAAATCCGGAAGGTAAATTAGATAGGCCTATGATATTTTCATATGAAAAAAGGAGGATAAGCATAGAAATACCAGCAGTTGCAAAAATCTTTAAGCGATGTCACTTCAAAGTCAGATTGACAAGTCAATGGCAAAATGAGTAATAGAAAACAATTTTCGGTTTTTTTGCATCCACAAGCGAAAAAAATGGTATTAAATCTAATAAAATATTACGAAAATGAAAATTCACCGGCCAATATCCAGGAGACAGTAGCAAGACATGCAGCAAAGCTCTGGTATAAGGACTGTGCAGAAAACTGTGCATGAAAAAAAGCATAATTTACTACCGAAGAAGTTTAAGAAATGTACACGAAAAAAGCCAAAGACAGAAGACTTAAGTGACAATGTAAAAATGGATGTTCGTAATGCAATTTACGATTTATACACATCAAAAACTAATATAACCCTTCAAGTTTAAAAGAAGCTTTAAAAAATGGAGGCATATTGGAAATTGAAAAGGACTGTAATCGAAGATTTTTATGCGAGTTGCCACATATAGCAAGTCAGCGTATCCAGTTTTTAAAGAAATACACGGAAAATGTTGATTCAAAATTTAGAAAAGTAGTATTTTTAGACGAGACTTGGATATTTTCTAATGGAAGTGGTTCGAAATCTTGGCAGGACGAGTCTGTAAAAAGTGTCAAGAGAAAAAAGGGATGCGAGACGGGAAAACGGTTTATCATTTTGCGTGCAGGTTCTTCAACAGGATTTCTCCCAGGTGCAAGTTTACTGTTTTCTTCAACATCCAAAAGTATGCACTACCATGATGATATAAACTGTGAACTGTTTGAAAAGTGGTTAAAAGAACAACTGATTCCAAATTTAGATGCTCCATCTTTAATCATTCTGGACAATGCATCTTATTATTCAAAAATCTTAAATAACCAACCTACTTCATCCTGGAAGAAAAGTGATATTTATGACTGGCTAATAAAACAAAAACAAAATCCTTTACCCAATATGCTGAAACTAGAACTTCTTTTAATAGCAAAATCTATTAAAAAACCAACAATATATGCCGTAGATGAAATATTACTGAAAAATGGACATGAGGTTTTACGACTGTCGCCATACCATTGCCAGTTTAACGCAAAAGAATTAATATGGGCTGGGGCAAAATCATATTACGAAAAACACGTGAACGATGGTCTTACATCAGATGAAGCAAATTGTTTGGCAAGATTCATTAAATTATTACGCCGGAGTACGGGAAGAATACTTGTTCCAATTTTAAAGCGTGTTAAAATAAGTAAATTTTTTTATTAATTATAAGACAAAATTTGATATATAAAAATCGGTAAAATCGCTTTACCAGAAACTCGGGGCTAACGAAAAAATACAGGCTATATATATATATATGTATATATATATATATATATATATATATATATATATATATATATATATATATATATATATATATATATATATATATATATATATATATATATATATATATATATATATATATATATATATATATGATTTTTACTCCTTCACGGATGGAAAAATACAATCTGTTTTCATTCCGGGTGTACATCCGTTCACTACTGTCGTTCTGAAAAGAACAGTTTTGCTGACGTTTCGCCAAAATCACATTTGGCATTTTCGAAGCTTTCTTTCTCGCGTCCGAATAGAGACTGTCTCTCTCAACAGACAGACGGACTTTACTTAAACGTAAAGATCTGAAAAAATCTCACGAGGGAAGTAATAACTAATTATCTTGTGTTTTTAACAAAAGTTTATAATATTTTTGCAAAATAAAATTTTTTTATTATCACAATACAAAAAAAACAAGTTTTCTTTGCACAGGGGTGGCCCGCATTTAAATAAATGACACTGTATTATAAGTGGTTAGATTTTTAGGTCAAGCGAGACTCATAATTTTTGATGTTTGATAAAAAAATCTCACTTTCATTAAGTGGCTGTATAAACAGAACATATCCTGATTATTCCACTGATTCGAACCGCCTTCCGACTTTATTAAGGCGCTTGCCATTTTGTGTATTTTTATTTTTACCAACCAAAAAATTTTAACCAAATACATATGTAGCGAATTTTCTTATTTAGTACCTCGGCATTTAATATATAAAATAGTATTAAGTGGCTATTTTAATAATAGTGCGTAATATAATAAAAAAAACTATTTTCCTTCTCCCTGTATATTTGTAAATAGACCATAGAGATTTAATAGCTCAATAAAAAAATCACACAACATTTTGGTATTCACTGTGTTTTCTGATTTGATTCATAATGTTGGTGACCTTTGGACCCGCACGATAAGACCGCATTCGACTATATCCAAGTTGTTTACAGACAAATTTTATCGTATATGACCGAGTTGGTATGTGAAATGGCATATATAAGTTACGTCGCAGGATTTTATTATCCTTAATGCTTTGGTGAATTTCGGTACACGTAATTTTGTAGCTTTTTTTGACTTCCGCATGCGTTCAGGACACATAATGTGTGATAGAACTCTTTTTACGACAACTAGAAAAAAACCAAATCTGGGCTATTCAAAAATGCCGTCTGATAGTTATAAAACACGATTGCATACACGTTACGTGAAAGGAAATTCGGGATGAAATTTGGCCAGGCAGATTTAGGACTTCGAATGGAATGTGATCATTTTTCTGACAGCGGAACCCAAGGCGGGACCTTATTTTATTTTACTCTGTTATTAAAATTTTAAATCCATTGTAATTATTTAAATAAACTATAAAGTTACTTATCATTATCTGGAAGAAGGGCAACAACAGGCATAGAATATAGTATATACCTGATAGAGAAATAGGTAAATAAATAAATAAAATTTCATAACATACATACAAAGTATCCTAATAAAAAATGATACTGATATCAAAAAATATATTTTCCCTCCTCCCTGTATTGTAAGCAACCTATTTGGACACTGCCTTGACAGACGTAAGTGAAAGTTACTCAACAAGGTATTGGTTGCTCTTAACGACAGGATGTAAGTCAACTTACATCCCTAGGGAAATAATCTAAAATTATTATAAGTAGCTTTAATTTTTAATTTCACCAGCATATTACAAAAATCCGGTGATATTAATTGAAATGAATATTAATGGTATAATTATTACAATTAGTCACATTATTAACAAAATTTGGAAACACGTTTTCTCATTTCTTCTTGATGTGTATTAAGCACAATTTCTGACTCCACAAATCCTTCATTTCTAACCAATGTTTCTGTCACTGTTGAAGTACTGCAAGAGACTTCTGGCTGGTTCTTATTGTATAAAATTTTATTCGCTACTGTCTTTTTATTATTGAGGCTCTCAGCTACGTAACTTTCCGCAATAGTAGCGGATTTCCACCATGTCGCTTGATAGCTAATACATCAACTCCAGTATTTTCTAATAAAGTTGCCGACGTTCTTCTAAAAGAGTGTCCAGTATACGTTTTGAAGTTCTCAAACTTTAGAAATTTCGCAATTTTACTTGGAATTGACCAAAACGTATTTTTCCCAACAGGCTGGTTTAAGCACTTTCCATTTTGATATCGCATAAAGAAGCGCGGATTAATAGTCGTCATGTGGGGTCTTGTATCAATGTACTTTTGAATTATTTTGAAATGACAAACCTGAGTGTCGTCACTTTTTGTCACTGTAAATGTACGTGGCATTCCATTTTTAGAGTCAGGAATGGTCACAATTATTAACATTGTCTATTTTCATTTCAAAGCGTTCATTAGAACGGTACGCTCCAGCGACTCGCATTACCATTGCGACCTTCATCAATAAGTATATATAATCGGGGGCTTCGAGCATGAACTTATTCACATCTTCCCTGTTAAACACATTCGAATTTTTGGGTCTATAACCATCATTTTTTCTTTTCAAAAATGCTCAAAGTTTTGGATACTTAGAAATATCTATATTTTCCTCTATAAAAAGGGTGGACTTCAACAGCGAATACTTACACCATAAGCTTGATGGGGACTTTAATATAGCACTTTTTGGTAGAAATACGCCAAAAACAAGGTTTCTAAGACTGCAGTAGCCGTCTTGCTTTGGCACCAATTCTTAAAAGATTTATATGCTGCTTCATACCTTTTTTTCGACTTTTTCCGGTAGTAGAGATAAACAAGCAATATTCGCTGATTCTTCTATGTCTGAAACATCCATTTTGTCCATACAGAATCAAACAATTCGACTTCTTCAAACTTTTCGCTATGAATTGTCAACTTGACGTTGACGATAAAATAAAAACTGCTTATGTTGCTCTGGCAACGGAACACGGCTGCCTTAATAATTTAATGAGAATGCTATCGAATGTAATGATAATGAAAATCCAAAAATATATCCAGCATTTTCTTGTAAACATACAATACAGGGAGGGGGAAAATGTTATATACTATGTAGAATGTAAGTACGTTAACCAGTCTCGAACTTTTTACCAGCCCTCGCTATCGCTCGGACGCAAACTCGTCCTCGACTTGTAAATGTTACTTACATCCCTTATAGTATAAATAGCTATATGAGGCAGCCACTCATTCGTAAACATGAACTTACTAAAGTACTTTTTCAAGCCTAGAACGTTTGGCTTTAAATGTTTTTTATATTGCGAGGCATATAGAGTTGGGATTTCCATATAAGCGAAAGAGTGCCAACTAGCAGTGAAGTTGCTACCTGTCCGATAAGTGATTATAGTGAATTGAGTATAGTGTGTTTTGACGCGTGTAAGGCAGATACTGTATTGTGGCGTGCAGTCGCGCAAGTTTTGATTTATCGAGGACATTTTTATAGAAGAATTAAACTCGTTTCCTTACTTTGACATTAAAAATGGTTTCTACTTCGGGTACAAAATGAAAAATTAGTGAAGAAAAGCGCATATTTCAAAAAAGTGGACTGAGTTGTACTTGTTCGTTAGTGTTAATCAAAAATCCGTCTGTTTGGTGTGTCAAGAATCCCTTTCAACCTTGAAAGAATACAAGTTCAAAAGACATTACGATACAAAGCATGCCACAAAGTTTGAGACATTCAAAGAACAATTACGGCAAGATAAAGTACCTAAGGGCTCTAAAAATTCAGCTTCAACGACAGCAAGATAGTTTTCAAAAGCAGAACATTAAAAATGAAGCAAGCGTGAAGGTTAGCTACATTATATCCGAAAAATTAGCTTTGAAATAACAACCTTTTACTGATGGTGAATTTATCAAGGAATTTATGGAGGCCGCCGCTGAAGTATTGTGCCCGTCTCAAAAACAACTTTTTTCTAAAGTTAGTTTATCCGGTGTTGCTGTCGCCAGAAGAATCGAAGAGTTAGCGGCAGACATTGAAAATGCATTAAAAGAGCGTGCATCGAAGTTCGTATACTATTCTGTTGCGCTCGACGAAAGCACAGATTTAACCGATACCGCTCAATCAGCTATATTTATTCGGAGCATTGATAATAATTATAACATCACTGAAGAGATGGCTGCCCTTTTTCCGATTTAAGGAACTACAAAAGGATGTGATATTTATAGGTGTTTGATGACATTACTGAGACGATATAATTTAGAATTGACAAACCTTTCTGCAGTTGTAACAAACGGTGCACTATCCATGGTAGGGAAAAATAAAAAGCTCGTGGATTTTATGAAAAAACAGCAGAAAGATCTTCCTTTGATGCATTACCATTGTATCGTTCATCAACAAAATATTTGTGCAAAATTCACAAATATTGATGAGATGATGAAAATGGTCGTAAAAACTGTGAACTTGATTAAATCACGCGACCTTATCCACAGAGAAATCCAAAACTTTTTACATGAAACTAATGACGAGCATGGTGTTGTGACATATTTTTCTGATACTCGTTTGCTGAGCAGAGGAAAAACGCTAAAACGCGATTTTGAACTCAAGAAGGAAATTGCTACCTTCCTGGAAACCAAAGAGAAACCAGTTCCTCAATTTAGCGACCCCGACTGGCCGTGCAACTGTGGATTTCTTACGGACATCACACTGCCCCTCAATGACTTGAACACCAAACTGCAAGGAAAATAAAATTTCATCAACAACCTATTTGACACTGTGAAGGCATTTGAGTTTAACCCGGATTTATGGAAAAATCAGTTGTTGAAAAAAGGGTTTAGCACTTTCCTAAACTGAAGAGTTGCGAATGTACAGATGTGGATAAATATGTCGCAACACTAGATTTACTTAATAAAGAGTTCCAATCAAGGTTTTCTGACTTCAGAGATAATGAAAATCAATCTCTTTTCCCGACCATTGAGTGCATGCCAGAAAATTTTCAGGTGGAACTTATTGATTTGCAGTGTAATTCGGAACTGAAAGACATGGGTTTTCTTAATTTTTATTCAAAATATGTGGATCAAAACTCGTTTCCTGAAATCCGAAAACATGCCCAGAAAATGATGTCTCTGTTTGGGAGCACATATGTGTGCGAGCAGCTGTTTTTTCGTATGAAGAATGTGAATTCTAAAACGAGGTCGAGAGTTACAGATGCATATCTGTAAGGCAGTTTGCGGGTTGCAACTACAAAAATAAAACCACATATAGACACACTTGTCAAAAATAAACAATGTCAAAAATCACGTTGAATGATTGAACTTTTTAAACAATAAAGATTATTACATTTTGAAATTATATGTTTTTTATTTTATTGATATGGTGGTAAAGTAACGCGGACTATTGTGGCCCTTCGGACGATTTGAAATCGAATTTTGGTCCTTGCACTAAAAAAGGTTGAAGACCCTTGATCTAAAGGAATAATTTTCAACAAGTTATAATGTATAAACAGAAAAAGCTCTACTAAAAATGGTTTGATCTAGAGCCTTTTTCTTTTCTTTTTGTGGGAAGGTTTTCCTATTTTGTCATTTGTTTCAGAATAAGCTTTTGTCCGATTTCCATTGTTCAAGGTTGCCCGTTTATCTTGGAACACTACCTTATCTTGGAAAATATATGAGATGCAGCGAAAAGGTCAATACAAATGTTAGTTGGGGAAATTCAAGTGTTTAATTTATTTTATTTTCATATATACTTTTTCGTGGGTAGGTACCAAATTTCTTATTTTAAATAAGACATCCTGCATAGTTATACGAGTTCAAATAGCGCTATTCATGACTCGTTCAAGCATATATAACTTGATGGGTACAAAGACACAACGTTTCGGATTTATTAACATTAGTTACCATTATCTGGTACATTTTTAGACCGGTAGGTATATATAAGGTATTTTCGTATTTTTTGAAACTCTATATAATTTAAAATAAATGGATCGTCGCCAAGCTTTGACTGATGATGACCAACTCAATATTTTGTTATATTTTAAAGAGACTCCTGAAAATGCAGCCATGCGTGCATATACATTTGGACGTCAGAAGTGGAATTGGAAGTCCAGTGGAAAAACGTAATTACAACTCCAGGTTAGATTTTGGGATATTCTTATGGAGAGATATTTCTTAGAAAATTTACTAATGTTATTTGGACTGATGAGTCCATATTTACAACTTCAACTAAAATATTTAACCGAAAAATAGCTATTATTGGAGCAGTCAGAATAAAATAAAAATTTGTATAAAAAAATCAAACCGACTTCAAAAAAATGCCCTAAAAAGGAAAAATAATACACGTAGTATTAGACATCAAAATACCGGATTGACTGAATCATGATTACAAATTTGTGCTTAAATAATTAAGAATAAGTTTAACGCCGCCTTCACGAAGTAAAACTTTCAGGGTGGAATAAAATATTATTTTTCACATTTTAGTGCATATTTCTGATGTGAGTTTCATTTTTTTATAAACATTTTTATTTCATTCTTTTTATTTTTATCTATACAAAGTTTTATTGTAAAAATCAGGTTTAACAAATGGTCCACAGCATAAAATAATTAAGAATAAGTTTAACGCCGCCTTCACGAAGTAAAACTTTCAGGGTGGAATAAAATATTATTTTTCACATTTTAGTGCATATTTCTGATGTGAGTTTCATTTTTTTATAAACATTTTTATTTCATTCTTTTTATTTTTATCTATACAAAGTTTTATTGTAAAAATCAGGTTTAACAAATGGTCCACAGCATATACATATCTTGGCGCAAAGAACAAAATGCAATGCAATTCTGTCATTTTTAACTTTTTTTTAATATTCTTGCTATGGGGCCACTCCGGCAATATTCGGAATATCCCCTGAAAATATCATCTAAATTGGTCCAACCATCGCGGAGTAATCGATGCATAAACAAAAAAAAAATAACAATATGGCCGACATTCCGCCATTTTAAAATTTTTTTAATGTTTGTTGTAGACCACTTCGGCAATATCCTGAATGTCCCTTAAAAATTTCACCCCAATTGATCAAACCATCGCGCAGTAATCGATGTACAGGGTGTCCCATTTTCGTAGGTTTTACGGGGTTTCCAGCTTATGAGTAGAGATAGAGAGATGCGGTTTTCGCGACACCGTGCTACTTTTCGATGAAACTAAAGAGGCCGCAAACAGATTTGCCCTAACCATTTTAGTTTCCGTGCTACAGGGTGATTTTGAAAATTTGTCATTTTCTGACACCCCCTGTAACTCAGCTATCGTAAAATATATTTAAAATGTTTCAACTGGTATTTATAGGTTTTTTCACGTAGAATTCAGTGGCATACTCAGATTTTTGCTGAGAGTCATAGTTTTTGACATATTGGCATAACCTACTATTTTTTAAATGGGAGACCCTATATATTATTTTTTCATCTTATTCTTCGTGTCGAGAGCTTTTCAAAAACATACCATAAGTCATATTTATTTTCATAAATAACATGAAAAAATGCATTTTTCTTTAAACGGATTTATGGCATAGCAGATCAATCGAAATAAGAGAAGGTGGCTGTGGTAGCCATGGCAACGCCAACAAAAATATGATCAGGCAGCCATTACTGCTGTCATTTTTGGCATTATTGCGTTTAAATTTTTCTTGACGTCTATTATAATTATTGTTTTTAATATGGCTCAGAACCAAAAATTTGAATATTTTGAGAATTATGATATGAACGCGTGTTTTATATTGTCTAATGAAGATGCAGATCAGGCGGCAGAGCTTTATCTGAACAGGTTAGTTCTTTTTTATCTTCCTGCATTTTGACTTTATTGGTTCGCTTTATTTTATCTTAGATATCCCGAGAGAAGACAACCAGAAGAAAGAATTTTTCAAAAAATTAAAAATAATCTTTGCCAATATGGATCTTTTAACAAGCCTCGATCGCGAACTTACAATAAAGACAACGAAGAATCTGAAGTCAACGTTTTAGCCCTCGTTCAGACAGCTCCTGAAACATCTTGCAGGAAAATAGACGAAGAGGCGGGTGTACCGAAAACCAAAGTGCAGAAAATTTTGAAAAAGCACAAATTCAAACCCTATAAATACAAACTTGTGCATTATCTGCATCCTGGTGATGCAGAACGCAGATTGGAGTTCTGCAATTGGTTTATAAATATGAAGGCAGAAGATATCGATTTTGAAAAAAAGATTATTTGGTCAGACGAGGCACATTTTACTAGTTCAGGGATTTTAAATAGACACAACACGCGATTTTGGAGTCAAGAAAACAACCATGTTATTTTTCCTGGAGCGTCAGGGCAGATTTGGATTCAATGTCTCCTGTTTTATTTTCAACCGAAAAATAGTTTACCAAATATATGAAGGAAATCTGAATTCGATTGGTTACGTGCGAATCCTAGAAGACGCATTAGGAATTTTGGATGATGTTCCCTTGGCTCAACTAAATAGGATTTATTTCCAGCAAGACGGAGCTCCAGCCCACAATGCCAGAATAAGTCAAAACTGGCTTAACGACCATTTTCCTGGAAGATGGATAGGAACACACGGACCTGTTCGATGGCCACCACGATCCCCTGACCTCTCAGTTTTAGATTTCTTTTTGTGGGGTTATTTAGAAAACAAGGTTTATGTAAGGCGATACGAAAACTTAGAACAACTAAGAATGGCCACCGAAAACGCTTTTGCAGAGTTACAAAGACAGTCATTTACAATAGAAAATGCATTAAAAAGAATTTTTAAAGTTTGTCACACTTGTAGGACACATAGTGGTCTACAATTTGAACAATATTTGTAGTTTTAATGAAATTATAATTATTACCTTTTACCTACTTCCTAATTTTTTCTGATGCTGTTACTTTGTTATTTCGTTAATAAATATTTGTTAACTTTTTCCATGGCTCCACAGCCACCTTCTCTTATTTCGATTGATCTGCTATGTCATAAATCCGTTTAAAGAAAAATGCATTTTGTCATGTTATTTATGAAAATAAATATGACTTATGGTATGTTTTTGAAAAGCTCTCGACACGAAGAATAAGATGAAAAAATAATATATAGGGTGTCCCATTTAAAAAATAGTAGGTTATGCCAATATGAAAATGACAAATTTTCAAAATCACCCTGTAGCACGGAAACTAAAATGGTTAGGGCAAATCTGTTTGCGGCCTCTTTAGTTTCATCGAAAAGTAGCACGGTGTCGCGAAAAGCGCATCTCTCTATCTCTACTCATAAGCTGGAAACCCCGTAAAACCTACGATAATGGGACACCCTGTACAAACATAAAAAGTACATAGGCTCAAACCGATAACCTCCTCTGAATCCTGTTAAAAATTATAATGTGCGGGTCCAAAGGTCACCAACATTATAAATTAAATCAGAAAACACAGTGAATACCAAAATGTTGTGAAATGCTTTTATCGAGCAGGGAGAAAGAAAATAGTTTTTTTTATTTTATTACTCAATATTATTATGATAGCCACTTAATATTATTTTATATATTAAATGCCGAGGGAATAAATAAGAAAATTCGCTAAATATGTATTTGGTTAAAATTTTTTGGTTGGCAAAAACAAAAATGCACAAAATGTCGGAAGGCGGTTCGAATCAGTGGAACAATCAGGATATGTTCTGTTTATACAGCCACTTAATGAAAGGGCGATTTTTCTATCAATCACCAAAAATTATGAGCCCCGCTTGACCTAAAAATCTAACCACTTATACAGTGTCATTTATTTAACTGCGGGCCACCCCCGTGCAAAGCAAACTTGTTTTTTTTTGTATTGTGATAACAAAAAAATTATATTTTGCAAAAATATTATACACTTTTGTTAAAAACACAAGATAATTAATTATTACTTCCCTCGTGAGATTTTTTCAGATCTTTACGTTTAAGGGTCCCTAGATGCCGGAAAACATGTTTTCTCAATTCCGTCTGTCTGTAGGTATGTCTGTCCGTCACTCTGTCTGTTCGCGGCATAGCTAAAAAACTACTTATCCGACTTCTTCAAATTTCAGTTCTAAAATCAAGGGCCATGCATGCGAAAAATACACATATATGTATATATATATATATATACAGATATATAGCCTGTATTTTTCGTTATTTTGTCAGATTTTGTCTTATAATTAATACAAAAATTTACTTATTTTAAACAAGTATTCTATAATTATTTATTTATTGCTAGGGCTTCGCGAGACCAAGACCAAGACAAGACTTGCCTAATCTTGGTCTTGGTCTTGAAGCATAAAGACGGTCTTGGTCTTGGTCTTGTGAATCAAGACCAAGACAAGACTTAGCTCAATCTTGGTCTTGGTCTTGAAATCTTGGTCTTGATCTTCAAGTCTTGTTCATAAAAATGTTTTATATTCGTTCTTATTCCGGATTTCAGTAGTTTCATTATTAATTCCTAAAGGATATTCTCAGGTTCTTGCCAGCTAGACTTCCCAAGCAACAGTGGTTTTTACAACACAACAATGCTCTCAAATTTGCCACCCGCCGTTTCACCTTTTAGTCACCATCATCAATTTTGTTTTCTCTTATTGTTTTATTACTTTTTTAAATAGTCCCTTACCATTAAGTATTTAGGTTCTTAATCACAAGGCAAGTGTAAATGTCAATTGAAGATGCTATATAAAACGTGATAATCTAATATTGAGAAAAAATATAGTAATGATGATGGACGAAAGATCAAACGTCGGATGGCAAATCTGAAAATACCGTTTTATAGCTGGAAAAAAGTGACAATAAGAATGTGTTTTTAATTTTGGATATCAAACAGCGCCAGAGAAATAAAATATAAATCTTCAATTTTCGGCTTTTTTCGGATGTCCCCTACTACTACAGGGATCTTAAAAGCTTTTAAACGGCATATTTTAATTTAATGGTAAGAATCGAGTTTGAACCACCCGGTACGTACCTTTAAGAATTCTTTATTCGGTGTACTGTAGATTTTCATATCTCTCAAGATACAAACACTCTCTTTCGCATGAGCTGAAAATACCCCTTTTACCGACTCGCCCCCCCCCCCACCGATAATTTTTTGGCTTCATTAACAAACATTTTCTGTTCGGTTGCGTTTAGAAAGTAAATACGTATTTGGCAAAAAGATTTTACAAAAAAAGATGTTAACATTGTACTTGCTGAAGTCACCAATCTTGAACATCAACATGGTTTATAAATTTTATTTTATGGTTCAGTTCTTCTAACCGATGCGACGGTCTCCACCCTGGCGTTGCAGCAGACCTTGTATACCTTTTTTTTGTAGGTATGTAGGAAGTTTTAAAACTGGGGACCAAAAACTTATTTAAAATACATACAATGCACCATCAAATCCTGTTTTAAGCTGATTAATAATTGAGAAAAAATATTGATTTTAATTCTACAGAATAATTGAGTTTAAACTTTATGCAGAATGCATGACATAAGTTTTACATGCCGTAATTCTTCTTGCAATATGCAAAAGCATGCGCATTTGCGTCCACTTTAAGATGAAATCATAGGCGTTCGCAATACGTTTTTAAGACTAGTTCAAATTTAAATATTTAAAAATTATAAAGAATAAAATATTCATTATTTGCTTTGATCCAAAAGTCAATAAGTTTGAATAGTTTTAACTGTGAAGATACACTCTGGCCCAAATTAAAGGAGTACATTTTTCAGTCAGCTATATTATTTGGCCTTCTTCACCAATTTGATTCATTTTTGGCGGGATTATAGTCTGACAGCATATTATGTTCTTACTGAAATGCCGAATTTTAGAATAATTATACAGATATAATAATTTGTACTATGAGGTTTTAGCAACTAAGATGTTGAAAAATGTTAAAAATATTTGGCGAATGAACAACTAATTAAAATAAGTCCATATTTATTAAATGGCAATATTTTACAATTTCATATTTAAGGCAGATAAGGTAATTCTTATTTCTTAATTTGCGACTAAAATTGGAAGTCAATCAAATAAGTAGAGTTTTAACTATGCCTCTAACTAATAGAGAGACAGATAGATCGACGAAACTGAGAAAACATGATTTTTATAAACTCCATAAACATTAGTTATTGCCTCGCTAGCCTGACTGTAAAGAGTGTTCCCCGTGTGTAGAAGTACATTTTGAAACTAAAATATGTATAATCATTCAGTCGTATTATATGCAAATAGTTCATAATAAACATAAAAGCACTTGCTACGCTACTGCCTACCCTTTGAACCTATCAGTCTAAGCTCAGAGGGAGGCGAATGGTACGCGATAGCCAATCATAAAACAATTATCTACCTACTACAATTTCGTTGGGCGCCGCGTTGTAACTTATGCCGAAAAGGGCTTTTTTTACATAGAATTTTACTTGTATAAGATATTACAATTTAGAAAAACCAAAATAGTTTGGTAACATTGAATTCCGATGCCTATTTTTTGTCCGCATTCTTTTTGCAGGCCTAGATCCCTTGGCAGATTATTATTATTAGGTATTTCCCTAAATTGTGCTTGTACTACTTCTCATTAAGTGTTCAGTATTCATTATCGACTGTTGTATTGTGCGTGTTGCTATTTTTTAAAATGTCGAAAAGACCTAATTTAGCTGAAAGTAGTACCAAGAGTAAAGTAAAAAAACCAAATGTAATTAGTTCGGGTAGTACCGTTGATACTCTTGAAAAGGATTTGGTGGACGACGAAGGTGCAGGTTCTTCTGCAGAAACTCAGAAAAAAACTGGCTACTCCAAATATTTTAATTATATTAAAGAGCAAAACGAATTAACAGCCAAATGTAAAATCTGTGAAGAAAAGAAAATAAACAAAATTTTAAAAATGAAGAATTCTCACACATCCGGATTAAAAAGACATCTGTTGGCAGCACATATCAATCAATTTCGAGAAATGTTTGGCAGTGAGATTCCGAAGAACCAAGCAACATTGAAAAGTTTTGTTGAATCAAAACAGGTATGTAAATAATCGTAATTGTTATTATACTTTTACTATTTTTTTTTCAAAGAACAACTAACTAAGAAAAAAACAGTCACTTTGATTTAGATTACTTTTGGATGATTTGCAAATTGCAATTATTTTGTTCTATACAGGGTGTTTTAAAAAACAGGAAATATTACAAAGGCTAAAATTTTACATTTTTATTAAGTATTTTATTTTTTTCAGTAAAAAGGTTCTTTTTACCATAAGTATTTTATTTTACTATGAGAAAAAAATGTTAAAGATAGCAAGTTTTTTTGCTTATGATGCTATCATTTAATTAAATTAAATTTTCTAAGCTTGCAGTTACAAGTTACAATTAAAAATATTTTTGTAAGAAGGTAGCCCTGATAATGGCGAAAGCCGAAAGCCCTCTGCTACAGCTTTATTAATGAAAAGTTTTGCACAAAATTGTTGATATAAAAATGAATATGGCGAACTGCTTTAAAAATTACCAACCTTTTACGGGCCATTTGGTATTATTTTTTTGCCATTTATCTGAATTTCATTATTTTGCAAATATTGTCAGATTTTTAAACTAAAAAACTCTTAAATCTCAACTTTTATTCAAAACCAAAGATTATGCTAGGTGTCTACCGCATAGCTTTCGCGCCGACATTTGTTTATTTCTGGTTTGATCGAAATAATTTTGGAATGGGCTGTAAGTTTGCGAAATGATATATTTTGACGATCTGTTTAACAACTAACATGTCCTAATAAACATCATCAAATTTAGCGCCGGCCTCTATATGGCTCAACTTGCCTTATGTAAATACCGGAAATTGTTAATAAATTTGCTGATCATCATTGGGTAATATTAAATTAAAAAAGAGAAATATTCAAAATTTGACATTAATTTTAACAAAGGTAAACAAATGGGCGGGTTCATTTAATTTTATTAGGTTATCACCTTATATAAATTATTTTTTTCTAACTTGTATAACTTAAATTATTAATGAAAATAACATAATCCTATTTTTTCGACATTATTTAGGTAAAATCAAATAGTTTTAAGCCAAGTCAGGCACTTCGAATTCAAAAACACATTTTAAATAAAAATATCAGAATGTTATGTAAAATTCCGATTAAAACAGAAATTGTCAAACTTTTACTAATGGGTCCAAATATGTTATTTTTTAAACCTACATCCTATACTAAAATTCCATTCGATCAAAACCAAAAATGGCAGCGCGAAAGTGTTCTTGTAGACACCCGTATTTGTTTATTTTGACTTGTTCAAAGTTGATTAAATTTTAATGAATTAGGCTAACCATTTCGAACACAAAATTTGTAATTAAAGTGAATCAATATAGCGTAATCCCTTAAAAATTACAGTTTTTCCCTAGAGAATTTTCTTTGAAACACCCTATATAATTTTTTATCAAATCATCATTTTTTAAACTATTTAAAACTTGCAAATAATAACTAAAAATTATATATTTGGCTATTTTTAAATTTGTAATAAGTACGTTAATACTTGTACGATTATTTTTCATATTTCAAAGATTCTTTTTATTTCAAAATTAACAAGATGTGTAAGTAAAAAAAGATAAGACCTAAAAATCAAATTTGCTGTCAATATCAAAAATTTCACTTTTGTTGTCTATTTTTAACCGTAAAGGTCTTAAATAATGACATTACTTAAACTCAATATTACTTTATAATGTTTAAAAGTTTAAGAGGCTGTCACGTGAATAATACAATTGTGGACCTTTCGAGGAGCTGTTTAGGAATGTGCTTTCACGTAAGCCCATCGCATCACAAAAAAATTGCCAAAAAAAGCAAAAAAAAGCCAAATACCTTCCAAAATATTGCACATAGAACAAATATGTTTTATTAAAATAGGGCAAATAATTTCCTGCAAAAACTGAGAAATAGTTAAACGATTAAGTTAAAGTCATTACTAATTTTCCACTCAGTGTGAACAAATTTATTAAATATAAAATCAAGCGCGGGGAAAAATTTTGCAATAATACGATATAAAAATATAAAAAAATACTAAAAGATTTTATAAAGGCTAGTTTATTTTTTTTGCCATTTATTCATTATGTATACTTTTCCCTTTATCATAATAGTTTGATATTATTTTTGTTAAAGGTCCATCAAACAAAAATATAATGGTGAAGTTATTACTCTGCCGCTTTCAAACAAAAATAAGAACTTTCTTTTCAGGGATTTTTTTTAGATTGTAGTAAAATTCCATTTTATTTTGGACTCGCTTTTGTATAGCATTAATATTTCTAAAGAATATTTTATTTATCCTATATTTTTTTAATTTCAGATAACTTTGAAGTCAGCGAAAAACCAGCAGGAAAATATATCAGTTGAATGCCAAATGGTTCATTGGCTAGCAGTCAAGAGGCTTCCATTTAACTTTTTTGACGACGAAGAAACCCAGAAGTTTTTTAAGGCAATTAATCCAGATTTTGTATACCCTAAGAGAGACGCATTTCGGATGCGCGTAATTAACGAATTTTATAGAATTAAAACAAATCTAAAAGCTCTTCTTGAAGATATACATGCTGTCTCCTTCACAATTGATGCTTGGACATCAAATTCTTGTAAGTCTTATTACGGAATTACTATTCACTTTATCGACAACCTTTGGAAATTGCATTCATTAGCTCTTGACTTTGTACCTTCTCATGGAAAACATACAGGTCTTGATATGGCAAATATTTTTATAAAAACTTTAAGAGAATATAACTTAAAACATAAAGTTAAAGGTATTACACTTGATAATGCTGCTTCCAACACTACTTTTATTTGCAACCTAAGCGATTTACTGGGAAAAGAAAACATACATTTTGATAAAGAAAATCAACATTTTCGTTGTTTTTCTCATATTTTAAACTTGGGTGTTCAAGATGCGCTAAAATGTTTAAATATTGAGGCTTCAAATACCAACTTTATTTGAGACGATGATGACTCTGACAGTTCTGACTCTGATTTTGATAATATGAATTTAAATTCTGTTTTAAAAATTAGAAAAACATTTAAAATTATAAAAAATTCTGAGCAACTCCAAAGAAAATTACAAAGTTGTTGCCATACCACTAATATTAATTATATAAAACCACAAATTGATGTTCGCACCAGGTGGAATAGCACCTACAAAATGATAAAAATAGCCATAGATTTAAAACCAGCTCTAAATATTTTAATCCTAAATTTAGAAAAAATTAAATGTTATCAGTTAACTAGCGACGACTGGGAATTATTGGAAAAGGTTGCAGCTTTTTTAAAACCTTTTAATAATCTTTCGACAATTTTGTGCGGAGAAAAGTATCCCACTCTTCCCATAGTAGTATTATCATTTAATATGCTATTGGACAAAATTGATAATCAAATTAATGAATATCAATATAAGGAAAATAAAACAGAAATCGAAACATTACTCTTAGAATCTTTTGTAAATTGTAAAAAAAAACTAATGAAGCATTATTTAAAAACCAATTGGATCTATTGCTCTATTCTTATTCTCGACCCTGGGCATAAAGTGGAAACTTTTTCATTAACCTCATGGGGAGGGGAAATGAAGGAGGAAGCAATAAGATCTTTTGAAACTATGTTTCAAAAGTATAAGAGTTCGGGTGAGACTGAAGTTGAGGTCGAGGGAGATTCAGGTAGTTCTGCTAGTAATGACGAAAACGAATATACGTTTTTATTTGAAAAAAATACCGATAAACAACAAAAAAATGAAATAAATGAGTATTTGGGATTTAAACGTGCTCCAAAAAATATCGATATATTAGAGTGGTGGAAGGAGCATGAGATGCAATTTCCAACATTAGCCAGAATGGCAAAAGATTTTTTATCGATTCAGGCTACTTCTGTGTCCGCAGAGCGCCTTTTTTCACAAGCAGGTCTCATAAATACCAAACTACGAAATTCGTTAAACGACGAATCAAATAAGTGTTTGCTTTGTTTAAGCTCATGGTGTAAAAGTGATTTAAAAAATGATATTATGGGCAATGTCGATTAAAATTTAATTAAGAATAAGTATAAAAAACTGTTAATATTTATTTTAGGCTATATGTATTATTATCTTGTTAGTTAGTATTACACACATTTATTTACTCCTTTGTTGTAAACTGTAATAGTAAAAATATATTAAAAATATGTTTAACCAACAAGACGTTTTTTTTAACCAAGCACAAAACCAATCTACGACTTCCTAAAAAAACATTACAAAATCATAGTTTAAAATTTTTAGAAAATTTGATTTGCATAGTGAGGGCATATGACTAAAATTCAGAAATGCGATGTTGACTTTTCTACAAAAAACTGAACATCATTTTGTCAATATAACAAATATATTTATTTTAAAAGGAAGTTAGATGTATTATGCTGAATTCTTTTATTTACTTATTTTAAAAATATTAGCAGTTACAAATCATACATCTATCTATTAACATTTAAAATTTATTGTGCGAAAATTAACTGGCATAGAGAAAATCGGTGTTTAATTTTATGCTTTCTTAAGTTTTAAGAAAAATCAACAATCAAGTTTTAAAAAAATCCCAAAATTGCCAATATAACGTCTAAGCGACAACATCGCATTTTTTTAGATATTTTAGTGAGGTATCCCTTATGTACTTTAGTACAACTCAGTCAACATATTTATGATTTAAATCATAAAGTTCTGGTAGATGTACCTAGTTGATAAATGTGAAGAATTCAGCATGAAAAAACTCTCTTATTTAGCTTTTGCCTATAATAACATGTAGGTAGGTTTGTAGGTATATTTCAAGCGTTCAGCGATATAATAACCGCTCATAAAAAAGTGCCTGTAAAAAGGTCCTAATCTTATATGAATAAACAGAAAATAAAGTAGGAACAAAAAATATAATTTTGCCGACATGCTGATGCAAAGCGCTAACAAGCGGCTTCCGTCTTCAACGAGTCATCGAAAAGACCGCCTGTATATTTAATCTGGACGTTCAAGTAAAAATAGGCAGACTCTTTTTTAATATACCTACTTAACTATTTTAGTTTCAAGACCAAGACAAGAGTCTTGAGATGCAGTCTTGGTCTTGGTCTTGAGACTCAAGTCTTGGTCTTGGTCTTGAGGCGATTTGCAGGTCTTGGTCTTGGTACCAAGACAAGACCAAAACTAGTCTTGTGATCTCGCGAAGCCCTATTTATTGCCTAGAAAATTACAAATGTACTAAAAAAGCAAGCAAAAAAATGATGTCAAATCTAATAAAAAAATGTTTAAATTAAAATTCACTGGCTAATGTCCAGGAGCCGGTGGCAAAAGCTCTGAGAATTGGAATAAGGAACGTACAGAAACTTGTGCATAAAAAAAACATAATTTACAGGCAAAAGAATTAAGTTACAATGCAAAAATGGATATTCATAATGCAATTTATGATTTATACACGTCAAAGACTAATACAATCCTTCAGAAACTTTTTAATATTATAGACTAAAAAATATCATCATCACTTAAAAAGTCCTCATCTTCTGAGTCGTCCTCAAATGGCGCAATGATCATTGGTGCTATTTCGACATCTAGAACTCGTTCTCGATTCCACCAATCCCATATTAATTTATCTGTATGTTCCACAGATTTCTTCCAGTACTCCAGCGTAATATAATTTAATGAATCTTGCCAAACAATTTGCACTTCATCTGATGTAAGACCATCGTTCACGTGTCTTTCGTAATATGATTTTGCCCCAGCCCATATTAATTCTATTGCGTTAAACTAGCAATGGTATGGCGGCAGTCGTAAAACCTCATGTCCATTTTCCCGTAATATTTCATCTACGGCATATATTGTTGGTTTTTTAATAGATTTTGCCATTAAAAGAACTTCTAGTTTCAGCATATTGGGTAAAGGATTTTGTTTTAGTTTTATTAGCCAGTCATAAAAATCACTTTTCTTCTAGGATGAAGTAGGTTGTTTATTTAAGATTCTTGAATGATAAGATGCATTGTCCAGAATGATTAAAGATGGAACATCTAAATTTAGAATCAGTTCTTCTAAACACTTTTCGTATAGTTCACAGTTCATATTATCATGGTAGTCCATACTTTTGGATGTTAAAGAAAACAGTAAACTTGCACCTAGGAGAAATCCTGAATGCAAAACGATGAACCGTTTTCCCGTCCCACATCCTTTTTTTCTCTTGACACTTTTTACAGACTCATCCTGCCGAAACCACTTCCGTTAAAAAATATCCAAGTCTCGTCTAAAAATACCACTTTTCTAAATTTTTAATTAACATTTTCCGTGTATTTCTTTAAAAACTGGATACGATGACTTGCTATATATGGCAACTCGCATAAAAATCTTCGACTACAGTCCTTTTTATATCGAAAACCCAACATTTTTATTAATTTTGACAACGATTTTAGTCCAATTTCCAATATGCCTCGATTTTTTAAAGCTTCTTTTAAAACTTGAAGGATTATATTAGTTTTTGATGTGTATAAATCGTAAATTGCATTACGAACATCCATTTTCACATTCTCACTTAAGTCTTCTGTCTTGGCTTTTTTCGTGTACGTTTCTTAATCTTCTTCGGTAGTAAATTATGCTTTTTTTCATGCACAATTTTCTGCACAGTCCTTATACCGATTCCCAGAGCTTTTGCTACTGTCTGCTGGATATTGGCCGGCGAATTTTCATTTTCGTAATATTTTATTAGATTTAATACCATTTTATTCGCTTGTGGATGCAAAAAACCCAAAAAATTGTTTTCTATTACTCATTTTGACACTGACTTGTCAATCTGAATTTGAAGTGACATCGCTCAAAGATTTTTGCAACTGCTAGTATTTATATGTTTATCCTCTTTTTTCATATGAAAATATCATAGGTCTATCTAACGCATCTTCCGGATTTTATGCGGAGGATATGATTATACGTAATAAAAGAAAAACAAACTTAAAAAGTTTGTCGTTGATAAACCGTATGACCCGCACGATAACACTGCTTTTGACTATAGTAACGTTTTATTTATAACGAAAGTTCATTTTTCGAATATATCAAGTAAAATATTAGATTTTGAGGTTGCACATTTCCGTGGTCACCCTGTATACATAAAATTAGATAACGGAATAGCAAAAGATATACCTTTTAGCGAATGGGGTTATATGTCTATTACACACCTCAATGATTTAGTTTGAAAAGGGTATTTGACTTTATCGCTCTGATATCTGTCTTTTTTAAAATATTGTTATTACAAAAAAACGGGTGAACAGATTTCAAATCAAAATATATGGGACCACCAGAAAAACGTCCTCTACAATTTGGCGTTTGACTCATCAAAATCAAGCAGTTCAGACGCGCGAACAAACATAAAAAAATGCATACAGGTCACAGGTCGAATTGAAAACCTCCTCCTTTTTTGAAGTCAGTTAGAAATGTTATGGGGGTTACAAGATCAGGAAGAACTTCAATAAAGGTCTGGTGCAGCATTTAGAGGTTTGTTTTATCAGAATCTGTCTACGGGGTATATTTAAAGATATAGTAGACAAACCCAAACCAGGAAATGCACAGGAACTGGATTCGGGAAGGTATAATATCTAAATCAAACTGAGTATGTTATAGGGTTGTCGTTTGATATTTGGAAACTTTATATACCACTTAAATTGACCAAAATGGAGGACATATAGTCTAGTCTTTAAGTTATTTTTTTTAATTGTTCGTTAATAAAATATTTTAATACTATAGATAATAATGTTTCGTTAACAATGTTTGGAAATTCCTTTTAGAGTTAAAAAAACTATTTACTAAAGATAATCGTCTATAGCTTCGAAACGGTGCCTCACCGACCCATGTTGTTACATATCGTTTAACATGCCGTTTAGTTATCTATATAAATCTAACATAATATATAGGGGGTAGCATTTGAAAATGTTGAGAAAAATAATTACACGCGAAATTTGTCAACCCTGTGACATTTTTTTTAATTTCTAGAGTTGGGTACTAGAAGAAAGAAACCAAATGTAATATTTTGATTCAGGGCAGTTTTGATTTTTTAAAGTATGTCTGCATAAAATTATGCTTATCTGGAATCAAATATGTTATTCCCAAAATATACAGACCCCCTAATACAGAGAACAATTCATTTTTCAGCCATTTTGAAGATATCTTGAGCAACTTGTATACCCCATATGAGAACATAATATGTGTGGGCGACTTCAATATTGATTTTCTTAATGTTGGTATATAGTATCCTCGAAAATATACTTAGCACATTTAACATGAAACAATTAATTTCTGAGCCAACAAGAATATCAAATCAAACTTTTCGCACTTAGACCCTATTATTCTCTGCAATTTTGACAGTGTGGTGATGTGGCACAAATGATCATCATATCGGATCACTCTTTAGTGTACTTTAAGTTTAAAATAGGCGGGGTGTTCGAACCTTCATTAAAACCGTTTAAATATCGACCTTTAAATAAAATTAATCTGTACTATTTTCAGACAGACTTGGAGTGGTTACCTTGGAGGGTTGTTTATGATATTCCTAATATTGATAACAACATTTCGTACGTTTGCGAGCTAATTCCACTTTTATTTGATGCACATGCACCTGTAAAAACATTTCGCTAAAAGAAAAATTTTAAATACAACCCCTGGCTGACAGATACCCTCAAATTAATGCAAAAGCTGCGTAATAATACATTGAAAAGATACAAATCGAGTAAGCTTCCGACTTACTACGATTACTATAAACAACTTTGTAATTATACTACTGCTGCAACTCGTGCTGAGAAAAAAAGTATATTTACGACAAAAAATGTCGAATTCAAACAGACAAGAAAACTGGCGGGAGTGAAAGAAACTTTCTATACTTCCTAATAAGCAAAAACAAATTCCGGAGGCCTTGTGTGATGTAAATCAAATAAATATTTTTTTGTTAATTCGACTATTAACCTATATCGTCCGATAATCGTCTTAACTACTATAATAATAATATTAATAATAATATCACAGGAATTTTTGAGTTTTCGCAAGTGTCTGAGTATGATGTATTAAGAGCAATTATGAGCATAAAATCCAGAGCGGTCGGATCCGATAAAGTAAACATAGTGTTAAGTCAAATGTGTATGCCATTCTTGTTACCATTTTTCACTCATATCATAAATATCAATATCGAGGAGGCATACTATCCATCAGTTTGGAAACACGCCTTTGTAATCCCCCTTCCTATAATAAGACAACCCACTGAGTATGGTCATTTAAGATCTATCAGTATTTTGCCAGCTTTCTCAAAAATCTTGGAGAAAATAATTGAAATCCAAATAAGATCTTTTGTGTAAGTCAACAATATTTTACCCGAAAAGCAGTCTGGATTTCAGTCAATGCATAGCTGTGCCACCACTCTAGCTGACATAACGAATGACATTCTACGTGGACATGATAACAACAAAATAAGCGCTCTGGTCCTTTTAGACTTCACCAAAGCTTTCGATATGCTCAACCATAAAGTACTTGTTTCTCTTATTAACTATCTCGGCTTTGGACACGGTGCTTGAAAATTTGTCTCGTCGTATTTATGTGGAAGGTCACAACAAATGGTTTTGAATGGTAAATTTTCTGAAAGGCAAGTGGTAACGTCTGGTGTTCCACAGGGAAGTATACTTGGTCTTTTGTTCTATACTTTATATACCTCACAACTTCACAAAAATATGAAACACTGCCATTATCATCTTTATGCTGATGACACCCAAATTTACTTGTCTTTCGATTCAGTTCATAGTAATGGGGCGAATCGCCACATAAATAGTGATCTTAATGCCTTTTTAAAACCGCAACCGATCACATGCTAAAAATTAACCCTAATAAATCCATCGTAATTCTATTCGGCAACCGAACACATTGCAATTTGGCCAAAAACACCCTAGATATTCAAATGGACAATGCTTTTATTCCTTTTGTTGACACCTGCAAAAGTCTGAGACTACAGCTTGACTGCAACTTGCGTTTTAAGCAGCAAGTAACTAATAAGCTGGAGGTAGCCTATTCAAAACTAAAATTACTTTTTTTGCATCGCCACTACCTTACACTAGAGACAAAAAAACTCCTTTGTGATTCTCTGGTGTTATTAGTCTTCAATCATTGTGACTGCGTTTACGGGCCTTGCCTTGACAATATTGAAGTTAGGCGTATCCAAAAAGTGCAAAATAGCTGTCTTCGCTTTATTTACTCAATATCTGTAAGAAACCATATTTCACATAAGTTATAATTTGTGTACTAGCATAAACTCGATGCATTTTCTGAATACAGATCTGTCCTGTCTTTCTATTAAACATATTATAAAGAAAAAAATATTCATGAATCAGTAAATTTTCTTGGCTATTACCTATTATTCTTGTGTTTTAAAAAAAACTACCGAAGTGCTTTGAAACCCCTTTTGTTCCAAATTTCTCAAATATAACCTATCATTTCCACCCCCCCCCCCTTTCTCCACTTCCTCTTCTTTCTTAATTCTCCTCCTTTTGTGTCTTTTCTATATTCCTTTTCTTTTCTTTCTTTTATGTCTTTAAAACTGCATATTAAATATATTTCGTAATCTAATTCAGTAAATTTAGTAACTTAAGTGAAAACACGTCATATACCTATTTGATTTTCTATGCATAAGTTTCTAACGGGCTTTATCAGTACCCGTACTGGGTGGCTGCAATCATTTTATAGCTCTTTGTCTAAGCGTCTAGCATAAAAACTAGAATATAATAAATTATTTGTGTAATATTGTACGATTGAGCAATAAATGTATTATTATTAATTAAAACATATCTTTATCTTTTTTATGGCTCAGGAAGAGTTACCAAAATACCTTCTATATACCGGTCTAAAAATGTACCAAATAATTAATATAAATGTCAATAAATCTGAAATGTTGCATCACAGACCTAACAAGTTCTATATAGTTAAAAGCGAGCTATTTGAATCCGTATCAATATACAGGGTATCCTCTTTAAAATAAGAAAATTGATACCTGCCTACAAAAAACGACGAACCCTGTATATATGAAAATATAATAAATTAAAACCTCGAGTTACCCTAATTAACTTTTATATTCAACTTTTCTCTCCATCTAGTATACTTTCTGTGATAAGGTAGTGTCTCAAGACAGACGGGCCACCCTGTACATGCCAATTAGTATCACTGTACCAAAAAAAATGAATTTAAATGATTTAATACGATATGTCTAATTTAGTTAAGTTAAATTTATAATTTGTTTAATGTTATGCGAAATATCTTGAAAATATGCAATTGCAATTTAAGCCATAACAAAAATTATTGTGTGAGCAACGCACCTATCTTTCTCAGCTAGGAAGTAACTAATATAGCGGTACTCAACATATGTTATCATAAATAAGATTACCTTAACAGATTATTGTGTTCCGTTTCAATTATTAATACGTCTAAATTATTCAAATAAAACTGGTTTATTTTTCTAATTAACATGATTGATTAATTGTTGACATTTGTAATTATGTTAAATTAGTTTCTTCTGCGCAGAATAAGTGGACTTATTTTATTTAAATATAATGAATGTAGATCAGTTGTATTTTAATTAAGGCCAGTAAACATATACACAGTATCGAATACAATCAAATGACAAAGACAGTGGTAATAAACCATAATATGGCATTTTACGGAAATAATAGGATTTGCCTCGGAATTTGCTTAAAGTTAAAAAACAAAAATCCGCATTGTTCAATTGTGACGCGATTACTACTTAAAATTTAATAAAATTATGTACGTTTTATAATCGTGTTTGTCAGGTGGCTCTTGTGAAGCATCTTCGAAACGTAGAGTTTCTAAATTTGTTATATAACATGGAAAAAGCTAAGCAAAATATGTTATCCAAAAATATATTAAACCGCAATTAAATTATCTAAAGCTGAGAAGGGATGATAAAACTAACCAGTGGTGTATATAAGGGGGGGTTGTGGGTAACCGAAAGCAACAGAAATTTAAAATATGGGAATGCAGTACAGAACTAAAATTTCAAATGTTTCTTGTTAATACGGACCATTGCGCTTATAAAAATTTTGTACAGCGTAGTTACTTACCTAATTTCATATTAAAGGCATATCATATGACAGTTTAATGAATAAGAATGTATAAAATAATTTACAGAATTTAAAAAAGCTAAAATATTTCTAAAAGTTTTAAACCTTTTTATCCCAAAAATTGTTGGTTATAAATATTATCTAGGTGACAATATATGAAAATTATAGAAGCGTAAGTTGCATTCCCATTTGAAGTTTTGTTAACGTTCTTTTGTAATTCTTGAATTTCTAACAAAAAAATCACACCGATCTTCTATTGACTTATCAAACACAACAAACAAGAACAATATTAACAATAAATAGCAATTTTAAGGAGTATGTTCCCTTCAAAAAAAATTAAGTAACCCATCTTAATCCATATCATAAGAAAGATAATGGTTAAATATTTTATTATTAAACCGTTCTTATCAATTACCTCTTGATATAATTTTTTTTAAATAAATGTTGTCATTTCATCGGAAACATTTTCTATTGGAAGGACACCAGTGCCGGGAGTTTTAGAATGCCATGGTAAAACATGTATATAATTTTCTTCCAGATAATCCTGCACCCATCTCACTTTGTGCATTGGAAAATTATTTCTAGTATGTGGACCGGTGAGGTAAGCCTCTCTTCAATTGCAGCATATACTCCTCTACTCTAGCACTAATCTGTTAACTCAAAAATCATCACTCTGGTTTAGTTTACTTGTATGCATTTTATCATATCTTAGGCAGACTATAATCCTGAACAGTTCTATTTTAGAATGACTGGAAAGTTTTTCTCATCCGAAAATATAACCTGTTCCCACAGGCTAAGTCTGTTTGCATATACTGTCCTGCAGATTCTACTATATTCAGTTTGTTTGTGTGTTTTAAGCATTTTATTAAATATACAACGAGTTTATAAAACTTTATCATCAATTGTAATAAATAATCATTCAGGTGGAACCTGGTTTCCTTGCTATTTTTTCGTACTCAACGATCTTTCCTTTTGCCAATAGAACCATACTTTTACTAGTGATATGTAATTCTTTAGCATTGTGTCTTATACTGATCCCATCCCTTAGGCGAGTTATTATTACAACTTTGTGTTCTTCGTTGAAACTGGCCATAATTTAAAAAATATATATTTACTTTAAATAATGTATAATTATGATTTAACTGATCTAAATTTAAAACATTTAAATAATTTGATCTTTGACTTTAAGTTGAACCAAGGGAAATCATTGAATATAATTGAAAATGACGCTTATATTGCCAATTTAAATTATTTAAGATATTTTCATTGAGAAGAAAAAAGCTCTAGAAAAACATAACCAAAGTGACAGCCTCATTTTATATTTGTTTAAGAGCTATAGTGATGCTGTACCAGAATATTATCATTAAAATGGGAAGTACTGCAGTACTAATAGCAGACTGGGAGGAAAGCCCGTACCTAATAAGAGTTTGCAATAAGTGGATCAGACTCAGAAGAACAAAACCTATATAGAAAGCGGAATGCCTTTATTATGAGGACGGTCCAACTCCAATCGAGCTCGGAAGATTATCTAAGGTGACAGTGGATACAACAGGAGATGGCAACGAGGGCCTTTTAGGCCTCTCCGCCGGGCGTTGCCCCCCCCCCATACTACTATCAATACTTCAAGTTTCAAGCGTGTAACAAAATGCAAAAAATTGTAGAAAAAAATGAAACGAACTTCAAAAAAAAAAATAACTAAAAAGTAATATTTTATTCCTTCGTGAAAATTTGACTTTAAAGTCCGCGATCGGAGTCAAACTAATTCTTAAAATTGAATGACAAAAAATAAATGTATGTATATAATGTCGTTTTGTTTATTTACTGTCTTTATTCCTTTGTGGCCGACTTCATAAACTGAAAATTTTAAGCTGGAAGAAAATATTATTTTTTACTTTTTAGTGATTTTTTATAAATATTTTTATTTCACCCTTTTTAATTCTATTTATACGAAGTTTTATTTTCAAAGTCAGCTTCAAAATTTTCGAGACCTAAAACTAGGTTAAAATTTTGAATTTTCGTATCAAAAAACAAATACCTACTGGGTCCATTGAATAGTCCATTACTAGAATCAGGGTAACTAATATTACATAAAACGCCATCTGTTATCTATAGATACATATTTATAGAGAATCAGCAATATAAATTATCAAAAACGCCATCTTGTATCTATAGTCTCATGTTTATTGAGAATCGGCAATATAAATTACCAAAACCATATCGGAAACATGAACTAGCTAGATGTAAATTGTGATTCGATTTCCATGTTGTGACAAATAAAATGCAAACATTCTTTATAATCTTCCTTTTTTAAGTCCTCTTAAATCACCATCCAATATATCCTGCATATTTTTTAAAATATATGCAGGATATATGCAATAAAATACATAAATATGCAATGAATATACAGTAATAAAACAACTAAATTTTGATTTTCGAAATTAAATTTTCACTAAATTAGGATTTAGTATTGAATAGAAAATAAATTAAAGTTGTATATATTTTATTAAATCACCTAATACAATTTTTCCATATCAATTTATATCAAAAGTATATAATTTGAAAAATTATAATAGTTCATATGTGTGCTTCAAGGTTTTTAACTAAAAAATTGTGGCGTCTATCACTAAGGACATATTTGTACAAAGAAAACGATCTCTCTACATCTACTGAAGCTATAAAGCAAAATTTTAATTTCGGAGTTCGATAGCCAAATTATTTACAATTTTCTATGACATTATGTTAACGACCTGCCTTAAAACCTTAAAACCAGGGTTCTCTTCTATTAAACTTTTTAATTTTGCAACTACTGTTTCCCTACCTCACTTCGTATTTTTTTGCAATTTTGTACACATGTTTCTATTATATCCATTGACTCAGGTAGACACGATTCTTCTAGTTGCAAAATACTCTCTGCTAAAAATCCATAGTTACATTTAATATACATTAACTGTTATTTCACTTTAACATTTTTAAATATTCCTTTACATTTTTGAATGCACTGTGAATCATCATCAGACATTTGTGAAATTAAGTCTTTCAATTTTTGGAAATCATCTGCATAAAATACTGCCGCAAGAATCAGGTGATAATGATATTATATATAATATATGATATATGATATATAATGAGGCTTCTAAGAATATTTTTTTCACATTTGATATTAAGTCATGTCATTGACCAACGGGAAGGAAACTCTGATAGTTTCCGCAACCCTATTTAACCCGTGAGCCAAATTACATTAATTAAATTTTCATAAAATACTTTTTTAAATTCTATCATGCCTTTATCATGCACGGCATAGCATCAGACAATAGGGCAAGAATTTTATCTGTAAGAACTGAATTCGGCAAAGAGAAATGCGTTAAAGTTTCTTGAATAAAACGGGCAACTGTAAGGTTGTTTGTTTTTTCTGGTTTTTTTGCCGCTATGAGGTAAGCTTAGTAAGTTTTCCGATCATTAGATTATCTATGTAACGACCACACGAATCAGTTGTTTCGTCGACGACAATATATATATAGTTACGTATAATTTCGTTTTTTATATCATCTAGCACGGTACCACACACCTTCACAACGACGTTTTTTCGTAGTGTTGATTCCTCTGGGGCATTAAATTTTGAGTATTTTGCACAAAATCCTTAACTTGCGGATTGGTCAACTTGTTAAATGAATGCAGCCAAAACATTTTACACAGATCTTCGTTAAATTCTAATTGGCCATGCTTTCCGTTTTTAAAAGTTTCAAAAGACTGCTCCAACGTTGGCTGAATGGGACTAGACTTCATCTTGTTGTGTTAATGTGTGATCTATTTGAAATTTCTTCGAGCAGGGAAATGACTTTTCAACAAGGCTTGCAAAAAACACAATCACCGTACTGAACAAGTTCTCGATAAGGCTTAATCCATGAAGTACAACGTATTTTTGACATAATCACAACTTTCGCTTTCACTTTCACTTTGTTTGAAAGAACTAACGCGGCTACGACACACGACAATATTGGTAAACTGTATCAAATGTGAAAAACATAAATAATTTATAGAAGTTTAGAGTGTAGGTAAAGAAATACTAGTTTAAACAGCCAAAAAAAACACAGACTAATGCAATTTCTTAATAGGGGAATGGTTTATTACTTTATTGCCTTCTTCGGGAAAACCCAAGACACCGCAATGTTCAGGCGGCAAGGCGCGGGACAGGAGGCCCAAAACGTAATAAAATAACACAGAAATTTCAAAATATGCTTAGATATGCAATAGTTCTTAAAATATGCATTTTTTCCTTCAAAAAAACAAAGAGACTTTGATTTTTTTACAGTTATTTGTATACTAAAAAAATGTTAAGTTTGACAATTCAATATAGCTTTGTTTCTATATAAATATTTCATGGCAGCGTTTATTTTTTCTGACTAAAATTAATAACGCTTATTTCAAAATGTTAAGAAGTTGATTGTAAGAATTTATGTGCTTTCAACAATTTTCCATTTTCAAAAAAATAGTATGTATACCTCGTAGGAAAAGCCACATTCCCGGACTCCGTTTTGCCTGTCTGGAGTGGCACCTCAACCGGCAATCTTTACGGTCGTCTGGGCGAATTACTTAAAAATGTCTTTACCGGTATTTTGTTTGACAGTTTTTACCACTGACGAATTACTTCAATGAGCATCTAGTTAACATAGAAAGTTAACTGTATTAATAAATCCAGGGGACTTTGCCCTAGACTTTGAATTAAACTAGAGTCTTATCATTGTATTTTGTACAATGTTGACATAAGAAATACTTCGGTGTACTTTCCACTAATAAAACTGATTTTGATAATCAATCAATAGAGCAAAAAATCTGCGCAGTCGGAAACCGAATGCGCCATCATCATCATTATGTTTTCCCCTCGCAACTATCATTTGTTTATTTGTTATAAGCTATTTAATACAAAAAATCGCGTTTTCTTTCGTTTTTGTCTTATAAAATCGAAACTAATGAAGAAATCTTAATGGTGAGATGAATCGTTGAGAACAAAATTAAAAACAATATGATATGGTTACACGACTTGATCGGATCATTAGAAAACAGGAGAAAAAAACGAAAAAAATTAGGTTTTTTTTTCTTAAATTCATATCTCCGGTATTTGTCAAGATGTAGCGAAGGCCCTTTGCGAAATAATAATTATTGATATGTACTTTATACATTGTAAAACCAAGCACTGTGGAATTATTAGTTTTTGCACAATAGACTCGTGCAGTATATTTTTTTACAAATTCTAGAAGAACGTATTGAATTTAGTATATATCCAAAATTTCAGATTTTTCAGAATTTGTTTTCATATTTAAATAAATTATAGTCCGCGCGTCTGGGAATAGTGTGACGTCATAGAATCCGGGTGGTCGGTCTCGGCTGGCTGTCGCTATACTATTCGCGTGGTTTTCTTTTAGTTCGGCATAGTATACGGGAGAGATCATAGCTCTGTTTTCTTTTTCGTTGAATCGAATGTATATATATTTAAATACTATATAATTCCGAGTTAGTTACAACCTCGACTACCCCTGAACACTTTATTATTTTGCCAAGAAATGTAAAGGCAAGGAAGTTGTGGCAACAATCTATGCGGAGGACACAATTTGTAAGCGATAATTCAACAAAATACTGCAGTGACGATTATTTCAATATAAGTTTTTTTACACGCTTTTAATATTTACTTGACTCTGGAAAATCTTGAAAAGAACAATAATTATTCGATAAGGGATAAAAGCTAATTGGCTGAAATTCAGGGAATACAATACTATTTTCAGTGACATGCCATTAAAATTAAAGGCTACCATTAGCTTGTTTTTTTTTGCATTATCTTTATAATTATTGTTACTAGAGGGTAGAGGTTTGATAAACAGGGATTTTTGAAATTTTTAATTCCAAGGGGGTGAAACCACCCTTTAAATATTACAATATTTTCTATATAAGAAACAGCTAGTTTATCGGAAAAACGCTTGAACACGTGTATTTTATTTTATTTTTTACATATTTAAAAATTTATACAAGATGTTACAAAAATCTTAATATATAAAAAGAAAAGTCCCAGGGGAAAGGGGATAATTTTTTGCTTTAAAGTTGTAACGTGAACGAAGTTATTAATAAATACACTGACCCACAAAAAAAGTGGCGAGCCTAAAATTTGTATCAATTTCAACCCTTAATAATTTTGAACGGATTCTTAGATTCTGTTAATTTTTTTGCAATTTATTTCGATACCTTTTTACAATAATTTTGTGATATAAATTCAAACTTCGGAATAATACTGGATAATATACAGGGTCAAACGCAAACTTGTGTTTTTTCACCAATTTTTGAGACGCTCAATAGAATGACCTGGCTTAAATATCAGTATCGTCATGAGTCATTTTATTGCCTGTTTCTTTAGCAACATTTTGTTTTTTGAATGACCTTCGTATCTTTCTTTTTAGAAGATATAGAGCAGTGTAAGTAAAATGATGTTTTGCTGTAATTTATCTTAGACTCAATAAAAATGGAATTTTAGAAGCGTAAAGTGCTTTGAAATTTAAAATGTTTTGAAATGTCAAGCCTTGAAAAGACTTTCTGTCAGTGTGGAAGCGTTGTTCTCATTAGTAATGGCACGACAAATTAGTCCACAGCAAGTTGCTCAGATTGCAGCATTAGTAAATGATGGAAGGAGCGTTGCGCAAGCCGCACGAATAGTGGGTGTTCTAGAAAATTTAGACGACAGGTTTGTTACCCTGCAAACCTTAAGAAGGCCTTTACATATACTTGAGGTTCGTAATAAAAATGTATGTGATGAGACAGTGCGTCGTCGGCGTAAAGAGAGAGGATTAAAGTCAAGAGTACCAGCAAATGGTCCAAGATTGCTACCAGAACATCGTTTATCTCGACTTAATTTTGCACGTGAAAAAAATCAGTGGAACATACGACAGTGGTCCCAAGTATTATTTTCCGAAGATTCACGGTTTTTCTTACATTCTTCCAATAGACGTCAATGAGTTTGCAGGCAGGAAGGCCAAAGGTACGCTGAGGGTATGTTTGTAAAAAAGCAACCTTTTGGAGGTGGTTCTGTGATGGTATGGGCTGGGATTTCCCACGCAGCGCGCACAGAACTTTACATATTACTAAGAAATTCGCTCAATGGCGAGAGTTATATTGATGTACTGGCTGAACACGTCGTACCGTTTGCTTATTTCATAGGACAGGAGTTCCTTTTTATGCATGATAATGCCCGACCTCACACCGCTCGTATTGTGAGGCAATATTTGGACGAAGTGGGCATACATCTTTTGCCATGGCCAGCTAGGAGCCTGGATTTAAATCGGATTGAGCATGTTTGGGATCAGCTTGGTAAGCGTGTTCGTAGCCGTCCACATGTACCCACCAATTTAGAGGAACTTGGAGAAGCACTGGTTCAAGAATGGGATCACATCTCCCAAAATTCAATTGCACGACTGATTGAAAGCATGCGAAGGCGTTTACAAAGTTTAATAAGGGCCAGAGGGGGAAACACTCGTTATTAATTTAAGTTCTTGTTTATAAAACGTTATTAATTTAAGTTCTTGTTTATAAAATTTAAATTAAAAGTTTGATTATTGCATAAAATAAATGTTGTCTATAGATACGCAGACTTTTTATGTTTTTATTTAGTAAAACCAGCACTTTACATATAAGGCTGCACTTTCTCTAAAAAAAAGATAAAACGATCATTTAAAAAACAAAATGATTCTAAAGAAGCAAGGAACAAAATGACTTATAGACGATAGTGATATTTAAGCCAAGTCATTCTATAGAGCGTCTCAAAAATTGGTGAAAAGAAAAAACACAAGTTTGCGTTTGACCCTGTATATTATCCAGTATTATTCCGAAGTTTAAATTTATATCACAAAATCATTGTGAAAAGGTATCGAAATAAATTGCAAAAAAAAATAACAGAATCTAAGAATCCATTCAAAAATTATTAAGGGTTGAAGTTGATATAAATTTTAGGCTCGCCACTTTTTTGTGGGCCAGTTTACATTTATATTGGATCATTTTATTACTTACATAGGTATAGTCGATTGTAGCTTGAAGAAGATATGGGTTAATACATGTACTATAAGGTGATGAAAAATGTGAATATTATATTGAAGCCGGAAATAGTTCCGCACATATATTTTTGATTGTCTGAATCGACAGAGAAGAACTAGAGGCTGTTGAAGGTACCGGAAAAATAAATTTATTCAAGTTGCAGAAAATAAAAAAAAATTAAAATCGGTACAACCATCTCAATGTAAATATTTAAATACAATAGCAATGAAATTAAAAATCTTATGTAAAAAATTATTTATGTATGTAACAATGGCAGCGAATTACCTTATTTTTTATTACAATATTTACTGATCTCTCATTTCGGCACTTGGAAGAAATTTCAAAAACCACACATAGCACAAAAAATTTGATATATTTTTAACTTTGATAATTTTTTTAATGTTTATTTTAATAAGGTGATTTTTTAAATATAGTTTATTGGTATGCGATACTTCATGAAATTGTGAGAAAATATGATTTTTGGAATTTTACTAAACGAACCCATTGCAATTGCACGACTTTCAGTGTACCTGGGTGCGTCGAGGATGAAATGAAATGAAATATGTTTATTAGCAACATTGTGCTATAAATTACAATACCAAATACAGTAACAAGAATGTAAACAATCTAACAATAACATTAAGAATTATCTCTTACAAAAAATCCGCTTTGAATTCTGCAAAAACATATAGGAAGTAGAAGTATCATACTACAAAATGTATACTCTCATATTGCGCTAAAGTTATATGAAATACGCTAAAAATGCTTCCAAACATAATCAAAAACGGCGTCCGGCCGTTTCTGGTCATGTTTGAAAACATTTTTTGGGTATTTCACAGAATTTTAGCGCGAAATAAGAATATACCTTGTATAGTATGGTACTTCTGCTTTCGATATGGTTTTGTAGAATTCAAATCGAATCATCCACGACGCATCCAGGCACGCTGAAAAATAGTGCATTAAAAAATTCAAATCGCAATTGTGCAAAAACTAATAATCCCACAGCGCCTAGTTTTGGTGTGCGTAAAGTACATATCAGTTACTTTTATTTCGCAAAGGGCCTTCGCTACAACTTGAGAAATAACGGAGATACGAATTTTTGGAAAAAAAGTTTTTTCTGGTGTTTCGGTTTTTTCTCCTGTTCTAATAATCTGAGCAAGTAGTGTAATCATATTTTATTGTTTATAATTTTATTCTCTACAATTCACTTCTTACACCATCAAAATTTCTTCATTAGTTTTGATTTTATAAGCCAAAAACGAAATAAATCGCATGTTTTTGCATTAAATTGTTTATAAAAAATAAACAAATGATATATTACTATGGATTATCTCGAGTGTGAGGGCGTACTCGGTTTCCGGTTACTGTTTTTGTCACGAAAAAAATCTCTATTTATTGGCCTATAAGGATGCTACAATTCATTACAAGATTACAAGACCATAAAACCGTTACAATCCAGGGCTCTTCTGTCGCACAGCGTGGGTCGAAATGATGCCTTCAAATTCATATAAAATCCAACAAATTAAAACATAACTTTCAGACAGTTTTTTTCTTTTTAAGCTTATCGCAGTTGGGTCCGGGTCTCGTGAATAAATTTGAATAAACATAAAAGCTAAAACACCAACCTCTGAAATGCTTTTCCTAAAAGAGACATAAACATCCTATATTTTAAAGCTGTTCAGATGAGTATGCGTGTTTTAACGAGTATACAGGATCGTATAAAAACTTGATTTTATTTATATTACCGTATGAAAATGATAGTTATAAGAAGCACTTTAAATATACTTGTACTATAAAGTATAAAGCTATAAAGGTACAATACTTTGTTTTTAAATGTAATTAATGGCATCTTTTTTCTTCATATATATATTTTAAAAATGTAATAAGGATTTTTTCCATCTAACGTAACTCTTATAATAACAATAAAGGGTCTTTGTACAGGTCATTATTGATATAGTGTACAGATCTACGTATTCTCATAGTGAACAGAATGTCCCACGTAAGAACATCGTATCTCAAAATACTTAATACCAAAAAGTCCTCTGGCCTTTTGGTATTCCGGCCAAACTTCTAAAAAAGTGTGCTTTTGAAGTGGCCCCTATCCTCACCAGGATATTCCAAATGTCCTATGACAAGGGCAGTTTTCCTAAAACCTGGAAAACTGCTCGTGTACAACCTAGTCCCAAAAAGTAATCCAAAGCTCTTTCCTCTAACTACAGATGCATATCCCTTCTCCCAATTATGACTAAGGCAATGGAGAAGTATATCAATAATGATATTTTAAATTAACTTGAAATAGATAAACTTATACACGACAGGCAATACCGCTTCCGCTACCAAAAATCCACAACAGATCTGCTTACCTTCGTAACCCACAACTGGAATCCATCGAAGTCCACGGAGAAGTCCAAATTATTGCCTTCAACATATGATCCAAAATATTTGATCAAATGTGACATGAAGCACTTCTTAACAAACTTCCTGTCTATGGCCTTCCTCCAAAACTTTGTACTCGGAATGCCAGATTTCTTTCCAACACAAATATTTCTGTAGTAATTGACGACTATTTATCAAACCTTTACCAAATCAACGCAGGCGTTCCAGGGTTCAGTGTTGGCACCTACCCTATCCCTCATGCACAGCACTGCTTTCTTTTACCAGCACTCCTATTTACAGCTACGTTGACAATAGCACACTCTACTCCAATTTATAATTTCCCAGACCTATCTCCAAGACTGAAATTGATGATAGGCACAGAGTAATGACTTTATCCCCTAACCGACGACCTCATTAAAATCGTAAAATGGGGAGCAAAAAACCTAGTCCAGTTTAACGCCACAAAGACGCAATCTTGTTTACTATGTCACAAATTATGTCCCAGTACCTAGGCCATTTAAGTGAACAATCAAATGCTTGAAGCCAAAGATTCCTTTAGCCTAGTCCGTATTTTTTTCGGAAATCATCATCCTAATTGCCACAGTTGCCCCGCGAACAAATTGGGTTTTCTTTTCGGAGCTCCAAAATACTTTTCTTCTGCCAACATGTTTGCCCTTTACACTTCGCAGACCAAATCCTGCCTTAAGTATTGATCGCACATATGGGAAACAACCCCTTCTCCAGTCCTTAACATTCCTGACTCTGTCCAAAGAAGAGCTATTTATCGGATTGATAGTCCAAACCTCACAAGGAAGCTTGCATCACTAGAGCATCGTCGAAGTGTGAGCGATCTGTCTGTGTTTTACAGATACTACCAGGGATGCTATTCTGATGAAATATCATCATATTCCTGACAGCGAGACACGAGCATCGACCCACATGCATCCCTTCACCGTCCAACTGCAAAGACCAAGAACAGTCCACTTTCTTCACTTCTTTATTCCCAGAGTGGCCCGATTTTGGAATGTGGTACCAGCAAGTGCCTTTCTTTCTTCCCCCAATTTGCAAATCTTTAAATCCCGCATCAATGATCTGCCCTTGTCTTTATTTAAAGCAACCACGATACCTAATACATAGGCCTTCCGCCTTCGTGGTCTGCTCGTAGATAAGAAGAATCTGGTTTAATTTGAATTTTTAAACTGAATTACTTTTATGCATACAGGGTGTTATCTTGCTCAAATTACGCTTCATATTTTTAACAAACTACCGTTTGTTGAAAGTGATTTTAGTAGATTTTTTAAGGACGAGTCCAATAATATATGAATATGGGTCTGAGATGCTACGTTGCCAGCTCAGAGGTTTTCTTCCTGATTTTGGAGGTTTTCAAGCTATTCTGGGGGGGAGGGGAATTTTAGAAGGAAAAATTCGTGGAGGACATTGTATTTTAGTGGTTCTTTTTCGGGGAAATTCAAATGCATTGATTGAAAAATAACATAAGCATATGAAAATTTGCTTATATATTCACTTAGAAAATTGCATCAGGATTACATCTTGACATAGAAGATGTGTTTTACTGATAAGTTTTGGGCCAGAGAAACGAAACATTCGAATGCTCAAGGTGAACCTAGATTTAGGTATATTTCAATTCTTTCCTTATAATAATTGTCACTTTCAAATGAAAAGGCATTTTCTATTGCCGACATTGTTAAAGATAAGCTTCTCAATAATTCTTCTAGGAGAAAGCTCTAATTTTGTGCCGACCTTATGAAAAACAAATTTGAAAATGTTTAGCAACGAGTAAGTCTACAAGAATGATTACGTCGACGAAATTCTTGATGTTTGCTAAAATAACACTGAATGAAAGTGGTTCCTTTATAAATACAAAAAAGGATTCTAAATTATGAAATTTTAAATATATGACTTGAAATAAAGAGTGGAGCCCAGCATCAAAAATTTCTATATTAAAAAACACACCCACTATTACTATCAATTTTTATTAAGCAATAAAATTTACAAAAAGGATACGAGTATAAAATCAATTTACTCCTTCAAATCTGTATACGCTATTGTGATCATTTTTTAATTTAAGCGTCTCTTTAATCAATGAATGTAAAAATACTAATTGAATTAGCATGAATTAAGCAATATCACACGAAATTTCAAGTATTTTCATAAAAATTAGTAACTTTTGCCCCCAAAGTAAATATGTCTAAAAAATCTTAACCAAATCTGCATACCATGAATAAGTCCCTTTATTTATTTTTCAATATGTTTTTTTTACAAAAATAATAAATGTCTTACACAAGATGTTACCTTCCAATCGACACTCTCGTCTCATCTCTACTTTTAGTAAAAGAAACCCCTACCTTATAGTTATAAATGCATACGTCTCTCCATTTCTGTCAAAGGCGTTTTTAGAAAATGAAATGTCCCTATATTTTTTATTGATTTTAAGTTGAGATTTTGGTTTTGACCCTTTAAATATATTTTAATTTTAATAATTTTTTAATTACATTAATGTTTCCGTGTGTAGAATGTCATGAACAAAAATAATTATATGTATAAATGGTATTGCTTGAATATTTTTTAATTGTTTTGAAATCTAGAGCCGGTGAAATTTAGAAGTTAAATAATACTCCATCAAATGTAAATAATTTTTCACAGCCCTTTTTTGATATCTCTCCTAAACATCTAATTTTCCTTTAATAAAATCCTAGAATTGTTTGTTTTTAATATTCTTCTCTTAAAGTTGAAATTCAGAAAGTAGTACTTTCTTAAAATAGACTTGGGTTTAAAAATTAACATAACTCTTTTGTTCAAATGAGTTTCATTTTGTAATTAAAAATAAAAAATAATTAAACAATTTTAAGAAATTTAGGGATATAACTATTTAAAATATAAAAAATACTGCTGAAAAATTATAAAAAAAATTTAAGCACTAATCTATAATATTTTAGATGTTTGACAATATTATTATCCATTTTTATTTAACCAAGTGCACTAAGAAGATTGGAAATTTTGAAGCGGAAAAAATATTTTGTCTACCATCATGAAACTTGTGATAAATTTTAACCAAGATGATACCACCGCCGCCGCCGACGCCACACAGTGGTTGATTTTATAATAAACATGGCAATAAATCAAAAGTATAAAAAATAAGCTAGATATTTTTAGTTTCCCAGTAGTGTTGTCTACTAACGCATTTTTCTCGTAAAAAGTTCGCAGTATAAACAAGATTTCAGGTACAATTTGAAATTTAGATTTTAAGTGTATATATTTAATTTAAAATATTTCCGCAAAACTTATTACATATTAATATTGTATTAGATAAAGTGTATTATTTAGTATAATAATAATTTGATATAATTTACTTACATGCCCCGGGCCATGATATTTACACGATGCAATCTACTGGATAGTGGTTTTGAAACTTATATGATTTTAGCTATCTAATAATTTTAGTTAATTTTCATATAAATAATGTTAACTCGCTACAATAAAACGCAAAATCCTCTAGCTAGCCACAATAGGTGAAAATAAATATCGAATTTGGCGTTTGGATGCTTTAAAAAACTTGATTAAAAAAATAAACAAATCTAAAGTCTACCTTTCAATAGAGGCAAACGGTAAATAATAGCCCGCCAATGAACTACATAGTATTTTTAGCTCATTGTGACCCCCTTATGCCATTTTATTTACGATTTTATTTTTTCACACCTTTCATAAAAAGATTTATGCACGGAAATTAATGAAATATTGTATACTTAGTATAACAATTTAAAAATAAATATATAATTTTTGTCTTAGTGGCCAAACAACGTTGGAGGGGGACAATCATAATTTAATAGAAGATTAGATATATTGTTTTTGTATTGCTATCACTCAGACTTTTCAAACTAAGGTTAGAAAGCATTTTCAAGGAATTAGCATCCAGGCAGGTGCGATAGGATAACAATTTGCAAATGCCCGCCGTTCTCGACTCGCGGGATATAATTAACAATCATTCGTGCACACAGAAACATTCCCTTATATTAAACACAAGATTTTAATTAAAAAAACTTCATTTATTTTTGATCATTTTTCGGCCATACTAAATATCATTTATTTTATGTTCTATATGTATATATGTAATTATAGTTGCTTTTCGTAGAAGAGTCCCCCCGAGGTACCATTATTAGGGGGGTACCGTGAAACGGGATTACTTTGACATACGGGGTTACTATGACAGATATGTCATTGTTCCACCTTTTATATTGTTTTTTTTTTCGTTTAATTTCTTGTTCATTCCAAACAAGGATTTCTTTTGATACAGGTCTGGGACACTAGGAGAATGTCTCGTCATTACGTGAAAAAGATGGGGACGCCAATTATTCTCCCGCCCAACTAGAGATGTCCCAGACAATTTGAGAGTTCATAAAGCGTTCACGTGCATCTGTAAGGGTAGAAAAACTCGGTGAGTTCTTTATTATATAGGGGATGATTTAAAAGATGCAGACCATCGATTATTGTTTATTTATGACAAAAAATCCAAGATGATCCAGGCGCAAAAAAATGATTGTGTATAGAGGCATTCTAAGATTAGATGTGGTGCAGCAGCACTTAAAAGCGGCTATGAGTATAATGCTGTGCGGAAGTACTTCTGGTATGTTATTACACCCGAGGATGATTTATAAATCTAGCAATCTATATGAAAACTGGACCAGAGGAGGGCGGCCAGGAACTGTCTATGGCCACAGCCAGAGCAATTGGTTCTATTTGGCACTCTTTGCGACGTGGTTCTTTGAAGTACTGATGCCATGTTTAAGGAATATCGATTAAGATCAGAAAATAATTATCGGAGACAACTTGGCTTCACATTTCTCCCCTGCGGTCATTCAAATATGCGAAGAGAACAATATTTATCTGACTCCTCTTCAGCCAAGCAGCACACATTTGATGCAACCTCTGGATGTTGCTTTACTTGTGTCAATTAAGAAAAATTGGAGGGAATTTTAGACACTTGGCACAAAGAAAACAGATCCGGTGGATCTATACCAAAAGAACAATTCCCTGGACTCTTGACAAACTGATTCTCGCTTCCCGCAACCGGTCTTTATTTTTTTGAAACTAACTCCCTAGATAAAGCAAAGCAGCGCCAAGAAGCAACTGCATCAGACGAAACAGGAGAAATCGAACCTAACCAACAAGATATCAGAGAATTAATCGAGTCCATGTTATCAGAAGATGACGAAAAAAATGTGTTGGAAAAGACCAAAGAACCACTACCAGGCCCATCGGGTATTCCCGCTTTACCTTTGGGATACGTTAAAAATAAATTAATATTTAGGTTTTTTTTATATTGGTAGTAGTAAAATTCGTATGTAATAAAATAACAATAAACATTTCATATTTATTTAATAAAAACCTAATTTAGCTGGGACTTTTTAAACAAATTTGGAAAATTTTGACCTCACGTACAAAGTATTTTTTCACATACGCGGCAACTCTGCGATCGCTTTCTGCCAGCAGCGCAGCATGGCAGCGCCTTAAATAATGTATTTAATCTTCGTTTTTCCATGCGAACATTATAATAAAAAAATCGATAAATATCTTTTATTCGGAACTCGTTATGAACCTGTTCTTTAATTAGGCATAGTGAAGTGTAACCCAATTCAGTTCAGTACATAGCCATTTAGTGACACATGTATACTACAAACATTTTTATTGGACGCCATTTTGTTCCATCATATTGGATTCCTACCAATATTTTACCAGTTTATACCTACGCCTCACTTGATTTTTTGACATAATTTAAAATAAATTCAATAACTAGTTTTTACATTGACAAGCCGCCATTTTGTTACACCATGTTGAATTCATACCAGTTTATCAATATATCACATTTAATGTTTCTGCAAAATTTAAAATCAATTGAATTTTTTTACCCGCCATTTTGTTCTGCCGTCTTGAATTCGAACTACAACTTTACTAGTTTATCTCTATATCTCACTTAATGATTGCACAAAATTTGAAAATAATCTAATAAGTAATTTTTTCAGGCTGATTTTTTAAATAATTTATTAGAACCGCCATTTTGTTTTGCTGTCTAACATTCATACCGTAATGTTACCAGTTCATTCCTATGTAATTGGGAATAATGTTTTTAACATTTCATTAGGCCGCCATCTTGTTCCGGCATATTGAATTTTTACATGACACTTAATTCTTCACGATTACAAACATTTTATTTAGCCGCCATCTTGAATTAGTAACCCAATTTAACTAGTTTATATCATCTATACCGCCCACAGAACCATTTCCAAAAGGGGGGCAAAAATGTTCAAAAATAATGACTAAAAAAAGAGTTCATCCCTCTGGTCATCCATAATTCATTTGTGCACAAAATTGAAGACAGTCGATTAAGTAGTTTTTCAGGCTGAATTTTCAAATATTTTATTAAGCCGCCAATTTGGATTCGTACTAAAATTTTACCAGTTGATTCCTACATAATACATGATTTTTGTGCAAAATTTGAGATAAATTGTATAAATAGTTTTTTTGCAATAATTTTTTTAACATTTCACTAAGACGCCATTTTATTTGGCCGTGTTGGATTTTTCCCAAAATGTTACCAGGTCATCCAAATATGGCCCTTAATTTTTGGGCAGAATTTGAAGTCAATCGGGAAGTAGTTTTCAGGAATGCCCGGTCCAGACAAACAGACCGACGGAATTGAGAAAATACGTTTTCGAAATCTAGGGACCCTGAAACGTAAAGATCTGAAATAATCTCGGAGGGTAATTTTTCCACAATTGAATCGGTCATTTCAGAAACAACACGAGTCAAAAATTACAGTTTTGAGTTATTTTCAAAAAACTGTTTTTATAATGATGTAAGGAGAATTATCTTAAATTAACATTTTAAAAATATTAAATTGCTTTGTACGTTATGTTTTACACGTTTTTTTTTGGTTTTGTTTATGGTATTATTATTTTCCTATTTAATTGACTTATGTTGTTTCTGAAAAGAATTAAAACAAAATTTTTTGAAAATTTGTATTGTCACCAAAATAACTCAATAACTTACTACTGGTTAAGTAGAGTAGCTAATAAAGCTAAACTTCGCCATTTTTTTGTATTTATGCAAAAATAAAGACATATTATTATTATTATTATTATATAACACGGTAAAAGTATTAATCTTCGTAAGTTGCAGCCGTAGTAGGCTATTGCGTAATTTTTTCGAAGAATGCACTGGCCGACAAGATTTTTTTAACACAGACCAGCTCATTATTTTTACAATGGAAATACCCTCCCAATAATAAAAAAATATTCGGAAAGCCCTAATGCGTACCATTTTTTAATAGTCTAATTAGAACCTTTTATATTGCAGGTAAACAGTTTTTTTGTGGGGCGGCTAAAATGGGTCCATTTTACGACGGAAAAATTACCTATTAAACATCACTCTTCTGTTGAGTTTCGAATTGAGTGGTTCTCTGTGTATCGATAAGCAGGGGTATGTGAAGACGAGAATGTCGAGTCAAACGCGCCAAAGTTGAAAAATTTCTCATGACAAATTTTGTTATATTTGTGGAGAATTTCTGGTGAAATCACAAGCCAGGCCATTTTCCGATAAAAAAAGCCTACTTTAAATATTTTGGTGTGTTAATTGGGGATCAAGATAAGCGGTGGGCTCCCCATGTGTGCTGTGTTAATTGTAGTGTATCATTGGTGCAATGTATGCTTTTTGCAGTTCTAATGGTATGGCGAGAACCCACCAATCATTCTGACGATTGTTATTTTTGCCTGACAAAGACTGAATGTTATTCCAAAAAGGGAAAGCACAATATAGAATATCCAAATTTGCAGTCTGCCATACGACCTGTTCCTCATAATGCAGTGCCGATTGCACCTTTAAATTGGCAAGCTATTGATTTGGGAGATAATGGAGATAACGCATCATCAGGCAGCTCAGAAGAACAGTGCACCGATCCCACTTTTAGTGCAGTAAAATGGTATGAAATAAGGGGTGTTTCAAGAAAAAAATCCGGAGTTAGGTTTATCAACGGTTTTATATGTTTTTGTGTGTGCTGAATTCGAATTTCAACTTTGCCGCGTCGTACGAGTGACGCATCATCCTTAAAAATTGAGAAAATGTGAAAATTGGGCATATTATGGCGTTTGTTGCATATAAGATGCAAATGGAGATAAATATTTGGGTTCCTCGCCTGCTTTATGTGTTATCGGGAGCGCTGGCTTCCAATTTCAACCTGCCCAACTCTAATGCCCATATTCACCGTAAGGCTAAATCTAGCTTAAATATACCCTGTGGTTATAATGTGACTCCTTGTAATTTCAAGTTTGTTGCAGACCGACATAAGTGACGAGTGACGAAACAAGGCGATCGTGAAGAGTCGTGTCGCGCCTGCGCGAAATTATATCTCCTTGACGAGGCAAAGCGGCGTGTACGCGTGTGTCGCTGCGCTGAATTAGTTTGCTTGCAAACCTCGATCCGTTGAGGTTAACGCGTTTCAGGGTGAATTAAATATTCGCAATGTCTCTTCGCGAGTGCGTTTTATGTGATACTACGTTGAATGACGGTTCAAAGACTAGTGTTGTGAAAGAAAAACAGTTGGCATCTTATGCTGAAGCTAGTAGGAAGAGGAATGACGGTAAACTAGTTATATTTAAGAAGAGCACATCCCTTGAAGTTCATGAGAAATGTCGAAAACATTATGTAACACAAAGCAGTATTGATGCATACGTCAAGAGGGCTAAAAAAGATGCAGACAAACCTAAGTTACGCTCATCAAATGAACCAAATTTTGTTTTCAAAACTCACTGCTTTTTGTATGCTGAACAAATACCACCGGATTATACAGAGAAGCAGAGAAAAACTCGACCCAACAAGCGCGATCCTGTACATCTTGTGACGAAGATAGACGTGAAAGATAAGGTTTTACGACTCTTGGAAAACCGCAATGATGGTTTAGCACACTCCATACCACAACGATTATTGGCTGTGAATGACTTGATCGCTGCCGGCGCCCAATATCAACTGTCATGTTTTAAGAGTCTGTACCATCCTCCACTAAAAAGTGAGACGAAAGGCAGACCCACAGACCCTGTAGATGTTGCAATGCAACCAATTTACACTTTTCTAGATAATAGCGATGAAGAGTGCCAGTTTTCAATGGACGAGTTAATTGCAAAAATCGAATGTGATCCCAAACCCCATCCCAAGACTGTAAGAGCACATCTTCTTGCCAAGTATGGGGATGATGTAATTGTTTCGGTGAATGCCCCTTTTGTTGTGTGCTTTAAGAATACAGGGTACAAGATAATTACTGACTCATGGTATGAGCAGAAGAGTTTAACCGAAAGAGAAGAAAGACTTCGTATTGTTCGAACAGCAGCTGCCATTATTGTTGAGGATATTCGGGGGAAAATATACAACAACTCTCAATACCCCCCACCAGATAGGTTTCTAGAAGGCGTGGCTGACCTAATTCCTGAGACTCTTAAGCTGTTTACAGATACTGTCGCACTAGATAAAAAACGTGGTGATACGGAAAAATGGAAAAAGAAATCGATGGCTATTGCACATAGCTTGATTAGCGTGGTGAGGCCATCGTCCTTTGTATCGCCACTACAAGTTGGTCTGGCAGCATTCGTATATAAAAAATATGGCTCGCGCAGGTTAGTTGATTTGCTGTCATCCTTGGGATTCTCTTCGTCGTACTCCGAAGCAACACGTCTTGAGATATCGTCAATAATTCGTCCCTCAATTGAACTTTACAACAATGCCCTCTTTCAGATGGTATACGACAACGCCGATTTTAATGTACAGACGCTTGATGGACACAACACGTTTCACACAATGGGGGGCATATTATGTATAACACCAAAATCTGCAGTGGCCCCTGATCGTCCTATCGCACGTCTGCAACAACGACTGACAGCTGATCAGGTAGCAAGTGTTGGAGCTGTTGAACTGAAACCATTTGAACGGACCAACAATGTTGGATTGGCAGGAATCAAGATCAAGGATATCAGTGAACTGTTTCCACAAAGTAAAATTGTTGTGCCATTATTGTGTCATATGGTGTGGCTATATTGCAAGCATATGGAGTTTCAAGGCGTTGGTGGATGGAACGGATTTATGGAAGAAGTGACGAGATACATGCCTTATGAAACCACACGCATAACCAGCCAACCATTCATCAACGCTCCTCCAAGCAATTATGATACGATCTATACAGCGTTGTTGAGTGGTGCGGAAAAGACCAAGTCGTTAGGTCAGACTACTACTTTCATTACATTCGATCAACCACTGTATCTGAAAGCTCGAGAGATAATTGCATCTCGTGTGGGAGACTCTGAATTGTCCAACGTAATAGTACGACTTGGGGGCTTCCATTTGCTCATGTCCTTCATGGGGGCTGTGGGGTACATAATGAATGGCAGTGGTCTTACAGAACTGTTCAACACGATTTATGCTGTAAACAGCACAGACAAAATCATGACGGGACACGCTTATGCAAGAGCCGTCAGAGCTCACATTATGGCTCACACAGTTTTAGCTAAACTGATCATAGAATCCATCGACTTTTCCCCCTCAATGCAGACTAACATAGAGGAGATAATTTACGGTGGAGACCTCTCAAAACTTCTTACAGTGAGCGAAAGAGAATGCATTATCGAACTGCAACAAAAGTTTGAAGCTGAGGTGCATCGATTGGCACAGCTTGGACCCACAGCTAAATTATGGCTGCAATATTTGGAAATGGTGACGTTAATGATGAAATTCATTCAGTCTGAGAGAATGGGTAATTGGCACCTTCACCTGGAAACCAACATGATCCCATATTTCCATGCAAATGGGCATTACCTGTACGCAAAGTGCGCCCACTTGTATCTCCAGGATATGGCGGATTTGGAAAACATTATGCCACCAGAAGAGTTTGCATCTTTCACAACGCAAGGGGGCTTCACGATTCGCCGAACTGAGAAGTTGTGGAGTGGCACATGGAGTGACATGGCCATTGAACAATTTTTAATGAGACAAATGAAAACAGATGGGGGGCTGACACGACACCGTGGAGTAAGCGATGCCATTTTATCAAGATGGACACTGGGAACGGCCGCTCAACAAGAAATTTGCGATGCTTTCGAAATTTTATGTGGTATCACTTTTGCAACATCGGAGCAGCACGTTGATAGCAGAGATTCCCGAGTTAAACGAGACAATCAAGATATGAAAATAATGTTAGAATGGCTTCGCCAACATCCACCCTTTTCAGAAACATCAGATCTTATGTGTATAAGTAATGGTATGATTGAGAACGAAAACATCAATTGCCATTTGTCCAGGGAGATTGGGATTACAGGAATGAAGGCCATTGTTGGAGGCAATTTTGGGACCGTTAAATTCAAAAGGGCTGACAGAGTACTGCCCCTTGCCTCAGTTAATAGTGCACTTATTATCCAGAATAAACCTGTTGCCATCAATCCATCCACACTGTTCCAGAGAATCACCATTGCGAAAAAGTCAGATGAAGAATTGGAGGAGTATTTGTCCTACGAACTCTGTCCATACCCATTGGCACTGTTTGATGACTGTGGCATGAGAAAGGGTGTCAAATCAACTCTATACAAAGCGTTTCAAGCTATGCCAGATACGAAAACTCTTTCGAGTAACACAGTATATGTTATTGATGGAGGTTTCCTGCTACATAAAGTTGTTTGGACAAACGGACACTCTTTCGATCAGATCTGCAACAAGTATATCGAATACGTCCGCTCAAAATACAAAGCAACTGCTGTGATTGTTTTTGATGGATATGGTGAGAATCATCAAAGTACCAAGTACGTGGAGCGAGTCAGAAGGTCAACTAAAAAGCACTCTGTGGAAATAATATTTAATGACTCCATGGTGCCCACAGTCTCTCAAGAGAACTTCCTTGCGAACTCCAAGAACAAAAATCGCCTAATATCTACCTTAATCAAAAAATTTGGAGAGGTCAATATCGCCACAAAACAAGCAGTTGAAGATGCTGACACGCTCATTGTGACAACTGCTAATTCCCTTGCACGACACCATGAAAGTGTAGCAGTTGTTGGTGAAGATGTTGACCTTCTGGTAATAATGATAGGAATAAGTACATCTGCCAACGTGTATTTTATCAAGCCAGGGAAAGGAAAAGCACCAACAACCTTCTTCCATCCACTAACTGCCATTGACAAGCACGTGGCTGAACATATTCTCTTTTTACATGCTGTCAGTGGCTGTGACTCAACATCAGCACTATATAAACAAGGCAAATTGAAATGTGTCAAAGTGCTAACAAAAAATCCTGAACTCAAACCACTTGTCATGAAATTTAGGGACCCCAATGCTAATGAAGAGGCACTACTGGAGGCAGGGGAAAAGTTTATGGTGGCGCTGTATGGAGGCGATTATCATGATACCACTTTAAATAAGCTGAGGTACAAACAGTATCTCATGTCATCGTACAAAGTATCCTCCAACCTCGCTTCGATTCTTCCAACTGCTGGTGCTGCCAGAAACCACTTTCTTCGTGTGTTTTACCAAATTCAGTTGTGGCTGGGAAACAATCAACTTGATCCGAGGAGTGTGTGGAGTGAGGATGGAAATCCTCGAAAAACGGCCTGATACCAATTACAACACTCCTGCCACCAGCACCTGATCAAGTCTTAAGAAAAATTGCATGCCATTGCAAAAAGAATTGTATGGGAAACTGTGGGTGCAGGAGAGCAGGATTATTTTGCACAAACATTTGCGCTGAGTGTGAGGGCAAATGCACCAACATAGACACCGTCGATTTTGAGGATCCGGATGAAGACACTGACTTTTGCCAAATAGTCCCAGTACCGCCAGTACAGTATAGCACCAGCACAGCGACAACCGAAAGTAAGACTATATTCAATTTTTAATGTTATTCATTAGTATCTTTTGTTGCCATCGTTTTACAAGTTCAAAATTTTTATCTAGATTACGAAGACCCTCAGCCTGGACCTTCTAACGTACTGAAACTATCACAGTCCGGACCCTCCCAAGCTGGACTTTTCAAAAAGAGAAAAATAGAATAAAAAGCAGACGAGACCCAGACCGAGTCGGGCGGGTGAAAATTCAGATCCAGCACTCCCGGTAACACATACACCAGGTGAAAAACGTACCTATGTATTTACCTATGCACAGTATGCGGAATAAACCACAAAATAAGTCTAATTTGCATTTTTTTCAATTTTTAAAGATGATGCGTCACTCATACGACGCGGCAAAGTTGAAATTCGGATTCAGCACACCCGAAAATATAAAAAACCGTTGAGAAACCTAACTCCGGAATTTTTTCTTGTCAAAACTACCATTTTACTGCACCCCAGTTGCGGCGAGCCACATTTGATTGTTCAAAGTGAATTAAATGATTTAGTACGAGATTTGGGGTTATCCCAGCAACAGTCAGAACTTCTGGGTTCCCGTCTTAAGGAATGAAACCTATTGGCCAAAGGAACAAAAATTACGAATTTCAGAAAAAGAAATGCTATGTTTTCAGAATTCTACAGTATGGAAAATTCGTTGTGCGCGTGTACTGATATAGACAGTTTAATGCAGGAACTTGATATTGAACATTCTCCCCGTGAGTGGTGCTTATTCATAAACTCATCTAAATATAGCGTAAAAGCTGTGTTATTGCACAATGGAAATTTAAAACCCTCTATACCAGTTGCCCGTTTAGTTGCAATAAAAGAAAATTATGAAAATATGGGCACGATTTTGGATAAAATAAACTACAATAGGTATAAATGGCAGATATGTGGGGACTTATGAATGACAGTCATTCAAGATGGCGAACGATAAACAAACGCCAAAAACGATCTGCGAATTTTGTAAAAGTGCGGCGGTTTCCGCGAGAGTTAAATGCGTAAACTGTTCTAAGTACTACCATAACAGTTGTTCGAAGAAATCAGTGCAAAAATGCTGTGAAAAACAAGACTTAAGAAGCACAAAACCAGATGAAACAATCTCGGGAAGCAAAACAATGGAGGATATTGTCGTCGGCGAAGCAATTCCAAACACGGAAATGTTAGCCGCCGAAAATAATTTCTTAAAACGATTGATCAGTGAACTTGAGAGTAAAAATCGGCTTTTAGAAGAAAATTGCCAGCTCTTAAAAGAAAAATTAAATAACCATAACCTGCAAAAACAAAAGGTAAACAAAACCATCGTGCATAAAGAACACAATCAGGGCCCCAAATCACAGACAATCATCATCAAAGAACCAGAAACTTCACCAACAGAACCTGGGCACCAAGAAAACCCAAATAGAGAATACGAAAGTACCAAAGAGGAAAAAAATACGGACGATTTTGAAGTCCAAAAGAGGCGAGGATGGAATGGTAAACAAAAATCTAATCTTCAAAATATCCAAAAAAATCAAACTCCAAGACCCACAAATGGGAGACAAACTCAGATTCGCAATAATAGGTGGAAAGAACATCTAAAGAAAAACCGTACAGAGAGAAAAATCGAAACCAAAACTAACGAAAGTGAATTTATATCTACCCAACTTACCAATGAAAATAAGAAGCTTTGGTTATTCTTATCAAAAATAAACATGCATGTTACACCTGAAATAATCAGAACCTACATTGTAAAAAATACAAATTGCCAGTCCGATGATGTAGATATTAAGCTCTGCCAGGTGAAAAAAGCCAATTCAACACAAAACTGTTTCATGGTTGGACTACCAATAGACCTGAAGAATATTGTCTATGGCGAGAACTTTTGGCCCAAAGGAGTTGCTTTTCAACGTTTCAATTTTTCTCTGGGACGAAATTTTTTAGGGCAAAACCAACATTCAGTGGCACAGCATCAGTAAGAAGCAAGGAAGCTTTAGCAGTGGTACCTAATGCCATAAGAAAATTTGAAACAAATTCTCAAATAGACACCAAAGCATTAAAATTGCTTCATCAAAATGCAGGAAGCCTAAATAACAAAATGTTATCAGTCTCTGTTTTGCTATCAGTCGAGACCCCAAATTTGTTTATGGTGTCAGAACATTGGATGCCAAAGGATCAGATATCATCAGTATATTTTGAAAACTACACACTAGCAAGTTACTCATCCAGAACAGACTCTAGAGGAGGAGGTACGGCAATTTTTGCAAAGCATAATTTAATTATAGACTGTAGAAACACAATAACTAAATCAATTCAAACACATTGTGAATTTTGTGTAGCTGAAATGAAATTTGATAAGTTGTATTTATTTATTTGTCTTTATAGATCACCATCAGGTGACTTTGATATTTTTATTTCCATTTTATGTGATTTGTTAGAGGAACTGTACAGTCCAAATAGTTATTTAGTAATTGGAGGAGACTTCAATGTTGATTTTTCCTATTTTTTTTCATAATCCTATGTCGATAACAATAGTTGAATTAATGGCGAGCTATGGGCTGGAATCTCATGGAGTTGGGATGACAAGGGTAACAGTCACAACCGAGTCTCAAATTGACAATATATTTAGCAATTTGCCTATAGATGGCATCTCTTTTGATACCTGTTATACCCCTATTTCTGATCATAATGGTCAAATTCTGAATATCAATATTCGAGAAACGCAATGCTTATCATATACAAAAAGAAGGTTTTTTACAGAGGGTAATATATCTAGATTTAGAACATATCTACATAATGAATCTTGGCAGGATGTTTATCAGCAAGAGGGTGTGGATGAGAAATACGACTGCTTTTCCAATATATTATTTTATTATTTTAATATCTCATTTCCTATGTGCTCCAGCAGGCTTAGGGATAAAACAGACTGGGTGAGTGCTGACATAAAGAACTATTCAAGCTATATTAAGGATCTTTATGTTACTTATCAAATTACAAGGAGTGAACATCATTTATCAATTTATAAAACGGAGAGAACTAAATATCGTAAATACATTTCTGACTATAAGAAAACTCTAAATGACAATAAAATACTAAATTCTAAAAATAAATCTAAAACTATGTGGAAAATTTTTAATACCGAAACAAATAAAACAAATTCTGTCTCAAATATTACATTAAAAACAATTGATGGTGAGCTGATTGAAGACCCATATCAGATCTCGAATACCTTTTCTTCTCAGTTTAATTTGCCAGTTTTAAATTCAAACTTAATGCAACCAAATTTAAATAATTTTTATCCGACAATATTTCTACGACCAGTGGATCATGTGGAAATCCGTGAAATCATTATAGATCTTCCAAATAAATACTCCTCAGGTCTGGATGAAATTCCAGTTTATACACTTAAACATGTAGCAGATTTAATATCTTGCCCAGTTGCGCATATAATAAATGAATGTTTTGTTTCTGGTAAGTCCTAATGCACTAAAAAAAGCTAAGCTAGTACCTATCCACAAAAAAGGAGATAAACAAAGGAGTTCAAACTATCGCCCCATCTCACTCTTGCCTTCCATTTCAAAGGTTTTTGAGAGATCAATTTACAACAGACTTTTATTATTTTGTAACCAAAATCACATATTAAGTGACAGGCAGTTTGGATTTAGACCAACAAAGTCTACTGAATTGGCAATTTTTCATGCCTTAATATACATCTATGAAAATGTTGATAAAAACCACAGGGTAGCAGGTATCTATTTTGACCTCTCTAAAGCCTTTGATACTCTGGATCACAAGCAGTTATTGAGAAAATTGCATTGTTATGGGATTCGTGGTACATGTGCAAATCTAATAAACTCATACTTGGATGAAAGAACCCAAACAGTGTGCATCACACAAAATGGAACAAATTATTACTCAGATACTGTTAAGCTCAAAATGGGTGTACCTCAGGGCTCCATTCTGGGGCCAGTTTTATTTATATTGTATGTAAATGACCTACTCGATGGATTTAGTGGGGGGATTGTTTGCCAGCATGCAGATGATACATCTGTTTTAGTGGCTGATAGTTGTTTGCATGGTTTGTCGAGTGGATGTTCACGTGTGGCAAAGTCCATGGCTGAATGGTGCGAGGGAAATTCTTTGAAGCTTGATGCTGACAAAACTGGTCTCTTGACTTTTGCCAAGAGGAGTACCCAGGAATCATTACTTGTCAGACTTAAACAAAAATCTATCTCAATGTCTGACTCAGTGCGGTTTTTGGGAGTGGACCTAGATCAGTGCTTGGCCTGGGGAGCTCACATATTCGTGAATATTATTTTGCCCATATTCAGTCAGTTATGTCCTATGGAATCTGCTTTTGGGGCTCGTCCAAGGATGTCAATAGAATCTTCATCATTCAAAAAAGAATAATTAGATGTATTCTTGGTTTACCACCGAGAACATCTTGCAGAGAACATTTTAAGGAGTTAGACATTTTGACCGTACCATCCTTGTATTATCTATCTTTGGTAATGCTTGTCAGAAAACAACCTGAGCTCTTTACTCAAAACCGTGACCTCTATGCCCACAACATGGACATTGTAACTAGAGAACGCAATGAACTGAGCGTGCCTGCACATAGCTCCTCATTTTATAGAAATGGCCCATATTACATGGCCGTTAGTGCATATCGATCACTACCAAAACACATAAAAAGCTTAAATAGTGTCAAAATTTTCAGAAGATCTGTGATACAATATGCTAAGTCGAAATGTTTTTATTCCTTCAATTTTTAAAATGTTATTTATTTATTCATTAATTTAATTTTAAAATGTTTTGTCAAAATCATATTTTATTATCTGTTTGTTTGATCATTGAATGTCTATTTAAAATATGTATTATATATTAATGTTGTTATGCAACATATATACTTTCTTGTGTGACGTTGCCTTGTCCTTTGTGATTTAGCTGGCAATAAAGGATGTTTATTATTATTATTATTATTATTATTAAAAGTTATAGCGATTTTAGTGGAACTTCAGGGGGGATTTACAAAATATTGCTGTTTTCTTTGTTTATGGGAGAGTCGTGCAATAAATCAGCATTATGTAACAAAAGTTGGCCAGAAAGAAGCGAATTTCAACCGGGATCTCAAAATGTTTAATTTATACCTCTTGTTGATTTCAAAAATGTCCTTTTGCCTCCTCTTCACATTAAACTTGGGCTGATGAAAAACTTTGTGAAGGCATTGAATAAAGATGGTGATGGATTTAAATACCTAAGACAAGTCTTTCCTCAGTTAAGTGATGCCAAATTAAAAGAAGGCATTTTTATTGGGCCACAAATCAGAAAATTGCTGGTTGATGTCAATTTTATGGAAAAGCTTATCAGGCAGGAATTCAAAGCATGAAATTCATTTGTTAATGTAGTAAGAGGATTTTTAGGCAACAATATGGATGAAAATTATGAACAGTTATTTAACGAACTCTTAGATGCCTATAAAGCGCTTAATGCCAGAATGTCATTAAAAATTCACTTCCTCCATTCCCATCTGTCATTTTTTCCTAAAAATTTGGGAGCTGTTAGTGACGAGCAGGGTGAAAGGTTTCACGGTGAAAGGTTTCACCAAGATATCAGAACAATGGAAATTCGGTACCAAAACGATGGGATCCAGCCATGATGGGTGACTACTGTTGGTTTTTGAAGAGAGAAGATAGGACACCTCATAAACGAAAAAAATAAAGTTTAATTAGTGTTTTAAGTTAATATTTTTCTCGTTTGCTTTTCTCTTAGATGTATGGTATGTTTGTTAGGTGAAAACTGTAAACATAGTCAATAAACAGAGTTAAGAATGTTCTGAAATCATTTTTTCTATAGATATTAAGTATCGTAACATTCGATATAGTTCTACAACTCTAACAATAAAACCCTGCGTGCTACAACTTTCTATTTGTCATTTTCGTATTTGGATAGGTCCATTCTATTAGATTATGCTATTCTGATTTTATCAAGCCGACAAAATTTTTTCAGTTTGCGAATATCGTCATTTTTTTTGTTAATTGGAACTTTGGATAGGCGGGAATCGTTGGTAATGGTGAACTATTACTTATTTTAAACCTAAAACGGTGGTTTATCAAGGCCATCAATGTTTTTTGATACTGTGACAATTCCTAGGTGATCATTTGAATAAAAAAAATGGGAGTACGTCGAAATTTGAAAAGTTCTTTTCTTATCTCTTTGAACTTTTTTGCCTACCGAATCTTCTGACGAACAGTTCTTCTTGTAATGGGCAGGCTACCATATTTTGAAGTCAATAACAATGTCAATGTCAACAAACATTTTCACAAAAAACTTCTTGTGTCTTGTAGAGTTTCACATCAGTCGATACCTCAGAGTTAATTTAATCCATAAGAAAGGAGTAAACTTCATTGAGGCCTTTTTGGGCTTGACCCACGTGGTAGGTATAAAAAATCTCTTGATTTTTTTTTAATGCTGTGGATTCCAGACATTATAGTTCAGTTGACGTAAATAAAAACTCTTTTGAACAGGCACGACCGGAAGCTGGAGATTTTGCATGTAATCAAACGTTACGCCGCATACACTAAGATCGGATTTGCATATCTCTGTAATTTCTGCCATTTTATTGTAAATTTTTTTTGCCCGCCTTTTGTGTACCGATAATTCCGCAATAGCTACTCGTTTTGCTGTCTCGTTTAAAGCCGAACTCCTAATTTTCAGTTCTAATTGTTCACATTCAGAGCATATGTCTACCTGAGGACGTCTAAAAGACAGAGAAGAGTTTTCCTGAAAAACCTTCAAATAAAACTTGTACTTTACTGAGTTATTATCAGGAAATTCAGCACAAAAATAGTCATACATTTTTCGTACATTCAGTTTCTTGTCTAAGTAAAACTTCTCTTTTCCTGTATAATGTGCAATCTTAGTGGGAAAACTACCAATGCGGGTTTTGATTTGTTCTACTATAAGTACAGACTGGAAATCCTTTGAATCCGTTGAGATCTGACAGTATGGATACTAATGAAAGCTTTTTTGCATACAGTAATTTTACCAGATGAACCTGTCACGGAATAACTAATATTATATTCTCTATTCTTTGGATTTTCTTTATTTTATGAAACAAACTCAAACTCAAAACTTACCGACAGTCTTCTCCTGGTTCCAGTGCAGGTACAACGTTACGCTTATAGTTTACATATTCTTCTCCAAACAGTCTCGCTTTTTTAATAATTTCTGACTTATAAATGCTCTTTTTACCCTTACTTTTCAAAGTAATTTCTGGATCAACATCACTACTCGTGGCATTTACTGCGACCATTTTTAACGTTTTTTTTTTACATTTTGATAATTCCACGCAGGATCAACAAGAGTCCATGACTCATGTGGTTTCAGAAAGAAACCGGCATTTTCAGAGGCTACGATATTAAGGTAAGTCGAGACTGATGTTGTTTCTACTTGGAATGATGCATTTATGTACACAAAAAAGATTATTGTGAAAATATCAGTTTAAGAAAAAATTGACTCATGTTGTTTCTGAAATGACCAATTCAATTATAATGCTTCCCATTTACAAGGAAAGTAATAAATACTAAGTAGTGATAACACGTGTGTGTATAGAGAGCTTTAATTAAAAAATATCCAAATTGGTCAAGTGGGCGCTGCTGGCAAAACCGGACAAGAAAATCTTTGTGTTATAATTTTATATCTGATTACCAAAGGAGTCTAGTTTCTAAATATCAACGATTTATTACTTACTATTCCACACAGACAAGTTATTCTCCGATTCGATATACGACATGACTAGACCTCTTCTCGAAGTGCTTTCAAATTATTCGTTACAAAAACAATATAAATTAGTTCTAGTTTTTATAATACGCTTTAAAACAAGCCAGGTCAAGTAAATGTATACTTAGATGCAATTAATAATACGTCGAAGGACGGCCAGGCCAGAGGGAAAACGAAAATAATCGTTTTTAAATTTAAAGTTAAGCTCGAAGTTGGGCAATTTAGTGCGTAGCACAATGAATAGTGAATGAATGTAAGCGGAAGTTGTAGAGTAATGGCATAAATCGAAAGTTTTCTTAGTGATAGTTAATTACGACTATTTACCCCAGTTAAAAATATTAACCTACAGAACTGTGCGTAACTTAAAAAAAAGAAACTTTATAGTATCTATACTATAAAAATACAATGGAGTTAACCGTTACTTGATGGAAATTCATTATACATAAGTACAAGTAAATAAATATTGGAAAATGTCCACTTTATTACATATTTTGGCAGCTGTTTTGACAACACTGTGTTTTCGTTAAAACATTATTTCAAATTATTATCCAAATTCAAAATTTTTGACCTATCTTATTGTTATATTTTATGACAGAACCCTCGATACGTAATCTATTACCGTAGTACACAGAGTGATCCATGAAGAATGGCCTCCGGGCATGACTCGTTAACTGTTGATCATAAAATTATGGGGAAAAAATATTTGTGGGTAAATCGGCCAAAGGAAATAACTGGATATTATTTTCAAGTTCGAAAAATGACCGCTAGGGGGAGTAACAGCAACTCAAAAATGAAAATGCCGATTTTATCTTGAATTTTCCTAATTAAGGTTTGTCGGAGATATAAGCATTGTTTTCTTCAGGCAATTATGCAACATTCTGCTATTTATCGTTTTTTTTCTGTTTTCAAAATAAAGCGGTGGGGGAAGGTTACACTTTTTCTCTTTCAAACGTTTATATCTCTGTTTTGGATGAACGGATTACATTGAACTTGGTGTTAGAAAAAAGAGCGTGTTTCGCTCTTCACTTAGGGCTATTAACTGTGACGTAGTGATTGTATTAGTGGTCACTAGATGGCGTTTTTTCGTAATTTTTCAAATAATACGGATTTTCTCAAAAAAATCATATGGTATGATGTGACTTTTTTGTCATAATTTAATTTAAACCTATAAAAGGCATAAAAAAGTTGTTGGTGCTCGCTCGAATCCAAAACGTCGGATTGAAAAACTAACCTCACCAATTTGTAGAGGAGAGAAAGTGACAGTGATAAAGTGAAGATTATTTTCATCTGTCATTTCAACTAAGCCTACAATTATAGAAAAACTAAAAAAAAAACAAAAAATAACTTTTATGGATTTTTTATTCCACTATTCGATACTCTTTATAACTTTAAATTAAATTATAACAAAAAGCCACATCATACCATTTGATTTTTTTTTTGAGAAGAGCAAAAAGCTCTTTTTTCTAACACCAAGTTCAATGTAATCGGTTCATCCAAACCAGAGATATAATCGTTTGAACGAAAAAAAGTTTCCCCTAATGAGTTTATTACTGAAAACAGAAAAAAAAAAGGTTAAGTAGCAAAAAGTTGCATAATTGCCTGAAGAATGCAATGCTTATATTTTCGACAAACCTTAATTGAGAAAATTCAAGAGAAAATCGGCATTTCCATTTTTGAGTTGCTGATACTCCCCCTATCGGCCATTTTTCGAAATTGAAAATAATTTCCAGTTATGTTCTTTGACCAATTTAGCCACAAATATTTTTTCCCATAATTTTATGATGTTAGAATGGTTGTTTATAGTAATATCAGGATATGGTGGTTTGCGGAAGATTTTAAATTCATGTTTTGATTTATGTTTGGCACTTGTAATGAAGTATACAGAGGAGAAACAATAAGATAATTTTAAACACGAGTTCTTATATTAAGGGTAAAACGAATTCAAATTATGCCAAACATCTTTTGTTAGAACAACATGATTTTAACAACGATTATAAAGTTTGGCACATGGCTAACAAGAGTAGAAAATTAAACTGTTTAGAAATTTTAGAATAATAATATTGTCTTTTACGAGAGCAGATAACGAAAAAACAATTACTACTATGAATAAAATAGATTACATTGACAAAAACTTACAATTTTTAAACCCTGAAAAATTCAAGAAATAATCAAGGAATCCAACTGATAATTTTCGAAAACGTATTAAAAACATTTTTCAAGACAGTAGTTTATATAATGATAAAGATAAATATAAACTAACAGTTATGAATCCAAAAGCCCCCAAATTATTTCGATGTACAGAATCTGTTTCGCAGTGTCCATCCCATAAAAGCAATTAAGTTAGCAGAAATTTTGTCATGTAAAATGATATTCTGAAAACGTTGTCAGGTGTTTAAATCAGAACTATTATAAACTCAACGGAGATAACAAGATATCTGAGTGAGGAGGGTTCGATAATGAAGAGTCCACTGAGTCCTGTTTTTAGCAGAATTTGTTTTGATAATTCGAAGTTGTTGATACACAAACACCCTTTAAGTAAAAATTTTATTTTTTGATATAAATATATTAGCTTGTTTTACGGTTACACAAAGATAATTGCTTTTTCCTAGAAAGCACCAGTAACCTAAACGAAAATATTAAATTTACAATCGAATTACAAGAAACTAAATCCATACATTTTTTAGATTTAGCTGTCACAAACATAAATTTAAATCTTTCGCAAACCATCATATACGATATTATTATAAACTACTATTCTAATCACCCCATTATACACAAAATGACTGCTTCTAATAGTTTTGTACATCGCTTAATTTATATACCCTATCCCCAGATAACTACAACTTGAAATTAAATGTAATTAAACAGATTGCAGTAAATAATGTCTATAATATCAACGGAATAGACAAAATAATCAATAAGAAACGGCGTAGAAAAGCAATTAACTTAATTTTCCCTAATAACGAATTCAACCAGAATTGTGATTTTAAAGTTTTTACATACACGGGAAAAACACTCCTAAAATAGCAAAGCGTGTTCAGAAAAATAATATTAAATAGCATATAACATTAGCCACACTCTGGGCAGATACATAAAAAACAATAAATCAAAAACAGATAAAGGTCAAAAAGCAGGTGAACACGAATTAGGTTGTGGTACTTGTAATAGAGCATACATAGGACAGAGAGGGAGACAATTTCAAACACGTATCAAAGAACACGAAAGTCCTTATATTAAGGGTAAAACGGATTCAGATTATGCTAAACATCTTTTGGAAGAACAACACGATTTAGACAACGATTATAAAGTTTTGCATATCGCTAACAAGGGTAGAAAATTAACCTATTTAGAAATTATAGAAATAAATAGAAGCAAAGCCCGAAATATTTTGCTCAACGACCGGGTAATTTACTTACGTGTCGAGGGTCCCATCATAAAATATAACAATAAGATAGATAGATAAAAATTTTTGTATTTGGATATTACTTTGAAATAATATTCTGACGAAGACACAGTGTTGTCGAAACAGCTGTCAATATTTGTAATACAGTGGAAATTTTCTAAGCATATGTTTATTTGTACTTGTGTAGCTATACTGTATTTCGTTGGAGTTAACTATTTAATAGCTAATAATTTAATTTACCACAACAGACATTTTAGAAGGGTCCACCCTGAAACCGCACAAATAACGATAGGTGCACCATTGTGAGCACCGCGGGCTTTTTAATTTATATTTTCACAATAATGTAATATACCTATCTTTGCTTAGATTGTTTTTTCTGAATAAATACCGCTTTATATGTTTTACTCTTATTTATAATTTTTTTTCACATTTTATCTGCGACTAAACCATTATTTATGACGATAAATTTTAAATAGACCATTTATTATTCTCAAAAAATTCCCAGGTTGATATAAATAATAAAATTTTAGTAATAAATGTTAAAATGGTCCCAAGATCTAAGATACATAATAACAAATTAGTTATTAAATAAAATTTATTTAAGTTAAGAGATCACAGATTTACTATCAATACATATTTATTTATTATATTTTTGTTTATTTTCTATAAACAAATACAAATTTATAACAATAAAAAGAATCATCACGACCCAATAATATGTTTTTATTATAAACATGCAATATTTCATTAAAAATATAGTATACTTTTTATAACCAATCTTAAAAACAATCAATTAATAAGTATATGTATATATATATATATATATATATATATATATATATATATATATATATATATATATATATATATATATATATATATATATATATATATATATATATATATATATATATATATATATATATATATATATATATATATATATATATATGCATATATAAGTATATATAAGTATATATATATATATAAATAATAATAATAATAATAATAATGTTTATTTCCCAAAAAAAAATGCAAAAATACAGTTTTGATCAAATTAAACAATAATGAAAATAAACATGATAATCACTGAAGCAAATAAATGCTCGTGCGTGATATTAAATAACTATTTTATAAATCTACATTATCTTACAGCCTTCAGGTATACAAATAAAATAGACGTAAAATCATACATAAATCATCAACAAAATATATACAGGCTCAAAAGAATTTAATTCACAGCATATACAGTCAGGTAAACCGTTTCAATATAGAAAAAAAAAAAAAAAATAAATGGTTTCATCCGTTGGGTAAGTAGTCATAATCATGTAAATTCTCGCAATTGGGTAATCTGTCATATTCTGGTAAATTTTGATTTTATAAAAATTTCAAATCTATCAAATCATTGAATATTTGTCTGTCAGTATTATTAATCCATTTTTTTATTTTATTTTTAAACAGCGTAAAAGTTTGAATAGTTTTTAAGTTACTTGGTAGTAAATTATATATCTTTGGTGCCAAAAACTCGACTGAACGTTGGCCAATGGTTTTCAAACGTGCCGGCACTTCAGATAAATTTTTCTTTATTCTCGTGTTATAACTGTGTTCGATGGGATTCAGTTTAATTTTATTATTGTAAATATAATGTAAAACTCGTTGACAGAAAAGTTGTCGAATGTCCAATATACTGTTTTCAGAAAAAAGTTTGTCACTTGAATACCTTATATTTTTTTTAAATAATATCCTTAGTATCCATTTTTGAATTACATTTAATTCCCGCAAACTACTCACCGCAACAACCCCCCAACTCAAGATACCATAAGTTAAGTGAGATTGCACTAGTGAGAAATAAAGGGTTTTTAGGTTATTTCGGCTTAAATTCTCTGCAAGGTATCCCATTTTGGTTAATAATCCCCTTAATTTGTTTTTAACATGTTTGACTTGAAGATCCCATCTTAAATGCCGGTCGACGATAATTCCTAGATATTTCGATTCAGTTTTTTCCATGATTAGTGTTTTATCTTCCACGCGTAAGGGTCCCAAATTGGGTAAGTGATTAGAGTAAGATGTAAAAGGCAAGTAGTATGTTTTGTCGCTATTTAATGTTAATTTATTGTACCTAAACCAATCACATATATATTTTAAGTCCTGCTCTGTTTTCTGTTTTAGGTTATCCCAAGTCTGTCCCTCATATATTATAGCCATATCGTCGGCGAAGCTTACGAGTTTTCCTCTGGACCGATATGTTAATAAATCATTTATATATGTGGTAAATAAAAGAGGTCCAAGAACAGTCCCCTGAGGGACTCCGTATGTGACGACCCTTGTGCTGCTCACAATACCGTCTATTTTTACCACCTGCCTACGGTCTGATAAGTAATCCTTTATTAACCTGAATGCAGGTCCTCTTATACCATATGAGTGAAGTTTTTCTAGTAGGCGTCTGTGACACACAGTATCAAAAGCCTTTGATAAATCTATAAAAATGCACAATATGGGTATTCGCCTGTCTAGAGCCTTATATATTTCTGAGGTTAGGGTTAATATAGCGTCTTCTGTAGAACAACCTTCTCTAAAACCAAACTGGTTGTCAGAAAGAATGTTGTGTTTAGCAAAAAATTTGGACATTCTTACCTTTATAAGTTTTTCGAATATTTTAGAAAACACCGACAGAAGTGATATAGGGCGGTAATTTTCGACTTTATATTTGCTTCCGTTTTTATGCAAAGGTTTTATAGTACCTAGTTTCAAGCAATCTGGAAATTTCCCTAGTTCAAAACTTTTATTAATTATATATGTTAGCGGTTTAGATATTTGATTTTTTAGTTCCTTTATTGTTTCTGCCCTGATGTCATCCCAACCCGGTGATTTTTTAATTTTTAGGTTATTAATAATATTTTCCATTTCTATTAAGTTTACTGGGTTAAGGTAAATACTATTATTAAAATTTTCAGTACTTTCCGCAAAATTAATTGGACTTTTAATTTTATTCGCGTAGTTCAAGCCTAAGTTGCTATAATGATCATTGAATGTATCGGCGATGTCTTTCTTAGATGTAATTAATTTATCATTGATCTCTATTGATTCTATTAGTGTTTTTGGTTTTTCTTTGGGACAAATACTGTGGATAGCTTTCCATAAGCTGCTCGATGTGTTAGGACTTTTTCCTATAATTTTATTCATATAATCTTTTTTTGAGGTCTGTATAGTTTTTCTGACAGAATTTTTTAGCAGGTTGTACTGCTCTTTTAATTGGGTATTATCAGGATTATCTCGTAATTGACGGTAAATGTTATTTTTATTGTTTATTAAATGTAATACCGCTGGTGTTATCCATGCTTTTTTAGTCTTATTATTTTTAATTTTTACAGTTTTCGTATGTTTCTTGATAAAATGATTTAATTTATTAATAAAACTTTCCATATTTTCATTTACATTTTCAGAATTATATATATCTAACCACTGCTCTTTCTCAATATCTCCCCTAAGTTGATTGTAATTTATAAATGTTTTGTATTTCTGTTCGTAATTTTCTGTAGAAAATTTACTGTAAATAATTTCAAGGGATATCGGAAGATGATCTGTAATGTCGTAATTAAAAACATATGAATTAAAAGCATTTTGGCTGTAGTTGTTTTTCACGAAAATATGATCTAGGCAAGTCTTACTAGTTGGTCTAGTTACTCTATTAATATAGGGAATAAAGCTAAATGAATTTAATATATTTTTGTACTCTTCTATCTCATTATTACCATCACTTAAGAGGTCCATATTAATATCACCAATAATAATGTGGGAATTATTATTTTTTGTAAGTGCCAAATAGTTATAAAGTTCTGTATTAAAAATAGTTTTGTCTGTGTTTGGTGACCTATAAATTGCAGTTAAAAGCAATTTTGTTTCATTAATTCTAATCTGTAGTTCTATGCCAGTACTCAGAGCAACCTGAATAGTTCTAGATTGATACTTAATATCAGATTTTATATATATAAGCACTCCATCATTTCGGTTTAAAGTGCCCTCACTGTATATATTGTCATAGCCAGGTATTATATATACGTTAGTATTAAGTATATTAAAAGTTTCTGTTAATACTATTATTTCAAACTGCTCTGAAAATTGTTCCAAAAAAACAGATAACTCATCATAATTTTTAGCAATACTACGAATATTCACATGCAAAACTCTAAAGCTACACTTATCAATATTTTTACGAATTATGTTAAAATCGTTAATACTATCAACTAGTTGACCTGTTATTATTTCACTATTATAATCAGTAATATATGGGTCCATTTTTTATATCTACAATCTTAATTTTAAATGTGTGTTGGCGGAATTTTTTAAGATTTTTGGGATCTCAGAGACGGTTTCCTTTCTCGAGACAGGCTAGTCGCTAACTGTTTGTCCTTGTTTCTAGATTTAAGTTCGTTTTCCTTCTTTCTTCTTTCGTCAGTCGGTTCTTCTTTCTTGTTTCTATCGTGGACTAAGGCCTTCTTGTATTCTTCTGTCTTCTCTGGGTTTTTGTCCACTGGAGAGTCCTTTTTCTCTAGATGACCTTCCTTAGCTTCGGCAATTTCAGGGTAATTCTTCGACGGTGTTTGGGGTTCACTTGAAGATCCTTGCAGATGTCTTAATTCTCTTTGATCTTCAATTTCTAGGATATCCTCAACAGTATATGGTTTATTATTTCTGTAGAGCCTTTCACCCTTTATGTAGCAGTAGTCTTGAGTTGTGGTTCGAATTTCCCCTTAGGTAATTCCTCAATATTCTGTTTCTTTCCTGTTGTTTTTTAGTCAAATCAGGGACTATACTAATATTGGTAGCTTTCAGTTTTTTGCTGTTTCGAAGAACGTTAATCTTGGAAAGATTTGAGATAAATTCGACTTTTATAGGACTTTTTTCTGTTTTTCCAATTCTGTATATGTTGTTGATACCGTGCCTATTAAGTTCTGTACCCAGTAAAACGTTCAGTTTGGTACAAATATCTTCTACTGAAACCTCACTTTTCTCTTCTGACAGACCAAAAATAATTATGTTATTTTTTTTATTATCTCTTTGTAATAATTCTATTTGATTTTTTAGTTCAATATTTTCTGTTTCAAGTTTTCTGATTTTTTCATTCAATATTGTTTCGATTTTTAGCGTAATATTTACTTCACTAGCTAAAATACTAATATATATATATAAATATATATATATAAGCATATATATATATATATATATATATATATATATGTATATATATATATAAATATATATATAAGCATATATATATATATATATTGGTTTAGTTTGCTATAAAAAATAAAATAGTAATAATTAAAATGGTTTATTGAGCAATTTATAAACAAATAAACTATTTAAGGTAGGTATTTAAAAAAACTAAAACAAGTACAATGATAACTAAGACGAAATAGGGCAATCTTTTGAAAAATCAGAAGAATCGTCTTGTCCTAAAGTAACGATTAAAGGCTCCACCTCTATGGTTTGCTCGATTAAGTTGTCTGATCCCACGTTCTCTTCTCCTTTGTTATATAGGCGCTTTGCCAATTTTCAGCGATGATATTCGCCAAAGAAGCAAGCAAGAGTTCTCGCACATCTTGCATATTAAAAGATTTGTTTTTCCTAGAAACATAACCTTTTATTTGTACCTATATAAGTTTTATTGGGTCCAGCTCACAATAATACAAGGGAGGTCAAGCAAAGGACGATAATATCTCTATTTTTGTCACCTCATCTTTAATATAATTTCTGAATTTTGACTTATGCTGCCTAGACATTTTCAAGTTCCTTCTTCAACATGCTACCATCACAGTACAGTTCCTTTTGCTCATCCGAGCTTTTTTCCATGAACTCGTAGGAAGCTTCTCTACTAACCTAGAATGATAGCTGGTGTTATTCATGACTATTATCGAATTACGAGGAATGTACAGAATCATTTGCGCGAAATATTCCTCGAAAACGTCAGCACTCGTTTTTTCGTGGTAGTCCTTAGGAGAATTGTATTGAAACTCCAATAACCCATCATTTAAAAATGAATTTCACTACCAATATGAATAATGATAAGCCTTGTTGTATATTATTTTTAATGTCGTTGTCACTTTCCGATGTTTTTTTTCCTGGGTTTGCCTTAGGTAAGCTGAGATTTTTACATTTTCTTTCCTGCAAAAATGTATAAATATTCGTTTCTCCAACTCCTACCTTATTGGCGAACATCGTAATTATGCTGTGGACAGGACTTGCTAGTTGCTGGTGAACGACAGCATCATATACGCTTAGTATGATGGTTTTTTTCTCTCAGAGAATATGAACTCTTCCCAACTGACCGAATAAGGGAAAAAACTTGAACTCGAAGTCATTATACCCAGATGTTATTTGCTCAGTGCTGAACACTTAATAAAACTTGGTTGTATTTTAACGCAACTTATATATACACCCTAAAACCTATTAACTTTTAAAGGTACTACTAGATACTTTATTATTATTAAATTTTCCGTATTTATATATATATATATATATATATATATATATATATATATATATATATATATATATATATATATATATAAAGACAAAGTGCTGTCTTTTATTTCTGAAAATAAATTTAAGCCGATTAATCCAATACCTTATTTTAGAAATAAAGTCAAAGAGGTAATGAAAAACTCTAAAAGTGTTTTAGGCGAAAAAAATCAAAAGTCTGCTCCCGAATTTTAAAATTATTCCTTGCTTGTATGGCCTAATAAAAACTCACAAATCCGAAAATCCACAAGAAATGCCCTTAAGACCGGTAGTATCATTCTGCAATTCACCCACGTACAATTTGGCGAAATGGCTTAATGCGTTCGTTAAATCTAATCTAAATGTTTCTTTTAATCACACAATCAAAATAGCTTAGAACTAGTAAACAAAATAAAAAATATTTAATTACCACCGGATAGCATCATAATCTCTTTGGATGTATCCAACCTCTTTACAAATGTACCTGTTAAAGAAACTTTAAACATTTTGAACACTTGTTGATAGTAACTTATCTGATCAACAGGCCTCTGATATACTTAATCTATAGCCAATTTGATTACAACAAAAAAATTTTGATTTTAAAAGTATTACATATTGTCAAGAAGATGGTTTGGCGATGGGATCTCCACTTTCCCCGCTTTTGGCAGATATTTTTATGGACCACTTCGAGTTATGCTAGATACGTGGATGATATAATTTGCCTTTGGTAAGGTAATATCGACAATCTGTATACTTTTCGAAAAACTAAACTCAACTCATTCAAAAATAAAATTTACATTAGAAACCCAAAATAACAAAAAATCCCTAAATTTCTTAGATTTAACAATTACTAATATAGATAATAAACATTCCTTTGACATATAGGTATAGGAAAATAGCTCGGGTGTTGTAATTGATGACTTGTCTAATCACCCTATTTGTTACAAATTAGCAGCTCTTCATAGCTATTTAGAAAAAGCATTAGAAATTCCTTTAAATGGAGCATCTTTTAAAAAAGAAATATCCACTATCAAACAAATAGCAGTCAACCATCATTTTGATGAATCGTTGATTGATAAGATATTGCAAAAAAAAAGAAACAAAAAATAATTAAACAACTTTTTCCTCAAACCAACCACTAAGAATACAGACCAACATAAATATGCAGCAATAACATTCAATGACCCTATAGCCTATAAAAAACAAAAAGAACATCTCAGACATATAAGAAATAGCTCAAAGGAATCTCTGTTTGCTAAGCATATTTTAGAGACTAATCATTAATTTGGTATTAGCAAAAATTTTAAAGTGTTGCATGTATAGCCAAAAAATCAGATCTTAAATAATTTAGAAATACTAGAAATACTTAGACACAATACTAGTCAGAATATAAGCTTAAATTCGCAGCAAAACTTTGACAGTAATTTTATTTTCTCCTTGTTTTTTTAGAACATATTAGACCTAAACATTTAAATACTTCCAACTTTAGTTTACGTAGTTTGACTATGTATATACCAAAAATGTGTTAACTTGTGCTTTGTCTCTGTTAAATATTAATTGTAACCACGTTTATTCAAAAAACCGGTTTTTATTTTTGACAAAAACATATTAAGATAGATTTCTTATACCTGAACAAATAAGAATTTGCATCTTCCATTCGAAAGAGGGCAGAGTCAATGCTTAATATATAGGTAAATTAGATTTAAATTAGATAAATATTTTTGTTTCATCCTGTTGGTTTTCTTTGTCGTATCTTTCTTTTTTAATTAATAAAATGACTACTGTGATTGTTTGACTTCTTGGAAAGAGAATAATCCATGTAATAATAGGTATATGTTATTTATTTTTAAATTTTTGAATAATAGCATAGGATTGGTAGAATATCTTTTAATGCACTATATTCTTGTAGTGGTTCTGAAGAAGAAGAGCATTATTGTAAGCACCCAAAACCGGTAAACCCAATAAGTATTCTTGTGAGAATATGGTATTATATATATATATATATATATATATATATATATATATATATATATATATATATATATATATATATATATATATATATATATATATATATATATATATATATATATATATATATATATATATATATATATATATATATATATATATGGTCAATGACCCCCCAAAAATATTTCAGAAAATAAATTATTCATTTGACCGTCCCTCCTAATAGTTGTAATAAAACGCGAACCTTGGAAAAAGTATACGCTACAGTATTAGCCGCGCGCGGCGGCGGTTTGAAAGGTCTCTTAAGTATAATAAAATACGGTATACTAAGCTAGGCTGGACAGTCCGAATTGCCCTCATTGCCTTAAGGCTTGACCAAAGTACCCGAAGATTTCACAGCTACCGAGAGGCAGCCGAACATGAAAGCAAATGGAAAATGAAATCGCGATTTAGGTCATCAGCCTGTCCCTTCTCATAATTCAATCGAACGGTCGGGGTAGCACGTCGGCATGTGGCAGTGATAAGTTCAATTGTTTAGAGGTCGCGCGGTCGATACTGTTTCGGACGTTTTTAATCGATGAAAATTGATTTATACACTGTTTTTTGTAATATATAATATAATATTGGTGACTATTGCAAAAACTACCAATTTTGCAAAAACAACCAATTTTAAGGTGGTCTATGTTTAAGTTGTGAAAGTAGAGGAAATAAAATGTCGGTAGTGCAAAAAATTAAACAACTAAAGAGTGCTAACGAACTTAATTTTGAGAAAATAACGGAATTCAAGGTAAGTAGTCGCCCTTTGACAGAACTTAGTATACAACAAACTAGTAAAGACAAAAATAAAGAGGTTCATCGAAACGTTCGCAAAAGTATGTATGATGTAGCTAATTGGATATGTGGTTGTGAAGTCTCTAACTCATTTTACTGTTATGTTTGTTTGTTGTTTTCTAAGGACCCGTCATTATGGTACAAAACCGGTATTAAAGACTTAAAACACTTAAAAATTAATTAGAAAAAATTAAAAATCATGCGTTTTCTGCAGATCACTTGAAATGTTCGGTAAACTATGCTGCGGCCGGAAGAGTTGATATTCGCACTCAGCTAGATACAGCTTATAGAAAATCCCTTAGGGATTTTAATGAAAATCCAAAAATCGTTATATTTTAAACATAATTATAGATTGTGTAAAATTTTGTGGGGCTTTCGAGCTGGCACTACGTGGCCATGGTGAATCGGCTTTGTCTGAGGGCATATAAATTTTGTTGAGGAGTTGGATCCAATTTTTAAAGAGTATATGCAGAATGCAACTGTCTTTAAAGGAACATCTAAATCCATTCAAAGTGACCTACTTGACTCTGTACTTGCTGTGGCAGGAACAAACTAAGCAAGACATTCAGTCAGATAAGTATGTTGCTGTGCAAGTAGACAAAACAACTGACAGTTCCACTAAAACCCAAATGGTTATTATAATACGTTATATTTTTTCTGGCATTGTCCATGAACGATTTGTTAAATTTGTAAATCCGTTAGTGACCACAGCTTCATACCTTACAGACGTAATTCTTCATGAATCAGAAAATCTAGGCATTAATAATACCCCCGAGCAATGAATTGGGCAAAGTTACGATGGGACGTCCACTATGAGTGGAAAACTAGGAGGCGTACAAAAAAAAATTAAAGAGCATTATCCTGCCGCTAATTTTATACATTTTTATGCCCACCAATTCAATTTAATATTACAGAAAGCAGCAGGTCAAGATAAAAATGTAAAAGTTTTCTTTGCAAATTTACACGGTTTCTCAACATGCTTTAGTCGATCTTCAAAGCGCACAACAGTTCTTGATGAGTTAGTTAAAGTTCGCTTACCTAAAGCTGCTCCCACGAGGTGGTACTTCAATGTACGTTGTGTAGAAACTGTGTTTGTTTATCAGGCAGACATTCTATTATGTTTAGAAAAAATAATTGAAATGAAAGAAGATGCCAACAGAATTAACCAAGCCTTTGATTTAAAAGGCTTTTTACAAAATGAAGATTTTTTGTTTTGGTTGAACTTCCATCTTATAATGCCCCATTGTGAAATTATTTTAAAATAAACTTCAAGAACGTATTATCGATGTTTTATCAGTAAAAATATATATAGACTCCTTTAAACGTTCCATCCAAGTAGTTCGCGATAAACCTCTAAACGACCTATCTTCAGAAATGCCTTCAATTTCATCTAATGCTAGTAAACAGCTACGTGAAAATGACGATTCTAAACGTCGAGTGGCTTTGGAGGTCTGTGACATAATAATTTCTGAAATGCACCATCGCTTTAGTTTCAGTGATCATTTAGTGATCAGCCAACTATTTTAGAGTGATCAATTTGAAAATTACAACAATAATTTTGCAGATAATATTTTAAACTTAGTTAAAAAAGACTTTCCTTGTATATATTACTTAAAACTAAAAACTGAAACGCAAGTTATTTATGATCGTGCTGATTTTCGTGTAAGTTCTGGAGCTATTTCAATGCTTCATCTTTTTATAAATAATAAGCTAAGTGATACGTTTTCTGAAACCGTCAAAATATTAACTTTACTGTGCACTTTGCCAATGACTGTAGAAAGCGAGTGCTGTTTTTCGACCTTAAATAGAATAAAGACTTTTCTACGCAACATCATGGGCCAAGATTATCCGCTTTAGCAATGTTAAGTATCGAGAAATCGTTTATAAAAGGAATGTGTAATTTTAACGAACGTGTCATTCAGCATTTTTCCAATTCTAAAGAACGAAGAGTGGACCTGAACTCCAAGATAATTTAAAACTCAGTTTAAAGGTAAGATATTTATTTTTATTTTAAGTAAGCCTATTTTTAAATTTGTTATTGACCTCCCAATATAATTCACCACGAGCCGCCACTGATATATATATTATATATATATATATATATATATATATATATATATATATATTAAGTTTAAGGTAGCCTTGACCTTCGTCTGTCCAGCCCCCCCCCTTCACGCTAAAAAACTTGTTCCACCACTGCCGGTAATAATAATATTATCATTCTGTCGCAGTAAATTAAATGAGCAAAAAATAATGTTTTCAGAATTTTATCATTATTTAGATTTTAGAGGACTGTTTATTAGATATATTTGTTTATTCTATAAACGTTAACCGTCTCATTTTAATATATATTCTGTTATACGTTTGTTAACAACTTCTCGTACTATCAAAAAAAAATACGTTAACTTTTCGTAAAGCTCGTGTAAATATTTTTTATTTTGTATGAATTACCGGACATTGTCTTTCATCTAACATATAATGGGCCGTTTATGTGTTTATCGTACAAATTAAAATAAATTACTAATATTTAAAATTTAAATTTGCCTTCTTAAAGTAGAATGCCATATATTAAAAGTTATTTTTCAGTCGATCAAAGGAACTAGCTTATTAGGAAGTGGCTCAGTATTTAGGAAAGCACGATTTTCTTATGTGCCCTGTCCCTGATGCTATATGTAGAACTGATTGAGGATTAAACTCTCGACTATTCTACCGGGACAGCCTTGGATGGATGGATGACGAAAATGTTATTAAATGGATAATACCGTAGTAGCAGAGCCGCAATACTTACTGCTACCACCGCATAAGTGGCAGAGTATGAAGCTTAGTGACTACAAGGGGCTGAATGAAACCTAGCTGCTATGGGTCTACCAAGTCTTCTCTAATACAGAATACAAGTACCTACTTATTACGAGCTTTTATCTATCATTATTTGTTCCACTTCCATTTGACGTTATGATTAGAAATGTACAGATCCGGTGACAATACAATAACTGACCTTGACCAATTCTTTAAGTACCATAGATCCCACAACTAAACAAGAATGTGGAGGCTTTAGCATGTACCATGACTTTGACTATTGGTTTAAAATTTGGACTATTTATAATAAGACAAAAATATAATGACTTGAATTTCAACTGTGACCTTAATAATCTTTCAAGTGAAATCACTTTCACTTAACCTATTGATCTGAAATGTATTAAACGCGTGTTGTCTGTAATCTTGAGCCTAATCTTGCACAATATTTTAAACTAATTTTGAACCACCTCCATTTGACCTATAGCTTTGAAATTTTGCACACAACATAGTTTTAGTAAAATAACATGGTGACTTTGTAATGCAGTTTATACAAACTTATTCTAGTTCTACCACTTTACAAATATTGATACATTATATAAGACTAGAACGGAAGCTTACACGGCTTTAGTCGATTAGGAAATCATGGTTCTTAGGATTAGACCGTGTCAAATTGAAATTACTGTCCGACGTTTCACCTCCAATTGAACAAGGCATCTTCAGGGATATTTACTCAAAGAGATGTGAAAATTCAGGCGGGCCTTTATACCCGACTTGTGCTCGCCGAACCGTGACCCTGTGTTAAGATCAGTTTCCACGTGTGATGTACACCGTAACCCGAAACTTAATTTTTTTACAAAAAAATGTCGATAGATTCTCTAGTTTTTCATTTATAAAATCCTGGAACCGATGCTAGAACCTTGGTTTCCTTTACAATTATAATATAGCCAGTGGTATGCTGGTGTTCACCTACAGCAGATAGAACAATTTGTTTCTTTTTAATACATCGTTCATGTTTCAAAGATCAATTCTGGGTAAAATCTTATGTAAGAAAGGGGGAGGTTCAAAAAATGTGTTTTTAGTTTGGGACGTGGGGGGGGACTTAAAAATTGTCGAAATCATCCTTACGTAATTAATGAACTGCCTCTAATAGTCACTCTATATCTCTAAATGATGTTTAATAAAATTAGTTGTTTAAACCGTTGTTATTTACCCCAAAATGTTTTATTTTATTCTTTTTAGTATTATTTACCCCAAAATGTTTTATTTTATTCTTTTTAGTACATTTTTTAAATAAAAGCTAATTTTTAATTTTTTTCTTTTTTCTTTATATATATATATATATATATATATATATATATATATATATATATATATAAATTATATTAATTTAATACCCTGAAAAAATATTTGTAAATCATTATAACCTTGATTAGGAAAGTAGATATTTATTTTATTCTCGATGTTATGACAAAAAAGTGTGTTATGATCGTAATATTATTTTTATGATTAGAAGATCCCTAAGATTTTTACTCGGTTTTTTAGAAGTCTTATACGGTATTTCAAAAGACAAACAGACAAATCTATTTTACTGGCTACTACCTGAATTAAAATATAACTCGATATATTCCTATAAGCTTTGCATTTTTGTTGTTAGAGTGCTTGCCCGAGTGCTTACCTCTGCGACCGTTTTGTAAACTTCTTTTGTCGAGACTTTTCAAATGGATTTACGATCACCTGAAAACGTCTTGCGTTCTTATCAAATAAAAAAAATGGAGAGATAATTACATTCTTATGGCATATCCGCCATTCACTGCCAATATGATGTATAGGACTAAACGAGTATCTAAAAGATCTTGGGCAGAACTCCTTCACCCTCATGCCATTTTCAATTACAACTGTAATTTACTAAAATTGTATTTGGTGTTAAACCTGGCGTTAAATGTGATTAGATTTAATGAGAACAGCCTTTTAAATGGTAGTTGATACATAGATTAATAATTACATATTTATTTTTTTGTATGCCATCAAATTACAGAACTTGTTATGCTTGATGCATTAATGATTACTGATGATGAATGATCATTTTGAAAAGAGAGGTTTCTGAGATCTTAACTCATAAAAAATAATAACGATAATCTAGTTCTTTACAATAATTATACGGTATGAGTTAATTATGAAAATATTTAAAATAAAAAAATCTCCATCCTCACTTTTTTATATCCTTTTTCCTGCTTTCACCCTCTTGGCCCATGATGGGATCCAAATATTAACTTAAAAAATTTTAACTAACACTGAATGAATAGCTTTGAAGCAGTATCTACCAATGTTAAATACAAATTAAGAAAATCTACTACACCCAACATCAATTTTATAAAGTGGTGACACCTACAGGTACTCTAGAACAGGGATGGATGGCTATTATTTTGCTTATAAAGATTTATTAACAGAGTTTTAAAGGAATAGTAAAAGTAAGAACCTCGGTAAAAACAGAGTCACCTTTAATACAAACTATGTGACTAAAAAAAGGCCTCAGCTCCTAGGACCTCGAATAAAAACAAGGTAAAAACCTTAAATCCTTTTACGATCGACTTTAAAACCCTTTCACCCACAAAACAGATCAATTCCAAGCGATATATGATTTGGTTTCATTTTGCGGATAGCGTGTGTGATCACATGCAGGTTCTGCATAAAACTAAGCATTTTTATCAGTAATATCGTCAAAGCAATACCCAGAGAGCTCATGACAAAAACCTGTAAGAGTTTTGTAACTGCTCAAATTTCAACATGATGTAGTACTAAGGGTGTACAGGGTGTCCGGATTTGGTTGCAAAAGCAGGGTATCTCGCTTATTTTTAAAGATAGAACCTTGCGGTTTTCACGAGCCTGAGCTAATTTTTTGTGAAACTTATGCAGCCGTAAACAAAATTTTCATAGCCTTCTTCGTTTATGAGATACAGGGCGAAATAGAAAATTTTGCATTTTAGGACCCTCCTCGTATCTCGGTTATCCTTTAACTTAACGCAAAGGGAAAAATTGCTGCTTATGCACTTTTTAACGCTGGAACCAGTGGCCTAGTCATATTTTTCATTTGAGTTGTTATTTTTTAGATATGACCCAAAGTTAGTTGTGTTTTTTTAAATGGGACACCCTGTATTTTTGTCCAGAAATTGATTTGTCCTTTTAAAAGCTTCTCAAAAATATATAATAGTATGGGTCTATTTTAATAAACAACAACAAAAATCCTAATTTTTATAATTATCATCCCAAATTTTGCAGTAGGCCATGCAAAACAATGCTGCCTTTTATTTAAAGTCGTTAACAATATCTACATCCTAACAATAAATCAAAATAAATATATAATTAAATCTATTTATCAAAATATGTATTGACAATTTCGCACCAAAAAAAAAGTACCACCTACCTAGATTTATGTAACACAAGAACAAAACAGTAATAAATTATTATGTAACAAGCCTTTCAGCAAAAATCAACTGTCGTATAAGAACTACAGTAACCACGGAAATCAAAAGAACTGTTCAAACTGATTTCCATTTTGTTCTATGCATGCTTCGCACAATTTTCGTATTCGTTTTAGGGAATTAAGCAAAATAACGAGATGATTTTGTAAATAGCGAAAATTATCATAGTGGTCTTTGTCTTTGTAAATTCTATTCATTCCAGAATTGTGTGCAGGAGCACTGTCCTGTTGAAAATAAATTTCGTTAATTTGCGCTAGAGGAACATAGTCAAGTAATTCAGGTATAGCTGCCTCTAAAATTTCTATATAGCGATTGGCTGTTAGATTTCCCCCAAATATATAAAATTTTATATGTGTTCCTAATATGAAGCAGGACACATTTAGACCAAATCTGCCCTGCTGTCTTCTGGGAAATATTTGGTGTTGATTTTCCTGGGATCAGAATCGCCTATTGAGTATACCAGAATTACTGAAATGTGCTTCCTCTGACCATATAACCTTCCTTTCAAAACCTCTCACCATATCGCATCTTCCTCGAAACCAATTGCAGAAGACTACCCGACGCCTGCATCCCCTGGCTGTAAGTGCTGCACGAATCTAAATTTGTATGGGTGGTATTTGTGCTTTTTTAGAATTTCTTGAACTCTAGTTTTTGGAATCCCTATGCTCTTTTCACTGGCCCTACAAGAGTTTGTAGGGTAAGCTTTTGTATTAGCCAAAACCGTAATTTCCTCAGCCTCCCGATTTTCTGTGTTATATGTTTTCGTACGAGGTTTGATAAATGATCTGTGATTAAGTAAATTCTTTTTTATCCGATAAAAAGTGGATATATTAGGTTGCCTCCTTTCTGGATATCTAAATAAAAATTAAGCAATAGTATTTCAACATACCTGAAAATTAACTATTTACCTGTTAAAATACATCTCAGAAGCCGCTTCAACATTTTCGTTACTTAATATAAAACAAGCTAACATATCGTACTTTTCATAATGTTCGAAAGTTTGGTTTTCTTTCATAATCATATAAATATATTTTTACACAATAAATAAATACAAAAAATTGGGAAATGTTATTTGCTTCCAAGAAAACAAAAGAAAACGGCATCGTTTTGCATGGCCTACTGCAAAATTTAGGTTGATAATTATAAAAATTAGGATTTTTGTTGTTGTTTATTAAAATAGACCCATACTATTATATATTTTTGAGAAGCTTTTAAAAGGACAAATCAGTTTCTGGACAAATGTACAGGGTGTCCCATTTGAAAAAACACAACTTTGGGTCATATCTAAAAAATAACAACTCAAATGAAAAATATGACTAGGCCACTGGATCCAGCGTAAAAAACTGCATAAGCAACAATTTTTCCCTTTGCGTTAATTTAAAGGAAAACCGAGATACGAGGGGGTCCCAAAATGCAAAATTTTCTATTTCGCCCTGTATCTCATAAACAAAGAAGGCCATGAAAATTTTGTTTACGGCTTCATGAGTTTCACAAAAAATTAGCTCAGGTTGACGTCTCCGAATTTTGATTTTCCCTTCCTACGATCCATCTTAAATATTTTCGCTATTATTTTTTTACAGATCTAGAGAGGGAGTTAAGACCTATCGCTCACCTAAAACATGACCTGCTACGTCACTTCGTTAAGGCCCTAATGGCAAAAAACTATAAGTCAGAAACGGTGCCGCCGACATATTGCATCAGTTCCTGACCAAAAATGACATTTTTGACAAATGGTGGTTGACAGGTGATTTTTGATAGTTTCATGGAACAGTCAACAGTCGCTCGAAGTCCAAAATCTTTTACAACATAATTAATTATTTAAATAATAAAAGTATTAATTAATGTTTAAAATATTCAAAAAGTATTTAATGAGGATTAAAAGTATTTAAAGGTATTTAAAAACAATTGAAAATATTTAAAACTTATCACAAGTATTAAATTGGAATAAAAAAGTTATTAGAAAAGAGAACAGCTACTTTTCTTTTATATTTAGTTATAGTTTTAACAATGATTGTTAAAACTACTTCATTCATTTTTGATTGAAAAATAACCTGTTAAATAATAGTTTTGTTAATAACCAAGATGGTAACAAATTTGATGTTTTGAGTTAAAACATATGAAAATGGGCCTTATGAGTTTTTTATTTTTTAGACAGACCAATATGTTAAATTATAATTTTAAAATATGTCTTAAATTTAATTATACAACTTTTGTCTATTTTGACAAAAATACTTCTATTTTTATTCTCAACTTGCCCAAGCGGTCTCGGCACGCTATAACTATTAATTTTCAGGAGAGAAACTCAAAATTAATAGATACAATTTTAAATCATTCTGAAATGTGTTTTGCAGTAATTATTATCGACAAAGTTTTGACATTCAAATCAAATTAAAATGTTACTTGTGCCAAAGAAAAAACATCAAAACATATTATTTTTACTCATTAGTACAATTTTGAAAAACCTAGATATAATTTTAAGATTATTACTTTCGGAAGCCAGTAAAAAAAATCCTCTTAAAGTCCCACTTAGTTCACGAGTTTACATAAAAAAAATGAAAACATGTTCCGAGAAATCCTGAAACAATTTTTGGATGTTTTTTTTAGAAAGCCATTGACGAAGGAATTCTCTTAAAATCTCATTTTTTTTATTTTTAGCAGTTCATATTCATCAGAAAAATGGAAAACTGTATTTTTAGATTATTATTTGTATAGATATGATTGAAAATGGTTTATGTGTTTATGTTCCCATAAAAAATCAAGTGTCTACGCTAATGATTTCTTAATTTTATGGCATCAAGATATCTACGTAACTATTTGTTTTTTTTTTCAATTTAACTGACATTTTGGCTTAAGTGTCCTTAAAATGATTTTCAAAATATTTTAATCCCTTAAAAATTATTAATAAGCTACAGCCATTACACCTCAATAATACCTTTCCTGCTCATATATTATACTTATAAAAAGTGACCATTCATTATCTCATATTCAGGAAGGCAATCTCCCATTTTTCCGCCATTTAAAAATGTCCCCCAAAACTTCCCCCATTTTACATTGAAGTCTCTATTTTCCATTTATAACCAGTTAAAGCTTAATTTACATATAGAATATAAAAAAATAGATTTTTTTTGTATGTATTTAAATGCAAAGGGATAGCAAATAATATACACTAACCCGAGGTGTAGGGTTGTTTTAAGAGAAATCTAAATTAGACAATGCAACTAATTGTTATTTAATTTTGCCTGTGTTTTTTTCGTTTAAATTATCTATTTTTGGTACATGTATACTTATTTTCTAATTATTGTCTCCACTTGACAAAAAAGTCGGTACATTTCCTTTACGCGGAACTTTCCTCGTTATGCATTTTTTTCATTTGTTAGGAATAGTGAAGTGTGACCTAATTTAGGTCAGTACATAGTCACAGTTATATGTGCTATAAATACTGTAAATTCAAACATTTTAATTGTGCGCTATTTGTTTCCATCGTATTGGATTCCTACCAATATTTTACCAATTTCTTTCAACCTATGTCACACTTGACTTTTGAACATAATTTAAAATAAATTCAATAAGTAGCGTTTACATTGACACATACTGTCATTTTGTTACGTTATGTTGAATTCGTACCAGTTTAACCCATTTTCACATTTAATTTTTCTGCAAAATTAAAAAAAAATTCTGTTAAACCACATTCTTTTTCGTTGATTTTTTAAAAATTTCATTTGGTCACCATTTTATTTCACCATCTTTACCAATTCATCTCTATATATCACATTTAATTCAGGCAATGATTTACTTATTTTAATAAATAATATTTTCAGGCTGATTTTTTAAATATTTTATTAGGCCGCCAGTTTGTTTTGCTATCTTGGATTCATATCAAAATGTTACCAGTCCGTTCCTATGTAACACTTGATAGCTGTGCAAGATTTGAGGGAAATTGGATAATTAGTTTTTTTAGCGACAATTTCTTAATGGTTTTCTTTAACCATCCTCTTGTTATTATATTAGAGTGGTGTATTATTTGGGGTTAGGATCCAAGTCTTCTTTTAAATTGTCGACTTTTCGGAACTTTATTATTGCATCCTCAGGACACATATAGATTCTATATCCTACGTGAAACCCTTATATTATCAGTCTTAACCTATCAGTTTTTACCTACTCCGTTGGTCCGCAGGTATTTCCTAACCCTGAATAATACATCACTCTAATATAACAACAAGGAGATCATTAACGAAAAACATTTAGAAACTTAATATCTGATAATATATTAAAGACTGATAATATTGTTTTCATGCAGGATATAAAATATATATATATATATATATATATATATATATATATATATATGTGTGTCCTGAGAATGCAACAATAAGGTTGCGAAACTAGATCCTAACCGCAAATAATACACCACTTTAATATAAAAATAAGAGAATCGTTAACGAAAACTATTTAGAAACCTAATATCTGGGAAACATCTGCGGACAAACATAGTAGGGAAACAGTGATAACATGGGTTTTAAGCGAAATACAGAATTTATATGTGTCCTAAGGATGCATCAATAAATTTGCGAAGTATTACCAGGTCATCCATATGACCCTTAATTTTTGGTCAAAATTTGAAGTCAATCAGGTAAGTGCACTACTTACCTGATTGACTTCAAATTTAAGCTATGCCGTGAACTGACAGACAGGAATTCATAAAACATGTTTTTTGGTATCTAGGGACGTTAAAACGTGAATATATGTTGAGAGGGTGATTTTTTCACGATTATAAAAATTTTATTTGGCCGTCATGTTGTTCCGCCATCTTGAATTAGTAACACAGTTTTACTAGTTGATTCCTATAGCACAATTAGTTATGGCACACAATTTGAAATCTTAAGTAGTTTTCTTCAAACTGAATTTTTAAATATTTTATTATACCGCCGTTTTGTTCCGCCTTTTTGTATTTCTATCAAAATTTTACCAGTTGATTCAACATAATACTTGATATTTATGCAAAATTTGAAATAAATTGATTAAGCAGTGTTTTCATAATAATTATTTTAACATTTCGCTATGCTGTCATTTTTTTGCCATACTGGATTTTTACCAAACTATTACAAAATCATACTCTTATGATTCTTATTTTTTGATCAAAATTTGAAATCAGTCGGGTTATTTTTTAAGCTATGCGCCGGGAACTGATAGACAGACCAACAGACGAGCCGACGGAATTGATAAAACATATTTTTTTGGCATCTAGAAACGCTAAAACGTGGCGATATGAAAATTCTGAGTGGTTGATTTTTTCACTGTTGCAAACAGTTTATTTGGCTCCATTTTGTCCGACAATCTTGAATTAGTACCACAATTTTACTAGTTGACCTCTATACAATAATTTGAAATCGATCCATTAAGTAATTTTCCAGTCTGAATTTTTAAATATCTTATTAAGCCGCCATTTTGTTCCGCCTCTTGGATTCGTACCAGAATTTTACCAGTTGATTCCAACATAATACTTTGCACTTTGTGCAAAATTTGAGATAAATTGGATAAGCAATTTTTATTAATATTTTTTAACATTTCACTAGGCTGCCATTTGGTTTTGCCATACTGGATTTTTACCAAAATATTACCAGGTCATCCCCATAATTTTTGACGCAAAAGTTACTCAGATGAGTCGTTTTTAAGCTACACCTCAAACTGACAGACAAACAGACAGACCGACAAAATTGACAAAATTAATTTTTCATAAAAATTTGAAGTCAATCGGATAAGTAGTCTTTAAGCTATGCCGCGAATTGACAAAACATATTTTTTGGCATCTAGAAACGCTAAAACGTAAAAATGTATAAAACCTGAGAGGGTGACTTTTTCACGGTTACAAACATTTTCTAACATTTCACTAGGCTGCCATTTTGTTCGGCCATCTTGAATTAGTACCACAATTTTACAAGTTGACACCCACAATTACTTCTGGCACACGATTTGAAATTAAACCCTTAAGTAGTTTTTTCAGGCTGAATTTTTAAATACTTTATTAAGCCGCCATTTAGTTCTGCCATCTTGGATTCGTACCAAAATGTTACCAGTTGATTACAACATAATACTTGATGTTTTTGCAAAATTGGAAATAAATTGGTTTATATATAAAGTAGTTTTTAATAATAATTTTTTTTCATTTCACTAGGCCGCCATTTTACTTCGGCATATTAGATTTGTACCAAAATGTTACCAGGTCATCTCCATATGAACCTTATTTTTTTACCAAGTCATTCGGGTAAGTAGTTTTTTAGCTAAGCCGCGAACAGACAGACAGACAGACACACCGACATCTAGTCCCGAAGAAACAAAAACGGATACTCAATGATATTTAAAGGAACAAAAAATATAATGAAAACAATTAAATGTATTGAAAAGTATTTAAAATGTTTTGAAAGATATTAAAATGTTATGAGACATATTAAAAATATATTTAAAGGTATTTAAAGAAAATAAAGCATATTTAATAAATTAAATAAGTATTTAATAGTATTTAAACAATACTTAAAGGCTTTTAAGAGAAAGGTGTATACCATATACAAGTATACGCCCCTTGCTCGAAATGCAGATATAAAGCGACCACGGCTGCTCGGATCTCGACGTCAGTTATTTTTTGTCCTAGTGGGCATTATTTAGGTCTGCACAAGCGCTAACCAATCACGTGTCACAAGTCATCTGACTATGTTACCTTTTATCCAATGTCACACTGTCACCTGTCAAAACTGTCGTTTTTGGCAGGGACTTAGGCAAGATGATGTCATAAGCATTTACAAAAAAAATGGCTAACGTTCCTGAGTTATAGGATTTTGCCATTAGGGCCTTAACGATGTGACGTAGCAGGTCATATTTTAGGTGAGCTACAGATCTTAACCCCTCTAACGATTTATAAATAATACTTGCGAAAAGATGTAAAGTGTGCTGATTCATGGTACACCCTTAATACTGCATCAAGTTAAAATATGAGCCATAACAAAATGTTTGCAATTTTTGTCACGACTTCTCGGGCTACAAGTTGTGCGCGTGCGAATGCCTTTGATTTGTCACCATGTGGTGGAATGTTTTTACGTAATGATAATGTTTTCAACGTAATAATGGGCAATAGAGAGTAAAGCTCAATTTAAAAAAACTGAATTTACACGTGCAACACGCTTCCATATTTCTAAATAATCTAAAAATATTTTGCCTGGTGAGCGAATTCGTTTATTAAAATCAATGGAATTTAGAATGGGAAATCCCGAGTACATAGTGGAAATGATACTGATTCGTTTTTGGGTTCAGATTATTCGCTTTAAGTGCTTCATCAAAGCTGAATCTCGAGTTGAAAGCCAAAAGTGAGGTGTGTAACATCGCCTTTACGAACAGAAAACGCTAGTAATACCGGAAGCGCTTTCGTTAAAATGCAAATGTGTTTAACCTTATATTCACGTACTCAGACTAGGTAGGTATAGGTATTTTTATTTGTTTTACAAAACGGTGTATTTTCTAACCAAAGCTGGATACGGGATATTTTATAGCAATTTGTGGCAACTCTACTCATGGTTTAGTTTTGCTTCATACCTTTATAGAAAGTATATATTTGCTTATGCAAATAATCGTTTTTGTACGTTACTGGCACCTGGTACATACTAGAGATGCAGGGGTAAATTTTATATTATCCTGCAGCACCTAAAGGCTTGCGAATTATATGACACGTTTGGAGAATATCTATTTTTTGAATGACTCTACATAAGGCTTTGGAGAGACCGAACTGTTCTAGGTTGGCCATGAAGTGTTTGCTCACGACAGAGATGATAGTAGGGAAGATTGGCAAGATTCCGAGTCAATTTAGGCAGTAATATATATTTCTCAATACCGAAATAGTGCTTGTTACTGCCTACTTCTACTTGTTAGTGTCGACCACTGCTTCTTACTGCCCAATAATACTTCATACTTCATATACATTCATAGATATTTGATGTACGAATCATTTTCTATATTACTTAATTATTTGTGTTGCTTCACTTTGTAAAGATTATACTCCACTCGCCTCGGAATCGAACTTGTCTCGAACTGCGATTTGTACTTTTCGTGCCTTAGTTAAACATATATCTTTGGAAAGACTTTTTGAACTACTACGGACTCTAAAAATTCTGTCGGTAAGCAACCTATAATTTTTCATAGAAAAAACCAACATAGAGATGATTTTCGAACAGTTGCTCTTCTGCCATTATTCATAATGATTTTTAAAGTAGGGCTGGTTTATTAGGACCACTGGAGACAATGTACCTTGCCCTTTTTTATTGCTTTTCTTCATATTGTGTATTTCTTATTCTGAAATTTACACAATAAATATTTTTTGAATTTGAAACATCTTTATTAGTTTTGGAAGCCGCCTCCGTGTAATTCTTGAAATTTAGATTTTCTGTATTGAAAAATTACAAAATGTCGTCTCTTACTTTTAACTCACTATCAGAAACATGTTCTTCAATATTGAAGTTAGAGCTTATGTTGTCTTCATTAGCACTTTTTTATAGTCTTTTTATCATAGATAAATTCGTAAGCTGTTCTTTTAACTTGTTCATCTATATTAATATTTTTGTTTTTTCCCCATGTCATTTTCTGCATCTTCACTGCTGAAGCAATCTTGGGAACTGTCCCCAACGTTTTATTTAACGTGTTAATATTCTCGACCCTTATTCTTTTAGAACTTACAGAGGAATACTCAAAAGAAATTATAAAGTCCGATCTTCTAGATCCTTTTTTTTTGTGTTCATACTTCTTAAAATTCTTGTAAACCCTTTCTCTAAGCCCATTTTATTTTTCTTATGAGAACTTCTTTTTGTAAAGGCAATGGTAAAGTCGGATTTTAATGTTTCTCCTTAGTTTTTTTGTACATGTTTCGGTAAACCATTTTCACCTCTTAACTAGTGCCTATTTAAAAAAAAACCGTCTTTGTAAAATTCTCTATTTCAGAAATTTGACTCTGTTATTTCCGAAAGCAAATATATATCATCAAAACCAGAAAATAATAAGAGAAACTCTAAATAGTTTGGAAGTACTATATCAAATCCTGTACACAATTGTGTAATATTTGTATATTAATCGTTTTTATCTAACTTGTGGTCTTTCCAGAGGATCTTCCCTTTTGGAAATTTGTTTCTTAAAAGAAAGATCAATAGCTCAAATACAAGCCATACAAGCACTGATTTAGATGAATTTAGCAAACCGCAAAGGCTTAGTTAACAACGAAGGACTCGGTTTTACCTGAAATTTAATATTTTGTAATCGCAAGTAAAACTCCCTTATAGAACTGAATAATTTCAACCAAGTTTGAAACATACTATTATCGTTAACGTTAACTAACGTAAACACTCTTGTGATAACATCCCGATGAATCGTTTTTTTAGTTAGTTAATCTATGATATTAAATACTACACTTTTGATTTAGGTAAATAAAAACTAAAATAAAGTTATTCAAGACATTTATACATAAAATTTCTCGTTGTCAACAAGTGTCCTTAAATTTTGATAAGCTGGTTTTTGATAGCTGGAGTACTAGGTTAAGAAATTAAGCATCTGGCCTATCAAAACCATGGTTCTGTCAGTGATTATTGCTCTGTCTTAGTAGAGAAGGTATTCTTGTAGCTGTGGAGAATAACGATAGAACGGAGGAGAATTATCAATTATACTTTGTTTCGAAATTCATAGGAACACGCCAAAGGGTTTAAAGAGATAGAGCGATGATAAAGCATTGGCGTATAGTGTTATTTTCCATTTTAAGTAGATGTATTAATAGTTCCAACACAGTTATGGTTTTTGTTTTCGGAAAATACAACAAACGCTTTATTAATATCCCTGTTTGTCCTCAATATTAAATATATTATTTTAGTATTTGTTCCATTTTTGTCCATATCGTGTATTTCCAAGGTTGTTTTCGATTCCAAAGCAAGGACTATAGTGTTGAACATCCATAATGCACTAGTATACCAGATGCCCACAAGTACTGACTATATGTCAACTCTGTGATAATATGACAGGAATCAGTCAATCAACAATATACAGATTTCTTAATGAACGAAAAAATGGAAACAGTGGTAGGGTGAAGTTGCCTAAGAAAAGCCGTCGTAGAAAACCATTGGAGGATGAACAAGCAAGAGACATAATACGAAGCATGCGTTTTATTTTATGAAGGAGAATCCAACAGGTTGATAAAATTTTAGCAGCTATAAGTGAAGACGAAAATGTACCAGACGTGGGAAGAAAGAAGTTATGGAAAATACTATATCATTTGAACTTTTCTTGGAAAAAACAGAACAGAACATCAGGTTTTTATAGATATAACAGAAATAATATGTTGGAGAACACAATATTTAAGAGATATACGAATGTAGAGGAGAGAACAATGAAACATTTATTACCTGGACGAAACACGGATTAAAGAAGGCTACTCTGTGAGTAAATGTCAGGATAAAAGTGTTCAAAGTTCTCGGCAGGCTTTTTTAGAAGGCTTGTCAACTGGCTTACACATTTATTCCGGTAAGGGCAGCGAGTAAATCATATTTCATATCGGAAGTGACAAAGGATTTTTAGGAGGTTTAGTGGAATTTGAATACAAATCTATGAAAGATTATTACGAAGAAATGACTGCATATATTTTTTATGATTACTTTTCTGAAATGACTAAGTCAATTCCTAAAATTATCGTCATTGTTATAGACATCGCAAGCTATCATTCTAGACTGGCAGAAAAATTACCCTCGTTTTGTTAGCGAAAAGAGAATATTATAAATTGGCTAAATGAAAAAGAAATACGGTATGGAAATGATGCTTTAAAACCGGAGCTTTTGAGAATAGCTAGCAAAACTCCAACTGAATTATTATAGGCTTAAATTAAAGGATTATTGCAAGGCATACTTAACAAAAACTTTAAATTAGATCGTGTGCGGAAATTTTAAAAATATCGTTAGATCAGGTGATACGAGAAAACTGGCGTAATTCGTTAAATCATGTGACTAAAAAGGGATAGAAGATGCGGGACTTTGACAACCTTATGGATGAGACTGTAGCACCCTTAGTGATATATATGGCCATACCTGATTTAGGTGAATATGAGGACATTTTTGACTGAAATTAAATTGTAAAGACACATAATATTTACTGTATTGTAGTATATTTATTTTCTTCTACAACAAAATGGGCATTGGAAATGTGTAAGTATGTCAATAACTGTCATTTAAAAACCATTTTTAAACTAAAAACTTATTCGAGAGAAAATGTAGAGAGAAGGAAAACATTGTTTAATTTTATTTATCTATTAAAGAACCAATCATTGTTTTATATGTTAATTTCTTGAATTTTGTCTAATTATTACGAAAATTTGATTTGAAATATTTACTATACTTCTTGTTTAGATGTTAAATTAGAAGTGTTTTTAACACTTACAGTCAGTGAAACTTGGCAAGGTATTTTACTGATAACATTCTTTCCTGTGTATGTGATTTTCGTATTATGCAAATATTATATTTTTTTTATATTGATAAACGCATGTCTTAGTTTAAGATTTATATAAGATCTTTATTACACATCAGTGTGTTATTAATTTTTTTAATACTTTCTCTTTTTTTTTCTCTAATTAAAAATAAATCTATTATATTTTTACTCGCATCTCCTCTCTAACTTATTGCTATGCAAAAATGTACACCGTTTCCAAAATATTAATTACCTTTATTAAGTTTCCTTTGAAAAAGATTTTGAATAGACCCTTTAGTTCTTTTTAAATTTTAAAATCTTCATTAAAGCCTAAATATAGAAATTTAAAGTTAGGTGAGTAGTACCTAATGTAATGTTCCTGTGTATTAAAAGGAAATATAAAAAGAGACTTTTTATGACTTTTTGTAATATATTCGAAAATCAAGTGGAAATAAAAATGAAAGAGACTATTCTTAAAGCCAATTAGTATACCTACATAAAAAAGAAGCTATATAAAACAACCTGAGGCCTGTGGTATTTTAATTACTGAGTTATTCTTTTTTCTTTGTCCTCATTCTACCTTCGATAGGTAAGCCCTTTTGGGTAGTTCAGAATTAAAGCTTAATTAATATTTGGGATTTTTGTCTTTATTATCTGAAAGATTTTAAAATTTATTTGCAAACGACATTTTATTTGCTTCGTGAAAAAGGCTGTGCAACTAATGAAATTATTAAATTTGCATACAAGCAGGGTCGACGCCTGACAGGAATCCGTGAATCCATCGAGAAAGGCGGCAAATTTTTAGGCGCCGCAAAGTGAGCGAATAAAAATGTTTATGTTATTCTTAAGAAAATAAAAATTTTTTAAATACAAAGTAATAAGATTAATTACAATAATATTTATAATATTATTAGTATTAACAGTTATGTGAGATGCTTATTTTATCTACAATAGATAAAGCGACACTGGTCGTTAAATATTGATCATTATTTGCGTTACCCTTTGATTAGAATTTTATGGTCGTGTTGTATTTCGTCAGGTATGGGATGTATCTGTTCAATATCACCCTATATTTTAATAATTTTTAAATATATAATCAAGTTGTATTCTCTTACAAATTTGAAATTAGGGTATAGTCCATTTTTCGAGCCAGTTCTCTATGTACATTATTTGCCACTTAACCATGCATCCCCTGGTATGCAGTGTTGGCCACAGGGCTTTATTGTTTCTCGTGGATTATTACTGGTATTTTATATTATTATTAAAGAACGTTTTCGGTTTTTGTTTTCTCTAATTAGAAAAAAAATCTTTGATATTTTTACTCGCATTTCCACCGTACCTTATTACTATGCAAAAATTGTTTTAACAACATATGAAAATGTTAATTACGTTTATTAAGTTTTCTTTTGACTTTCTGTATGATATGACTTTTTTGTCATGATTTAATTTAAGGTTATAAAAAATATCGACTAGTAAAATAAAAAATCTAGGTCCGTATGTAAATTAAAAAAAGTTGTTGATATTCGCCCGAATCTGAAACGTCGGATTGAAAAACTAACCTCACCAATTTGTAGAGGAGAAAAAGGTGACAATAACGAAGTGAAAATTACTTTCATCTGTCATTTCAACTAAGCTTACTATTATAGAAAAACCATAAAAGTTATTTTTTGTTTGTTTTTTAGTTGTGGGCTTAGATGAAATGACAGATTCACTTCATCATTGCCACTTTTTACATAAAAAGTTTATACAAAATATTAATAGTGAAGTCTATGAGTTGGCAACCCAAACAGAACAATTATTTTAATAGCGACTATATTTTTTATATTAATAAATCGTTTAGCCTTAAAAATGACTGTTATTTTAGTAAATTTAACACATCATAAGCAGCTTTTTTTCTACTTAATACAATAAGAGCATGTGAAAGTGATTGAAATACATTTTCCAGCATTTACACTGTATTAATGAGACATGTTTAAGACGTAGACCCGATTTTATTGTAAAGCAAAATAAAAATGTACCGCTCTATTCAGTAAAGAGATTTAAATTTAGATCAGTATTAACTTGACAGTCATAGGTTTAAGCTCTGGTTTAAGGCAACATATGCAACAATAGGACAAATAATTTTTCTAAATGTCACATGACATAAGGAAAACATAACAGGCGAAAGTTTTTGATCTTATTCTTACGATTTTATATTTAAACCTTTTGAAAGAATTTTGGAATCAACAGTTATATTGGATAAAGTATGTGAGAATTCAAAGAAAAAAAAATTGGTAAAACACAAAAAAAATTGGAAATTCACCAAGAAATGCTCTGAAAATAATTACAGCTAAAGGAAAATACTTTAAATATAAAGAAAATACGACAAAAAAATAGAAAATACGACAAAAATATAGAAAATACAAGAAAATGCCAGAAAATACAAGAAAATACTTCGAAAATAAGAAAAGACTTTTTATCGAGCTTTTTATAGACTTTTTGATATTTTTAGATATATTCAAAAATCAAGTTGAAATAAAAATTAAAGAGACTGTCTTCAAAGCCGATTAGTAAACCTATATAATGGTATTTTAATTACTGCGTTATTCTTTTATTTTTATTCTCATTCCGCCTTCGATAGGCAAGCCCTTGTGGGTAGTACAGAATTAAAGCTTAATTGATATTTGAGATTTTTGTTTTTATTTTAGGTCGAAGCTATTGCCTCCCTTCAAAATAAGTATCCGAAGGATTTTAAAATTTCATGGATTCCTGTTTGATCAACGCCAGACAGAAAACGAAAAAGTCCTGTTATGAGAATCTAAAGTTAGGAAACAATTAAATAACTACCTATACAAGTCGCAAACAAAAATCGCAAAATAGTAAAATGTTATCGACGCGAATTTTTAACTAGAATACTCAGTAAAACACTTTTGCTCAAATTCTTACTTTCGTTTTGTTTCAGGTATAAACATTTGCAGAAGAAAAAATCTAAAAAGGTAGCAATTAAAGATAGCTAGATTGTTGTAAATCAAAGTAACTTAACAAGAACATGGCAGAGCAAAACAGGATACTTATTTCAAAAATACATTTCCAATTATTTTTCGTTGCAACCAGTCCTGTCGACTGGCGTTGCCAGAAAAATTGCCTGAGTGGGACAGAGGTTTAATTATATTGTACATTTAGTATAAAATCTAAAATATTTTACTATAAAATATATTTTTAACACAAACTGGACACGGATCTCTGCCCCCTTCCTGGCTACGCTACGTGAGTAGGTTGGATTACTTTTCTTATAAGCAACTGCAATCTAACATTCCCATTTTTTAAGCTTTCCAAGGAGTGCGGAAAAGTTCCCGAAACCATCCCAGAGCTTTCATTTATTATGTTGACACCTAGTTAAACCTTAAACTCGAGGAGATACCTCGGGAGATACAAAGAAACTTTAAATACAAAAGTTGTAGGATTTTTTTTATATTATCTTTTAAAAGTAATAAAATTTTTAAAAAATCATTGGATAGTTGCAAAATATACATAAGCTATATTTTTTAATGGGACACGTTTTGTACAGAGTATATTATTTTCGGCTCTTTTGCAGGGTATCTTTAAAGATGGCGCCAGCAAATTTTCGTTAACCGTTTAGTTTTTCAGATACAGGGAGTTTTTGAAAATGTTGAATTTTTAGGCACCCCTCGTATCTCAGCGATCTGACAACAAATCAAGAAGGCGAAAACTGTTCCTTATATGACTTTTCCGTAGAATTCAGTGCCGCAGTATACAGGGTCAAGTCAAAAAGTTATCGGTCCTACTTTATTTTTTTAACGGGACACCCTGTATATTCTTCTTTACATTTAGTAGAAATAATGTGGCCTTTCCAAAAATGTGTGAAGTTATTTTAAAAAGGAAACTCAAAATTCGAGATTTTCTAATTTTGTGTCTAATTAGTAAGTTGTAGGCTATGGCTAATTTGTTTGAAACAAAAAGCAAAATGTCAAAAACTTTGCGGTTTTGTCAGTTATTGATTATTATTAATGAAATATTTTTGTTGTTTTGGTGTTTCTATTTAACTATACCACTATCTTCAATTAACTTTTTTTACAATAATTCGGTGTACGAAAATTATGAAAAGTATGATATGTTATTTCTTAAGTGCGAGAATTTTCAATCGCCATGACACAAAAAATCACCATTTAGTTTTTGAGATGGCACAACAAAGACGCTTTGGGGTTGGGGTTCGTGTTTAATTTTAGGAAGGCGCATAATCTATAGAATTTTTGAAGGAGGTCTCACAGCGCGTTGGTACTTAGAAATCCTTGAGGAAGTTACTCCACAACTGTTGGAAAATGTTCCATTGGTACTCTATAATTCCGTTTATCTTCAACAAGACGGTGCCCCAAACCACAACTCTGCGCTTTTAAGAGCATTTTTAGACGATAATTTTCCCCAAAAATAGATTGGTACACACGGACCCGTAAGAGGGCCCCCTCGATCTCCGGGTCTTTCGATTTTAGATCGTTTCTTATCGGGTACACATGGGTAAAACACGATATCAGTCTGTAGCGAAGCTTCGTGCGGCAATCTATTTAACTTTCCGAAAATTGTCAAAAAGGCCTAAGTCTTTTGAACACTATTAAAAGAATAACAAATATGTGCTAATTTTGCATTTTCAAAACCACCTTTAAAAACCTTTTATTTTTTCAAAATTTAGTTTCTCTTTTGTTTTTCCTAACTTAAGTTTTAAGTAAGATAAGTAATTGTTTTGTTTTGGGTAAAATTCACTAACTTTATTATAATAAGTTAAAAAGCTGTAATACATAATTAATAGTTGAGATCTTTTGAATTAAGTATTACATCTTAAGTATAATAATTATTTGTGTGAATTTTGTTTTTAATATATTTTAGCCATAACCTACTATCTACTAATTGGACACAAAAGAAAATTTTAGAAAAATTCGAATTTTGAGCCTATTTTTCAAAATAACTGCATACATGTATATATTTTTGAAAAGCCCACATTCTTTCTAATAAATATAAAGAATAATATACATGGTGTATTCTTATTCTAAAAGCGGCACCGAATTCTACGGAAAAGTGATATAAGGAACAGTCTTCGCCTTTTTGACAAGTCATCAGATAGCTGGCGTACGAGAAGTCTCTGAAAACGCCTTGTATCTCAAAAACCAAAAGAGCTATGAAAATTCTTGCCATGTGTCATCTTTAGTCTCACAAAAAAGTAGCACATGTCGCAAAAAACCGCAACCTTCTTGTTTTTAAAAATGGTATATTTATATTCCATAAGAAGAAGCGCATTTAATGAAATAATGATATTATTACATTAAATGCGCTTCTTCTTATGGATTATAAATATACCAGGCTCGACACCGATCTTGAAAGACAACCGAGAAGATTGACAAAACCGGGCTATAAGAGAAGCAATACCTATGGATTGTTAAAAGAGAATGCTCTTCCCAACGCATTGCGCCTTGTTGTAGGGTTTTTGTCAATTTTATCGGTTTTCTTTCAAGATAAAGATATCAGGCCTGATAATCATAATCGGTATAATAATAATAATATGCAGGGGTCCCATTAAAAAAATATATATTTTTCAACTTTCTAATGATTTAAAAAAATTTTTGATACCCTTAACAGTTAATAGCATAAAAAGCCATATATATATATATATATATATATATATATATATATATATATATATATATATCTAGTCTTCCTCGAAATCTTTTATATGCAAGGTTTCACCAAAAGAGTATTTTTACTAAGATCGTTTTACGGCGTGTAGTTAAAATAGAAAGTTTTTATTTTTTTGCTTTAAAATAGAGTCATTATTACGATTAGATTACGTTCTAATTACGTCAGTATCTCCATATTATTTTAATTTTATCGCCATTTGGCATGCAAAGTCGTCGAGTGTGACATTACTAAAAAAAACTATAATGTGGTCTTACATTAGGTTTAACCAAAAATAATATTCACTGCCTGTTTCTTGGTTGTGTTTACCCATAAACAACAACTTCAATGAAAAAAATTAATGCACTCCAATCCGTACAAAAATGAGAATAGGTGTTTTTAACTATAATCATTCTTATATAAGAACAGATTTATTTAATTTTATATATCTTATCTATCGAAAGTCTAAATTATTAAAACTATATTAAAGATTAATTTGCTGGAATTTGCAATAAATAAGTTTTACAGAATAAGAGATTTCAGGAGAAAAAGTTGTCTGAAAGCGAAGAAAAGAATAAAATTAAAATTAGTGGGTTTATTTATTTTGTTATATTAAGGTCTTATAAAATATAGCACATATGAGTCTCAAGTCAAATGGCAATTTTTTTTTGTTTTTTCTGACCGAATAATTTAATTGTATTTCTACAGTAATTTACTGCACTGCATCATTAAAAAAAGCAATTAAAACGAAAAACATTTATAACCAACCTTATCACATTCCTTGCGTTCTTCCAATCTTTACAGGCGTTAAATTCTGCAGGCGCCAACTTCCTCACATATTATGCGACACCAACAATATTAAACCAATTTTCCAGCCACTTTCACAGTGGTATCAGTATGTTAATATCAGTATTGCATCTGAAAGCACTCACATTATATCCTCTGTACAAAAAATAGTTATATATACTGTCTTGTTTATGCGAATAAAAATAAAGTTCGAAAACTAATTATCTTCGCCGTAAATATGTTTTAACAATATAAACTAAATTTCCTCACACAGTTTCACTATTTAAAAAAAACACACAACGGTCATTTTGCGTAACCCACCGAGAAAAGCATTGTTCGACGCCTACCGAGTTTTAAATAAATGCTTTGCACCTTTTGTTTTTCGACCGTAGCACGAAACTGATCTTCATGCAGCAGGCCATGGAAGAACAACCGCCATTGCTTCGGCGAGAAGGCCGCGAAGATCACGAAGAAAAAAAAAGAAGACCGAAGCAGTTGACGATGTGTTTGCTCGAAACAAGTGAATGCCCCGCTGAGTCGATGGCGTTTTGAATGGTTTGGTAATCGCTTCAAAAGGGCTGATCGCAAACTAGTCCCGGGAATGTTTTGAATATCGCGATGGCAAAGAAACAAACGAAGAATTAAAGCGAAACGGTTAAATTTGACGTGCTCGGATGAAAGATGTAAACGGGACTGTAAAATGTGCACGGTCTGGAGCTGAAATGCTATTTGAGAGCGCTAGTTCGATTTCGCGACCACTAGTTCGCTTGGGATTGGATATTTTTAGACCGCCAACGCGAGTTACGTTGATTTTTCGCGTTTTTTTTGTGAGGAAAATGGAGAAAACGCGTGTCGAACCGAAGTTCGCCACAGGTATATGTTTATGTAGAACATGTGCATGGTCAGGATTTTTTCGTAGGCGATGATGTAAATGATGGGCATATGTACTACGGTGTTATGTGATAAAAACCATAGCCAAATATACAAGCACCTCTTTTATTTAGAGTTCTTGAAGATTGGCAATTAAAAAGCGCTTCAAATTTCCATTCACTTTTTATAGGATATGTTTATTTTATCATAAATCATTCCTAAAGTCTGTCACTAACTATTTTCGTCCTCGTGCATATATTTTTTTTCAAACATCCGCACAGTCCTGCCTCTTGCCGAGTCTTTCGTTTGACAACCCTTGTTTTAATATAGGTACACTTTTTTATATATATACGCTTTTTTACATCATCCCAAAAGAAAAGAACCTAACCAGGGCTAACCTAAATGCAATCCACTTTTTAAACCACATTTTTTTCCTACTAACAATAAAAAAAAAACACAAACCAAGACTCGGCAAGCGGCGCACAGTGTGGTAGATCGGCCATATAGTACGACATAATTATTCAAGCATTGTTATAACGTTTTTTAAATTTCATATAATACTTTTTTAGGATAGGAAACAGGATTTTTCAGTTTTTATTAAAAATTTATGTTTTTGTGTAACTTAAAAACACAATTGATGTCAAAATGCATGAATCATTGCTTTAAACTTATTATTAACTAATAGCTATATGAAGCATAAAAGGTATACAGGGTGTTTTGTAAAATATTGCTTTGTTTAAATTATGTAGAATTGTAAGTACAACGTATCATTGAATTTTATTCTATTCATTACATAAACAATAAAAGAACTTTTAAACTAAACATTATGTACCAGATAATGTTTTATAAAAACCCACTACGTATGCACCTGCACCCAAGGACCCCTTAATTTTTTTGATATTGGTAATAAAACGTTTAAATAAAAATTAATTAGTTAGGTATACGTTTCGTGATAATTGTTTTTGTTATTTGCCATATACTAGATTAAAATTTACCGAATTGATTAGTTTTTTTATTTGAAATTTTCATTTCCAATATTAAAAGAATTAAAGGGAGTGTGGTTTTATAAAATCATGTCTTAGTTATTTACCGAATTTTAAAAGTGTTATATCATTTTCTTATCAATAATGTGGCATTATAACTGTTAATTAGGTTTATCACGAAGTTGCATGTAAAACTTTTAGAGAGGGATCAAATATCCAAACAAACAAACACTAACAAAAGGATGCTTCATTGTCTCAGAAAAATTGTTACCATTTTATGAACAAAGCGAACTTTACCTTAAAAAAAACAAAAACAATGAAAAAACGAAATATTGATCGAAAAAAAAATCATTTTTTTAAAGATGACAGCTGTAATACAAAATTCCGAAATTTTGTATCTTAGTCTTTGCAAAATGTTTACCGTTATTATACTCGGACGATTTTTTACAAAGTTCTGGTCATATAAAAATAGTGCAGTTTTTTTTGGTGCAGTCAATAGAAATTGAGGAGTCATACTTAAAGCCATATAAATCTCGAATGAAGCAGCAGAAGAAGATATGAGCAGCTAATTTGGTTTTTGGTTTTTGGTTAAAAGGGATCCTTCTTCATATTTTTTATATAAAAATTGCACCAAAGTTAACACAGTTAGCACAGAAGTTAAAAAAAAGTACGTGAGTACTAAAAAGGCCCCAAATTTCTGAGATAAAGGCATTAATATTTAAAAACAAATTGATACCGTAAAAATGTTTGATTATAAACAGTCTTTATGTAAGAAATTAGAAAAACATTTGCTATGTTTAGTTTTATATTTTCTGTTTTGAAAATGATGTATAGAATTTCAGATTTAAAATATTTACTAACTTTAAGGCCTCCCCTCCGAAAACTGTAATTAAATTTTTGTTTCTCAATTGCATTTTTCTATCGGTAACACTGTCTTAAATATAGGTTGCTAGAATATGTTAAGAATATTGCAAAATTACATTTGGGACTTATGTCGTGCTAAACGGCGGCCGATTTAACACACTGTGCGGCGGGACTATGCTGATGTTTAGGAATAAAAAATCTGCCGTCCCCATCAAATCTCTTGTTTTTTTTATGTATTATCAAACATTGAATGATGCGCCCATTCGTTTATTCATATGAATTGACGAATCGAACAGACGCACAGAGGAAACCTCCTTTCATTATTTAGTGAAGTCTAATATTGAAGCCAACGTCCATCCTCAATCAAAATGAAAATACAAAATTAGAATAAACATTTAGAAATAACCTAACTTTCTAGTTTTGACATCGCCGTTAAAATCGGCGCATGCGCAGTGTGGAAATGTTCCTTTGACCAAAAATTAAAATCGGGTCGCAGGGAATAGGAATATTTACATTGAAACAATTGCCCTTGCGCCATATATCCTCTCCTAAATATATGATTATTATTCTCTTGGAAATCTACCAGAGGTCTGCCACGACTTTTTGTAGGAAAAGCAATAGATTTTTGGTGCCATTCTTCATTATATTTTTTCATCTTGCCTGATTGCCTTTTCGCTTTATTCCATCTCACGGAAAACTGATGTATAAAATTAGACAAGATATGAGATATATATCTTTTTTTCTGAACATCCGAGCGATTGTCTTGCTCGAGCAGGTTGCACAAAACTTAATTGCTGTTTAGAATATTTAACCGAGTTTTCGGATTTGACAAGCTGTTTATAGAAATCTACGAACTCACGGTCAAATTTGGCATTCCGTTAAACATTCTAAACTTTAATTGAGCTTTCTGCAACCGGCCGTAAGTCTCGAAAAAATACTTGTTTAAATTTTCGTACTTATCGTCAACACTTTCAAAATCTAAAAATCTTAATTTTGAAACTCGAATAGTTCAAAAACAGTTGAACATAGGCATATGGTATGTTGCGTAGTTTCTGGTAGTGGAATCGAAATATCATATCAAATACAGGGCATTCCACTTAAAAAGGTTTCTTTTTGCTCTACAACTCTTTTGGCACACCCTGTATACCTGTATTTTAAAGTTTTGCGTTTCTAAAATCCCTGTACCTTTTCCATTTAAAGTTTTTTCTATCTTTAATAGTTTTAGCGTAACATTCCGTCCACCGTACTAATGGTTGCGTAATGCGTATAAACATAGCAGTCCTGTCACAGTAAAATTAAATAGGCTGTAACTGTCAGAAGGGTAAATATGGGCAAGACTTTTTTCTTGGATAAATAGCCTCAAAGCAAGCGAACACAACAAAATTTAATATATACCTAAGACTGTTTTAGAACACAGTTGTTTTCCTTTGACAATTTATACCACGTAAATTTTTGTGATAAAATTTTCCTAAACCTTATTTAACTATAAATTGAAAATCCAAAGACATTACTTTTGAAATTTATACCAACACAAATAAATATCTACGTCAAGCTATAGGATCCATATTATTGAAACTCAAAACTTCACTTCAAAGTCACTAAAAAAATAATTCAATATCATAATATAAAATTCAGATTTCAACATACAGAAATAATGTTGCGTGAGGTGCTGGAATAAACGTCAAACTCTAACACGGTGACAGATACATTCAGCCTCGCGTGAATAGTTTTTTGCAAAAGTAGACTAATGAAACTAAGAATCCAGTGACTTGAAAAATCAATTTATTCAACATAAACTGCCCCACTGTGCGACACACACTGATCAAATTTAAAAAAATCTTGGCATAAATAGGATTAAGTGTTATGTTTTATTGAAAGCTTAAAAATTTAACATAATTTATCTAAATGTATGATCAAAATTTGATTATTTTCACTTTTAACAGAAATTGTATTATACAGGGTGATGAAATACTAAATAAAAATCCTTTAATATATCTAGGGAATCAGATTCACCGTTGAAAAATTTAACATAATTTATTTAAATGTATCAACTAAATTTGATTTCAGACTGTATTTTACAGGGCGATCACAATATTTCAATATATCTAGACTAATCAGAATTACTGTTTATTAATTACCGTTTAAAATTTTAACATAATTTACCTAAATGTATAAACTAAATTTGATTTTTTTCACATTTAACAGAAATTGAATTATACAGGGCGATCAAGTACTAAATACAAAAATCTTAATATATCTGGGGAAGTACCGTTTTTATGATCTATAGCACATGATCAAAATAATAATCAGTAACGTTTTATCAGTTGTAGTAATTCACACAATAAGAACGAGAGGGTTAAAATAATGTTTCTTACCTACTTTAACACTTGGCATACCATACAGCTGCTAATATGTCACTGACTATTATTTTGATCATGTGCTATATCGGGCGCAACAATCTAATAAATGAGTATTTATTTATATGAAAGTCAGTCTTCATCTGATGAGTTTAAAATGTCATTTACATGTATAGCTATATTGCAAACATTTGGTGCACCTCAGGTAGAAGACGTTTACTGGGGTTGGGTGGTGTTTTGCGAAAACCGGACCGGAGAAAGAGAGGAAACAAGCAGGCGATTAAAAATGTCTTGTGAATTATCTTCCCTAAAGGTTTTTGTCACGAAATTTAATAGAAAATTCTTGGTATCCTTATTTCTCGCTTCTTATGCTTTCTCAGACAATTACTCTATAGGGATTTCAAAACCATTGGTCAAATTTTAACCACAATTCCACCACTTTCGAAAAATTTGCGAGCGGTATTGCCGTCATTTGACCAACCGAAACCTGGTCAATTATCTACAATTAATCTCAGTTGTAAATGCAACTGCGAGTCTTGAACTTTTTCGTTATCTCCTACACTTGCGAATTTCTTATTCTTGTCTCGCTCTTGCTGCAAGAAGAAGACAAGACTTTTTTAAATTTCTTGTCTCTTGCTTCGCAAGAAAAGACAAGAAATTATTGTACAGGAGTCTTGCAAATTCTACAAGAAGTCTTGCTAAAACGAGAAATCTTGCTCAAGAAACATCTTAGAAAATAAAAATCAATATCTATAATAATAATTTTTGTAAAATATTAATTAGAGAAATAGTTAAAAAATGAGCATAAACATAAATATTTCGAGTATTTAAGAATAATTAATTACTGTATCGATGTGTATTCTCGTATATTATTTAGCAATATGTTGTTCATAATAAATCATTTCTATAGCCACTCACAATTGAGAATTGATGTTATTACGCTATTTTCGCGCCATCCAAACTTCATAAATAAAATCATTGTAATTTTGAATATAATAAATTCAAGTACTTCAACAAATAAATCAACAAATATTGAAGAAAATAGGTTGATGTGGTTATGCAATGATAGTTCATTATTTATTATTATAGGCAAATTTCTGCTTATTTACGTTCTGACTTTTTTTGCAACCGAACTCAAAATGTATACATTTTTACTTGAAGAATAGTAAAAAATTAATTTTATACTTTTTGTTGCACTTTTTAAAGTATCTAAATTATTGGTCTTAATTTAAATAAAAATAAAAATGAAATTATTTCTATAATCTCCTCACATGGGTAAGGCAAATTTCAAATAATAAAACTCGTCATGTATATTTCTCATGTTGCCAAATGGGTCATACTAGACACTCTGGTGTCCAGTATGACCCCTAAAAAATATGAATGCTTTGCCCTACGTTAACGTATTTAGACAAGCTATGTACATAACGATAATGCAAGAGTCTTGCTAACCAAGTTTGAGCAACAGCAAGACTCTTGCCATGAGGTCACCAAACAGGAAAAAGGAAGAACAAGAAATCGCAAGAAATCTCGCTGTCAAGACAAGATTTTCTTTAGCAAGAGTAGGGTAAGATAAAACTGAATTTGATTCCTTGTCTTGCTTTGCAAGACAAGACAGGAATAGGCTAAACGAGACAAGAAATCTTGTCTTGTGAAACACTACTTTTTATATAGCAAGTTTATAATCTAAATACAGCAAATACTCAAAAAAACTCATCCAAGCATGTGGACAAGCCAAATTTTAAATAATCTGCATTAATTTCTGGCTTTCTAAGAATAGCTTCCATGTTACAAATGCAACACTGACAAAACATTTTTGAGTGGAATTATTTTCTGTTAAAACATTTCCTCCTTACTATCTATCATCGTTAAATGCAGCTCAAAATTTACCAATATTTTAATATTATCATTCAAAAAAATTCAAATCTTCTAACTGGCTGTCAATGTTTAGTTTCTCAGTCAATGTTAATTCGCGGATTTCTCGTCCAAATTGAATTTTCATAGGGCGTCAAAAGCGAGTTGAGAAAGGCCTAGAATTTTGCCAAAGTATTACGTTTCCATCATCAGTTTATTGGCTTAATCTAATAGGTACAAGCGATATAAAAAAATACTAGAATCTGAGAGTGAGCTATTTTTAAAAACCTGCCTGTACTCGGATTGGCCTTGATGATCCATCTAAGCCCCACTTACAAGCCTAGGTTAATTTTAAAGTATTATTATTTGGCCAATCTATTCTAAGCAATATCCTTTTGTAAAAATAAAATGTATATATATATATATATATATATATATATATATATATATATATATATATATAAGTAGGAAGTTTAACGGCCATTCGGACAAATAATTCTGCCTTTGATAAGCTTATTCAGGTATAGAGTCCAAAAATCATAGACCATTATACGGACAAGCCTTCAAGCGTTTTCCATCATCTCTACCGGCTCAATTGATGACGTTATATACGAATAATACTGTATCCTAATAAATATATTTAAAAAAACCTGTTTATCCTCTTTAGAGAACATTATTTGTAGTATCCAGATTTCGAGCAGAATAGAGGGGAGAAAAAAGAAAAAACTGTAGAAAATAGACATATACTATAATTTTTGTTATAGAGTAAATATATACCTTGGTGGTCATCTTCCATAACTGTTCTTTTTGATTTCACAAGAAAATAAAACTATTTGATAAATTGGAAGACAACAAATGTAATTTCAGTTATCAACACGATTAAAAAATGTGATCATTTTATGCAACATTGACGTTTAATAAAACAATAAAACAAATATTTGTTCTGTAAAATTCATGTCTGGAATATTAAAATATTAGCATTGACATTTTTGTGACCAACAGATAAAAAAATCTATTTATGCCGTGCTTTAATTAAATACGACGAATCGAACCGAATACTGAGTAGCGGCCTTTATACCCCTTTTGTGCATTTCCGCTTACTCTCCTATTTTCACTTTTCCTTAACTTGCTTTTTTATTAAAGTCCACTTTAATTAAAGTGATGTAGAAAATAGTACCCCATTACATAAATTCATTATTTCAGTTTTCCATATTTACAACTTTAAATTATTTTTCTAAATCAAGGTTGTTGTGGTACTTTTGAAGCTCAACCATAATACGTTTTTCACCATTCAAAAGAGGAATAAAAAGTAAAATATTCGAAGATCTTCCTGCGAACATACATAATGATGCCACAGCAAGGAGATGACAACGACCTATCTGGCATATCTAGGATAAACAGCAATTCTGACTAATCCTATCAGTTAGGAAAATACTTTAACAATATAAAGCTGAATCAAGTTGCACATCATTTTGTATATGTTGCGAACAGAAAGAGAGTATATTTAATCTATGACTGTTCTACTGTCGAACCAACCTCGGAGTGTGTTCTGGAAAACCCCCAGTCCATCACCGCCAGCGGCCCAGGTGATATTATTATATGTTTTGTAACGTAGGCTGATTGATATCCTTGGGTTAGCGATATCCGCAGGAAAGATGTATCAGAGACACAATGGAGCCTACTGGGCTCTAATAAGTCACTCTCTTCCGATTGCAGAATGACCAGTAGATCGTGAAGCTGAGAAGATTTCACTTTGTATAGTCTAGTTCTTAGACCATACACTTGTTGCGGTTGCAGAACTTTTATAAAAAATTGTCTTGAAGTTTTTTATATAAGGTATTAAGAAAAAGATATTTTTAATTAGTTGCCTGTTTATTTAGCTAGTAAAGTAGGCTATATGTTTAGAAAGTTAATAAAACTGCTTATGTTAATAAAACTGTATATCACCTATCCTGAATGTCGGGAACAGAATTTCAAAACTCAAAACTGAAACTTTGGGATGACGAAAAATGAATAATACATTTTAAAAATCGATTTGGAACCGCCCCGTGTCAACTTAATTAATAGAGCAATTACCTATTTCTTTTTACTATCATAGTGTACAAATAAGCCGTTCCCACGACATGACAAGCACTCACAAGTGACGATTATTTGTCAAATACACCTGTCGTTTGAATCTTCCTTCAGAAGGAGACTAAGAACGTTATGTTTCTTTTTTCATGTTAATTTAAAAATATAGTCAATGCAAGAGATGGTACGAATTCTCGAACAAGGTCAAATAAATAGTTACAAGTCAAAACCCCTGAAAAAAACTACGCTGCTGGAACTTTGAAACGTATAGAGGAAATTTTTGACGTGCAATAGATTAAAACTCAAATAAACTGCTCGTCCAAAAGATGGGGAAACTTAACTTTAGCATCATATTCAATGTGCTTCATTTTAGTAACGAGAAAAGATATTAAGTTTAAGCGGTTTTAGATATTTTTGACAAATTCTTTTGGTTATTGATCAGTTTAACATGAAGCTTACGTGAGATAAGAACTCTTTTATACCTGGTGTGAAATAAGACGGTGCTATTTTTTTAAAAATTCAACTAATCCCAAAATTTCCAAAAACAATTTATATTTATTATACTAATGCATTCTTAAGTAAAATTTCAAAAATTTTTTATCGTACAGATTGTCCCAAAAATTAACGCCATTCTAACCATTTACGCAAAGGTGTACCTTATGCGTATTTTATAGTTAGATTTACACATCAAAGTTTACAGATAATAAAACTATAATTTTTTTTCTATTATACAGGATGTTTTGGAAGTTATGGCCAATTTTTGTCAAACATTTTAGTACAATACAGGGTGTAAATTTATCCATTTTAAAAACTTAATTTTTTACCTAGCCATATAAATAAAAAAGTGTTTCTATTGGAGCCAAAAATGCCAGTTCATAATTTTCTGAACTCACCCATCATGCTTTAAAATTCGCAGAATTAACTTTTAAATTTTTTTTATGATTACATGTTTTTCCCAAATTACCTTGCAAAAGTGGTTTTTAATGGACAAATTGTGTCAAAAAAAAAAGTACCATTACAAACCATTTTTAAAAGGTTTTCAATTGGGCCAAAAATACCAATAAATAATAAGTCACCGACTATGCTTTCAAATTCGCAAAATTAACTTTTAAATATTTTTTTATAATAATACATATGTTTTTGCTATGCAAATTTTTAAATATTCTAAGTGTTCCCGAATTTACAGAAACAAATTTTATTTGTTTTACAAGTATGAATGAATGAAATTGCAAAAAGCAATTTGCAAATTTTTCGAAATTTTGAAAATTCAGAACTCTAGGAGATGCCAAATATTGAAATAAAAAAGAGACCAAGAAGCTGCAGAACAGAACTAGGAATTTGACTTTGTTGTAGAAATGGCCAATGACGCAGTTGCAAACAAGGAAACAGTTCGGAGAGGATGAGTAGGTCTCAACTTGAAAAAATAATACCCTGTAGATTTTCTTAAAACTCATTAAGTCGCATTACTGATGTTAGTCGTAGTATACCTTGTTCAAAATTTAAATTAGTTGTACTTTAAAAACAGGAAGTTGGCAGACCCTTCACATGGTATTTAACATCAATTAATTTACAACCTACATAGTAAGTACTAAAATTTTCGACAAATAGAGCCATAACTTCCAAAACATCCTGTGTAATAGAAAAAAACTCTATTTTCATTATCTGCAAACTTTGATGTGTAAATCTAAGTATGAAATACGCATAAGGTACACCTTTTAAAAAATGGTTGGAATGGTGTTTATTTTTAAGACAATGTGTACGATAAAAACCATTTAACAAGTTAATTTTTTAAGAGCATATGTATGTAAAAAAAATCTTTAAAAGTTAATTTTGAGCATCATAAATTAGCATTTTTGGATCCAATAGAAACACGACAGCAACTGAAAATTATATATATATATATATATATATATATATATATATATATATATATATATATATATATATATATATGATATTTTATATATATATATATATATATATATATATATATATATATATATATATGAAAAATTGAATTTTTGAAAAATTTGCATACCCGGTATAAAAGAGTTCTTTAAACGGGTTAAAAACCAACAACATTTTCAAGAAACGTCTAAAAGCTAAAACTTTTGCGAGCAGTTTATATCCGAAAATACAAAAACTCTCTTCTAAATGCAGTTTTAAGCATATTGGGGCTTTATTGTGGATTTTTAAGTGCCATAGTTTGGTATCTAGATTATTGATCAAAATTCGTAGATACGGAGTGGTAAATAAAATAGTGCTTTTTTTTCGAAAATTTCAAGGTGCCGTCACTTTCCATTAAATTTAATTTTTTTATCTTTTATAGATTTTATAGGGATCAGTTGTGTGGTAATGTGAGCAAAATTTAAATTTTAATAAATATCGGGATTCTTGGATATTATCACCCTGTATCTGACACACTAAATTGTTTGTTTAATTGAGTAGTTGTCTTTTTCCTTAGAGTATTTTTATTCTTCCTCAAAGTCTTTTTCCTATTGGTCGGGAAAAATTATGGTTTTGTTCATTGGCATTTTTTTTTTTAATTTTTTATAGAATGACTTCTTATTTTAAAATCGCATCAGAACAAGAATTAGCTGAATTTTCCAAAATAAGTAGGCATTTATTTTAAATCTTAACCAAAATACTGAGGCGGGTTTTTACTTTTTCATTTAGGTCGCTTAATTATAGAAAGAAATTAGATTGAATATAATGGTCTGCGATATAACGGCCATTTTTTCGTCCCTTTTTAATTTATATAAAAAGTGTGCGCGAAGTCATGAACAAAAGTGTATTTTTAAAGAGAATTATGTATACATTCTGGCTCAAACTAATATAGCAAACATTTTTTTTCGAAAACTAAACCACAAAACAAAAAGTAATAAAACAAATGCATTAATATCCAGTGATCTTGCATGCCAATCCGTGCTCTAAATGGTATTGGTTCGGAAACGTCTGTTACAATTCCCTTTCTGTGTAAACGAACTCTTATCTAAAGTTCCTGACAAAAGGAACAAAAAAATGTATCTCTGTAGAGATGGCCGTTAATTGTTATGCTACCCCAAACTATAATGCCGCCCCCGCAAAAGACTAACTGTCGAGCCATATTGCTTTCCACGTATCTTTAATTTGGCTCTCTCTATACTAAATTTAGTATTAAATTAATTTCGTCTCATCTGAAAACATACAATTTTTTCAATTTACATGTATCCAATTTCAATGCTTTTCAACCCATGGTAGACGAAAATAAATAACAAAAAACGCAAATAAACATTTAACTTTAAGTCTGGAGATAAAACAGACAGTTTACATATTTTAAAAGCGAATAAAAGACTCCTATAATATTTGATTTGATAATAATAACTTTTTCTTAGCCAAAATGTGAAATATTCACTAACAATTTTTTGATTCCTATTCTGCATGAGGTAACTAAGAAAATTCCCTGCGCAAACTGCCAGTTTTTCTTTAATTAAAGCCAAAATAAATGAGGTAATAAAAAAAGTTCATGCGCAAAACCTTAATTTTTATTTTGTTTATTTATTTTCTTTGCAATATTTTCATAACCAAAATTTGATAAATTATAATATATTCCCGACTTGTGTAAAACCCCTGAAGGTGGTATTTAGAAATGTTTTCTACGGAAACACCCAATCTTTATTATATTTATTTATTTACTTTTTACATTTTTCATGGCGTCAAAATGGCATATTGTATCATTTTTTTAAATTGTATAAGAGGTTGTGATAATAAAAAATTCAGTCGTTCAGAAAACTCTAACTACAACTTCGATGATCAAATTGTGGGTATAGGTCTAGAGAGTTCTGTGATCTGGGCGTTACATTCGACCAAAAATTACCATTTCCTTGCATTACTCACAGCTCTCAAACCGAGTCCTGCCGTGCATCGCCCTAGCTTTAGCTATTTTATTGCGAAGCTTATGTGATTATGAGACTGAGTTTTAGTATTTTTTATTTATAATAATAATAATAATAAGGCGTTTATTAGTTACCAATAAATACAGTTAACGAATTAACTTAAAATAACAATTATTATTATGATAATAATCATGGTAACTAACGGGCCTTGTTTTCAGATTTCAGGGGATGTTCATTCGCCGGATTCTGTTGAGGCCAAAAGTATAAGAAATGAAAAAAAAAATTATAAGCAGCTAGCAGTTAATTTTTTTTTTAAATTTGAAAAAAAAAACATAGAAGCAAAAAAGCACACACTAAAAGGAAAATGGAAGATGGATAAGGATAGGGAAAAAGGAAAGTATTAAGTTTCAAATTTAGCATTTTGTGGCATAGACAATCAATTAAATATGGTTTAGAAGAAGTTTGGTTTTTCTCTTGAAAACTTCTTCTGAGACAGTAAACTCATTTATTTTGAATTTGTTATTAAATGTACAATTAAATAAGAATAAGACGTTTTAAAAAATTCTTTGTTGTGTGACTGTATGGTTTATAGATTTTTTCGTCTTATATTAAGATTGTGCATATCAGTACGATAAGCTATTTTTTTTGTGCAAATATAGTGGAGTCCTAAACTTAAGAATTTTATAACAAATGACAAGAGCATGTAAGACTCGTCTGTTGTGCATATTTGACCAATTTACTTCTTTTAACTTATGAGAAATGTGTTCACGTCTTCTTATACCAAAAATAAGCCTTAGACAGGAATTTTGGAGTTTTTGTAATCTATTAGCATCGGCATTATCAAGGCAAGGTCCATAGATGGTGTCACAGAAGTTTAATGGTGATAACACTAGTGCATCACAAAGCATTTTTTTAATGTTATAGCTCAAAAAGTGCCTTTGCGAAAATATTGTTTTTAAGAATATCCACTTTTTGGTTTAAGAGTAACATGTTCTTTAAATCTAAGTTTATGATCCATTATGAGTCCCAAATTTTGGGCAGAGTTTTTAAAATCTATTGGATCATTATTTATGTGTAGATTTAAGTTATCTAAAATATTCATTCGATTGTTATCACTACAAAAAAGAATAGCTACTGATTTGGTTGGGTTAATCTTTAAGAGGAGCTTTTGAGTTTAACTATATAAAGTGTCCAAATCCGCGTTAATGCACCTATTGGCCTCGGCTATATCAGTACTTTTAAATGAATAATATACCTGGGTATCATCTGCGTAGCAATGATGGCTACAATATCGAAATTTATTTATTAATTGCGACGTATAGAGAGTATATAGTAATGGACCCAGAATGCTACCCTGAGGCACCCCAGAGGCAACATTAAGGGCTTTCGACATTTTACCGTCAAGTACTACTCTTTGTTTACTGTCTGACAAAAAAGAAGACACCAGTGCCACCCCAGAATCGCTAAAACCCAGACACTGAAACAAAGCCAATAATATTTCGTGGTTGACCATGTCAAAAGCTTGAGTAAAATCCAAAAGAACCAAAACAATAGCTAGAATATTATCAAGGGCTTTAAATATATCATCCGTTACCTGAGATAATGCGGTTGCACAACCATGACCTTTACGGAAGCCAGACTGATATTGAGGGATCAAATTACTAATATTTAAATACTCAATTATTTGCTGTTCCATAATTTTTTCTAATAGTTTAGAGAACTGGAAGAATCGATATTGAACGGATTTGTTTAAATTCAGTAGGATTTTTAACTTTGGGCAACGGAATAACATTGGCTTCCTTCCATTGATCTATAAAATGATTTTTTTCTAAACAAACATTTATAATGTGAGTTAGTAGATTAATTATGACAGGACAACAAAGTAAAATAAGTGTAATATTTAAATTATCAGCTCCAAATGCTTTAGTCTTTATGGCTTTTAGAATGGAAATTATTGTATCTTGCGTTATCAGCCTAAATTTAAATTCATTTTGTGTAATTTTATGTTCCTTAAAATTCTTAATAAATTCTTCATCAGGCTTATTGTTATTTTTATTTATATTAGTAAAATAAGAATTAAGTTCATCTACATTTTGCAAGGAATTGGGAAGTTGTATATTTTGTTTTTTAGAAATATTAATTTTATTTAATTCTTGCCATGCTTCTTTATTACTGCACACTCCAAACCTATATGTTAAATAAGCCTTTTTTTCCGATCTGATTGCGCTAGTAGTAAGATTTCTATACTGTTTGTATGTGTTCCAGTCCTCCGAATTTTTGGTGTTTTTAAACTTATTTAAGGCCCTATTACGAAGCCTCTGCATTAATCTAATATTAGGAGTAATCCATGGTCTGTATGGCTTATTTTTACCTCTGATATTTTTTAGGGGAGCAAGCAGGTTTATAACGTCGAATAATGATTGGTTGAAAAAAATCAACTTTGCTATTTATGTCCGCCATATGATACATTATGTGCCCAGGTATTAGTTCGATATCAGATTGAAATCGTTTATGGTTAACACTTTGTAAATTTCTGTACGTAAAGTTATAAGTATTAGATTTGGGTTCTCCAAAATTTATGTCGCAATAAATGAGCATATGGTCCGATATCTCAACATCCCTTATTCTGCAAACCTCGATTGAATCTATATTTGAAAAAAGTAAATCAATTAAGGACATGTTTGTATTTAATATTCTAGTAGGTTCAGTTATATGCTGTTGCAAACCATAGACCTCAGTAATTTCACATAACGGTGGTTTTGTATTTAATTCGAGAAAGTTTATGTTAAAATCACCTAGCATTAAAATACGTGTTCAAAACGCTTGTGTTAGGTTTACGTATAATATGCGAAGGTTTGATCATATATCCGAATCATTTAAACTATCACGTTGGTTAAATTTGGAGGAACGTTTTCAGTCTCAACTTTTGGGTTTGATTAATAAAGTCATATCTATAAAGCAACCGCAATATTTACTTAATAAACTTATTCGAAGTTCTGATACTCACTCTATGAATACTCGCCACAAAGGCTTATTCAAGGTTCCTTTATACAACTCTGCTTTGTTCCAGTGCAGTTTTACTTACAACGCTGTAAAAATTTATAATCAGCTTCCTCACCGCCTCAAAACCTGTTCCCTGACTGATTTTAAACATAAGGTTAAGAAATACCTTTTCGAAAAAAGAGTCCGAACACGCATATGATTGTTTTTCTGTTTTTCTGTTTTTTTTTCTTTTTTTTGTTAAGAAACCTTACTAATTTATAATTAATTATTTTTTGCTAATAGTTAGATATATATATTTGTTAGTTATCTGCATAATTATATAACAAGTTGTATAAGATTACTTCTAAGTGTAAGTGGATTAAGTATTAGAATTGCCTTTTTTTTTTACTTTTTTACACTTTTTTTGGGGGTTGTATAGAGCAACACTGTTGGATACCGCCCCCCATTTATCCTGTAACTTATGTAAATCTTTTTGATTGAAAATAAAGACTGTTTATTATTATTATTATTATTATTATTATTATTACAAAAGAGAATCATAGACAGTATAAAAATCGGTCATAATACTTTCAAGAAGAGCATAGAATAAGTTTAAGTCACCCTTAGGAGGACGGTATATATTGCCTATTAAAATTTTTGTGTTGTTAACTTTTATTTCAATCCAAATATGTTCTAGAAAAGGGCAGGTTTCTCTAAGCATAAAACGAAACTCAACACTTGCTTTTATATACACAGCGACACCACCACCCCTACCTAGCCTATATTTAGTTCCTTTATTAAGTTTTGTTCTTTACAGTTACGCAAGATTACAAAAGTTTCTATTGGGGCCTTGTTTTTTTCCATTTTTTTGGTTTTCCTAAAATTTTAGATTAAGATATGACAATAATTTCCACTTTGCCATTGTCACTTTTTCTCCTCTACAAAATGCCAGGTTAATTTTCCAATCAGATGTTTCGTATTCGAGAGACCATCATCAATTTTCTTAATTTAAGTGCGAAACTGGATTTTTTATTTCACTATTCAATGCCCTTAACAACTACCAAACAAATTATGATATAAAAGTCATAGCGTACCATTTTATTTTTGAGAAAATCAGCATTGTTTGAAGTAGAGTAGATCAATAAAATTCAATTCGGCACCAAGTTGAATAAAATCGGTTCATTCAAAACAAAGATAACCCTCATGGGATAAACCCCTCATGGGTTTGTCCCATGAGGCAGGTGAGGCAGTGTCTCACCAATAAATTTGGAAAAGTATACATGTTAATCGATTATATCATTTATATTACTTCTTATTCACTTCTTTAATCTCAATTTTATATTTTTACTCTTTGCATCCATAAGCATTTGCAGCATATTTTTGCTTCATGAGAAATCCATAAAATACGGCCCTGCCTTTTACCTTACTCCAATCCAAACGCGCATCGTCAATCGTCATATCGGATGGGTCTGTGAATCTCATTTCTTCTTGAAGAGTGTTAGAGGCATGCCTCGCGCTTCCTTGTCTAGCGTATCACTAATATGTGTGTAAGCGGGTGGGGCGTACTAATCCAGCCGAGTTAAGCTTTAAGTAGGGTTAGCGCATAAAAAGATTCTTTTGAGGCATGCCTCTAATGTGGATTCAAAGGGAATAAGCGGCACATTTCCGATTGGTCGATTGGACAAACAGCCGTTAACAGATTGAAAATTGAAACTGCACGTGCTTTTTGCTAGTTTTAAGTAGGTAGTAGAAGTGGGTACGTTACGTTTACCGTTTTCCTCATTGTTTTGATTCGGTTGCAGGTTGCAGTGTTCTCTTAATTTTAATTTATTAATCTGGATTGTATATTTATATTAGTTATTAACTAAGTAAAGTGTAAACAGTGGAGTGGTCAGTGATTTTCAGTTTCAATAGCGGTGTCTGGATTTTCGGATGTAATTTGATTTTAATTTTCCAGTTACCCATTATAGAAAAATGGATTTAGTGGGACCTAGCGCAGCGTTACACCTTCCCCAGGTAAATGAAAATCTTGTAAATTTTTTAATAAATCAGCAGAACTTTTCAAGTCACTCCTATGACGATTGTAAAGCTTACTTCTTCCAACAATTGTTGAAGTTCAGTTCTGTCTGTCTTTTCATTATTCAATAATTGTGAAAAGTGTAAATTTTCACTTTAACAGGGTGTCCCAAAAAGTGAGTGCCTGGGGTGATTTTTTTAAATAGAACACCCTGTATTTTTCACATTTTTAACTTTCTCGGAAAATTCTCAACATATTTCTTATATAATTTCCTGTACCTAAATTCATTTGTTTTTGAAATATTGAAGTTTAACACTTTGGACATGTTAACTAGTTGTAAGATCTAAACAGCTTGAATCAAAACAAAACGGCTTGCACTTTCCTATCTTACTTTTAAATTATCTATCGCATGACATCAATTTCCGGTTTAACCAGAATATACAGGGTGGGCTGTAAAAATGACCCAGTCTGTACAATATACATGAAATATGTCTAGATTTTTCAGGAGAATCCCAAAATGTAAAAATATACAGGGTGTTCCATTTAAAAAATTAACCCGCCGCGACTCACACTTTTTTAGCACTCCTTGTACAAGTGAAAATATCTTTCTGAAATACATCTTAGTCTTCACTTGAACTGAATTTCTGATTTCTTGATTATGAATTGCACAATTTGGACCTCAAAATTTTTGCAACTATATATTCATATTTAAATTTGTGCCAGAAAAATGAGTCGAGTTTTGATACAAAAACGGCATACTGGAATATAAAATTAGGTTTAGGTTAGGTTAGGACTCGGACTCGTGATCAATGGCCTAGATACCTCCTAGAGCCAATTTTCAGTAGTAGAAGTAAAGCGACCTGTTCCAGATTTAAGTAAACGTCTTGTTGCTATAAGTGGGGTAGCAAGACCAAATCGGGGCTTTCATAACAATTGGTATGAAAAGTACGACTGGCTCACTGGTAGTTTAACATTAAGTAAATTATGTTGTTGTCCATGTATTTTATTTGCAACAAATAATAGCGATAAAGTTTGGTCAAACAGTGTTTATAGTGATTTAAAAAATTTGTTACTGTTACTGTTACTACTGTTAAAAGTACTCAACATATTTCTTCAAATTGCAAGCTTACTCTCATAAGAAAGCAAAAGCAAAATATCGCCACAGCAATAGACAATGTGCGTAAAACAGAAATTGAAAATTTTAGTGCTAGGGCTAAAGAGAACTGACAAATTTTAAAAAGTCTCATTGATATTACATTACACCTCTGTATGCAAGAATTACGTTTCAACATTTTTAGAACATGATAATGATAATATATCAGTTTTTTCTGGGACATCCAAAACAATTCAAAATGAATTAATTGATTCAGTTTCTTATGTTGTAAATAAAAAAATTGAGGACGAAATTTCAAATTCTTTGTTTTTTTTCTGGCAACTTGATGAGACCACTGACATAAGCTGCCATTCACAATTATCCGTCATTTTTCGTTACGTTATAAATGGTCAACCTGTTGAGCAATTCATGGGATTTTATGACGTAAGTTCTGGGCATTCTGTGCAAGATTTATTTCAAATTTGATCCACTAAATTCGAAAAATTTGACTTGCATTCGAAATTAGTGGCTCAAACATATGATGGAGCTTGCGTAATGTCGGGAGAAATAAACGGTTTACACACAAAAATTAAATCTATAACAGCACAAGTATTGTTTACTCATTGCTATGCATATGTATTTAAGTTGGTTTTAGGTAATGCGTGCAGTTCATTTCATCAGGTTAAAGTATTTTTCTCAACTCTATCAGGTTTTTCATCATATTTTTCTAAATCTACAAAGCGGACCCAAATGTTAGAACAAATTGGAGGAAATCGTATACCTACTAATGTAGCAACTCGTTGGAATTTTACTTCACGCGCAGTTTTGACAGTTAATAACAATAAGGTCAAATTACTTGAGACTTTTCATTTTATGATTAATAGACGCGATTTCGATCAAAAATCAATTAGAGAAGCAGTAGGTTTAAAAACTTTTTTAGAGGATTCTCAGAACATATTTTTTTTAGGAACATTTGAATTAATTTTTCGCCAAACCGATATCGTTTTGTCTGTGTTACAAAATAGAAATACCGATGTTGTTAAAACAAGAAATTTATTACAGGCTAACCTAACTAAAATTCGGGAATTTAGGAGTAACAGTACTTATTTTGATTCAATTTATGAAAAACTGGATGTCGGCGCTAACTCAACAGTTAAGGCAATTTTTTTTGAAATTCTTGATATTATAGCGAATCAAATAGAAGTTAGGTAGAAAAACTACGTTTCTTTGAACTCCTAAATATTTCAAAATTCTCCTTTTTGCAAAAGAATTTCCTCATGAGCTTTTGAAAAAATTGACCACCCAATACAATATATTTGATATAAATCAACTAAAAAGCGAATTAATCGTTCTATATGGGAATGATATGATAGAAAGTTGCACAAACCCTTACGAAATGTTGACTTTTTTTCATGCTAGTGATTTAAAAGTTTGTATGCCAGAACTTTTTAAATTATTATGTATTGCTGTTGTTTTGCCGACAACCGCGTCAACAGAAAGAAGTTTCTCAGCGCTGAAAAGAATTAAAAATTATATTAGAAATACTACTGGACAAGCGCGACTAAGTAATATGGCAAAAATCTCAATTGAAAAAGGATTTATAAAATCTCAGGATGAGAACGTTTTCATAGAGGAAGTAATTGATCATTTTGCTGAACAGAAGAACCGCAGAATTCCTTTAATTTATAAAACTGTAATTGTTAGAACTCGCGCTTTTTCTTTAGAATTAACTTTTTTTCACATTTTTAGAATATATGTATACTTTATTTTACTACAAGGTGACTTTTTTAAGTTTATTCTGTAAATTTTTTACAAAGTTTTTGCTATTAATTTTAAACTTTATATTTATATATTTAATTTTATTTATCCTTCGATTAACCCTTTTCTCTCTACTCCCACCATACTGGATAGGTGCGTAATAGTTACAGATTTTCATATAAACAAAATTTTATAAATTTAACAATTTAAATTAGTAATATTATTTTTTCAAAATTTATTATGCAATTGACGAAGTAGAGTGGTCACTAGAGTAACTTAGAAATCTAACCATATTAAAAACAATTTTCTTTAAATGTACCTCACTACTTTCTAATACCACGAGCCGCCCCTGAAGATAGCTACATTGGAAAGTAAACATGTTTGACCTTCCCCCACCACGTTATTTTAGAACATAGGCAAAAATAGTCTGAAGCAAAAAACTGCGTAATTGGTTGAGGAATACAGCGGATATATTTTTAACTTACCACAATTATCGAATTTAAGAGATAATTGGCATTTACACTTTTGTGTTGCTCTTACGCCCTCGAGCGGCCCACCCTCGAACTTTAAAATAATTTACAGCGATTTCTCTTGGGCGATTTACCTACAAATATTTTTTCCTTGAGTTCATTTAACAATTCCCGAGCTTCAGCCGACGTCCTCTATTATTGGACCACCCTGTACATACTTAGGTTTTTTTATCAATGCCCCTATTTTGTAAGTGCTTAAATACCTAAATACTGAAACAATAAATAAAAACGTTTAAAAATAATAATAAAAACAGCAAATATTTTCTAAAAGAAATTAACTTGAAGACTTTTTTTTATTTACGAAATAACGGTAATATATTTATTTATTTTAGATGAAGACTGTACTAACAGGTTTACGAATTTATATAGTTGAAAAGTCTATCGAAAAATGTATTCTAAACATAATTTGCACCTTAATATTGGTCTGACAGAAAAAAGATATTAGAAAAATTGTTTCTACTTTTTGCAGTTTTTTTTAATACGTATATAGCTTTTATTAAAAAAAAAAGCTAATAAAATTTTACTTTTCACAAAATGGTGATTGTAATATAATTTTCTTCAGGTTGTAGGTACTCCGCATAATTTGTTACGTCTAAATTATGTTAGGTATAACTTTTGTTATTTATATTCTAATATAATTAGTAATCCAATAAAACAGTATCAAAAAATATAACCGCCTAATGACGTAAGCATAAATCTAAGAAATTTTTTTCTTTTTTCGAATGACCTATTATGGCCAGATATAACAAAAGCCAGTCACACTGCCATATTCGTGATGCGATGGTGAATTTATGTATTATTGCTACGAGTACAGACTTCAAAATATATATTTCCCGGCACGAATTGTTACAAGTTGCTCTTCACAAAATGGTGAATGTTACTTTAATTACTATAAATTTTAAAAAATAAATTTGGTCAATGCACTGAAAACATTTTTTGACAAACTTATAAATTATAAAATATTGACGAAAATCTCAGAATTTCTTTCCTCTACGAAGCCACTAACATTTTCATAAAAAAAAACCCGAGAAAAGAGCCGTTCTTTCTTTACGAAAATGTCCGTTAGGTTGGCTCCTTAGAGTAAGAATAAAAAAAGAGTTCTTTATTTACATATTTAGTCACTGCCAAGATTACCTCACAGTATAAGGTCGATCGTACGACGATGTCAAACCTAGCCAGGAACACCAATGTTTATACCAATTTATATTACGGTGAATATGTTTAAACATGATGCAATAAAATTTTCATACAAAGAATAGTAATGTGTTTCCAGTATTAGTTTCTAAGCAGTATAAAGAAATTACTTTTACTGCAAAATAGTAAAATACAAACTAAAATACCCAAAGCCTCAGATCTGATTACACCAGTAACAAGAGTTTTAGTTAGATATGGCAAACCCGATCGACAACTCCACGTATTAGACCATCCCACTTTCATTGTCAACGGCTCCTTATAGTAAAAAAGTATAATAGTCTACAGTACAGATTGCTACAGGGTCACGTGACCGGTGTGGCCTAAAAACCAATAGCGGGTCGTGGAACTACATTAAATTTTAACATTAAAGAAATTAATTTGCTAAAAAATATTTTATTAGATACCAAGCTTTTCTTAGCGTCATTACTGCATTTGTTTTAATGTATTATTGTGTATTTGTTGATATGGTTCAAATCTTCTAATTATATGTTGCCTTACTTCAAGAAGCAGCGTTCTACAGGTGCGGTGACATTAGAAGAACATTGATTTTTTAAATATTTAATAAATAAGTTTTATTTACTTTATCTCGGACATTGCGAAACTAGGAGCTTTAGTTGACCTAACTATGGTGCGGCAATGTGAGTTTGTAAAAAAATGGCCCTTTCAGTTTGGAATTTTCTTTTAATCACTAAGTAAACAGCAAGATTTCCTTTTCCAGGAGACATGTCCATTGGAAGATACCTTATGCGCTTATTTTGGGTCACATGACGTATTGACCAATCCGGTTCAGTATAATAGAACTTTTATTTCGTCGGGGGTTATGTGAGAATCCTCAGAAGCAAAATGATACAAGAAAGATTCTGAGATTATTTTTTTGACAATTACAATAGTTTTTCCTCTCAGAGAATTATAATAATTATAGAATATATCTATACTATATTAAAATAGTCAAAGCGCTTCTCACGCACAAAAAAACGTACTACGATTTCGAAAATCACTAGATTTTGGATGAAATCTGGGGAAATAATATATATATATATATATATATATATATATACGCCTTTTATTATATATATTTCATATATATATATATATATATATATATATATATATATTTATATGTATATATATATATATATATATATATATTAAATGATGGCTATATATATATATATATATAAGTAAAAATGTATATATATATATATATGTATATATATATATATATATATATATATATATTATATATATTAGGATATTGAAAATTTTAAAAAAATCTTTTATTTTTTAAATTATAGCTATTAACATGGAAAACAATATGGCAATTGGCTATTCTATTCTTATCTTATAGCGCTCGCTTTTTTTACATTACTCGTGAGAGGAAAGTATTCTAGTTGCAAAAAAACATGTTTTCTCAGTTCCGTCGGTTAGTCGGTATGTCTGTCCGCGACAAAACTCAAGAACTGCTTGTCCTATTTACTTCAAGGTTTGGCTAAAAATTTTGGTAAAAATCCAATATCGCTGAACAAAATACTGAAATGTTAAAAAAATATTACTAAAAAACTGTTTATCCATTTTATCCTAATTTTGCAGAAAAATTAGGTGTGACATGACCATCAACTGACAATATTTACTACAAAACTAAAATGGCGGCCTAATAAAATGTTATAAAAGTCAATGCAGGAAACTACTGCATCGATTATGTTCAAATTTTGCTCAAATATCAAATATTTTAAAGGGATGAACTGGTAAAAATGTTGAGACAAATTCATAATGGGGGAACAAAACGGTGGCCTAATTAAATGTTTAAAAATATCTGAAAAAATTACTTATCGGATTGATTGATTGATGACATCCCCATTTTGAATATTTATTACTAAAAATGTATAAATTACACACTTAATATCGATTTTTAATCAAATCTGTATAAATGTTAAAATTAGCTCGCAATCTAAGCATTCCTATCATTTTTTAAATATTTACTAAAAATATATGATACGTATTCTCAAATCTGTACAAATGTTAAAATTCCGCCGCCATTTTGGCATTACAATCTTGAATTTTTAAAATGTTGACAAAAATTCATGATGTGCAGTCTTAAATACCCCTAAATGCAGAATTTTTATCAAATCTGCAAACATTTTGAAATTAGTCTGCTATGTTGGTGCCGCCAGTTTTAATTCCCAAATATTGACTAAAATTTCATAACTTTCATTCTTAAATACTTCTAGATTCTGATATTTTAGCAGAATCTGTACAAATGGCAAAATTCGTTGGCTATATTGGCGCCACTATTTTGATTTTTGTTGTGCATTCTTAAATAATCTCCACAAATGTTAAAATCATCCGTTCGACCTGTTGACACTGTCATTTTGGCACCGCTATTTTGAATTATGCTGACACTCTTAAATTTTCCTAGGCACCAATTTTCAGTTGACTAAAAAAATTCGGATTTTTTATATCCGAAAGTGTATGCACGTCAAATTTGAAAATAATCGGTAATGGAAGTGGTGAAAAATCCATTACAAGATTTTGAACCAGACATACAAACATACAATCAGACGAGTAGGAAGCCAATAAAAGCGCGTTAAAACCATTGATTATAGTTTAAAACTCTAACAATAGTATTCACTAAAAAGGTTTAAATTTAGAGAAGGTCTACTTTGACAGTTACAGGTTTAATATGATATTTTAAACAATTGAACAAATAATATTTCTAAATGTCAGAATTACAAAATGACAGTGACATAAAGCGAACATAACTAAAAACTAAAGTTTAATAATATATAAACAACTAATTTCTTTTAAACTTACCTAACTTATTGCTTTGATTTTAATAGTGAAGTAGGGAACGATTATTTCTTTGCTATTTGTAAAAATACCTATTTGCCTCATTAAGTAATAGGTAAGAGACCTTCTTTTCGTCAACGATAAACAATATTTTTTTGTATCAGGTGTAATTTTTTGAGAAAATAAAATAAAATTAAAATTAATCCAGTAAGTGGATTTTTTAGCTATACCGGAACAGACCGACCGACCGACCGACAGTAATGGAAAAATATGAAGATCTGTAAAAACCCGGAACGATGATTTTTACACGTTTAATGACATTTCCTTATGCGGGAAGAGAAAACTCGCGCCGCCACTGGCATTCGTCAACAAATGGCCACCGATTGAACATGGGCCATCCCCACTTCTTGTTTTATTGTAAACATTGGTCGATAGAATGCGAAAAATAGGAGAACAATGTTGGCGCATACCCCTAACGAGATTTGTGAATGGATTGTGATCTCTACTTTAATTCTTACTCTAAGGTTGGGTCCACTAAAGCAAGAACATGGCGAAATTTTCAACTTATTTTTATACATGTTCTTTAGTTTATTAAATATTAAAATTCAAATACATCTTAACACATTAAATATTGTATATTTTTCTCTAAATAAATAAATATTTTGTTGGCTAAGTTGAAAATTAATTTCCATTAGGTTCGTCCCCGTAGACATTATGAAAACCCCTTTTTTAATACATATAACAGGCGGCGCAGCACATTCTTTTAAAAAAACTGGGGCATCCCCGAACCACACCACTTGACCCATACTTCCAGCTAGGGTTGCCAACTATAAATTTGAAATATCCGGGACTTAGAAGCTCGGTATCCAGGGCACAGAGGATACACAATCTAATGTTATTATTTTTGACAAAAATAAATACTGCTACATAAAAGAGATAAAAAACAAAAAACATTTAAAAAAATATCAATGTGCATACTTGATATACTTAATGCATCTTCTATAGTTACAAATATTAAAAAAAGAAATTTGGTATAAAATTGTGCAATATTTAAATACCTAAATTCCAAAAAACACATTATTATAATTTCATTTTTGAGTGTATATTTTTTCCGAGTTAGCTGCTTGCCATAATACTTTATTCTGGGAATATAATATCGATGCTATTATTTTTAACCAAAATATAAACAATATATTTTATATGTGCTACCGCTACACAAAGAGCATTAAAAATATGAATAAAAAATGATCAATGGACAGAGAAGCCAAGTGAAAATCAGGGGCCGGGGGAAATGACGTTGGGACCTCAGGAAAATTTTTCTTCCTATTGTAAACTTGACGCTTAAAAAAAAGTCCACGCCTTGTATTTCCGTTGGGCGCCCGTATTACCGGAAACTACCCACGACCCCTCATCTCGTCGGCCCTGTCAAAGTGCATACTTGGGCCGTATTCCGTATCTTGGTTTCGGTTTCCTGTTCCGTATTCATCGGTTATCTGAAAAGTCGGTTATTTACGGAACACGGTTCCCGAAAACAGAGCTGTTACAAATCATTTTTTGATTTAAATACTTTGATTTTAAATCTTTTTTCAGAAAATGATTTTTTATTTATAATTTAAAGCTTTTTGAAAAGTATCTTTGATTTTTGATTTAAAAAATTAAGATTTAAATCCTTTCGAAATGATTTAAATCTCTAAAAATATTTAAAACTTTTTAAAGAGATTTAAATCATTTTAAAATGATGAAAAGTACGTGCAAAGAAGAAGGAAAATTTCCGGAGCCGGCAAAAAGAAGTCAAATACATAACGCCAAAAGAACACGTACCGTAAAGTGGGGTTACTTTGCACAAAATTTTTGGTTCTTATTAAATATCTATGGTTCTGCTTGGAATTATACAGCTGGCTTTAACTATATAAAAATTTGATCCTTTGGCTGTATAATTTCCAAATTAGAAGGCATAAATTTAACGAGAACCATGTTTTTTAAAAATTAAAAAAGTTGGCAAAGTTACCTCGGTTTTGGGGTTACTTTGCCGAGTAGCTTATTTCCACGTTTTCGAACCGTACAGGCAAAGTTAAGAGTCCCGAGGGGTTACTTTGCCTCTCTTAAATGTGTTTTAAAAAATATTTTATTAAACATAATAAAACAGGTATACATTTTAACATTAAAAACGCATATTTTTAAGAAAAGTGAGGAACATTTACCTATTTCCAAATCAACACACAACGTTTTTTGCAAAATAATACTTAGGTAACTCTTAAATAACAAAAATGGTTAAAACATACTTTACGAAACAAAGAACTAAAACATGTTATATTTGGTAAAATCAAAATTTTCGAATGTAAATATTTCTCTTGATGTTGATGTAAGTTTTGGCGATTCTAAAATAGTCACAATATCGTGTTCGAGAATAATACCTGTATCATCGATATTAGGAAAATAAAATCTATTTTGTGATTTTAGTCTTAAAAACTTTACATTACAACAGTCCTTTTCTTTTTCAATTACACGTGCAACGAAATGCTTGTATTGTTTTTTACCTAAAAGTGCTACAAGTAGGAAATCGGAATTTTTAACTCTAACTAATTTAGATTCATCTTCAGTCTTTTTAGTTACAATATCACGGGAACAATGGGCTTTAGGCTCGTTATTGCGGTTATCAGTCTTACTGGTGACAGTATCACGGGAGCAATGTGCCTGAGGTTCATTATTGTGGTTATCAGTCTTTTGGGAAACCTCGACGTCATCTAATTCAAAATGGTCTTCAAATTCACTTTCAATGGTCCAGTCATATTCTTCAGATCTTCTATTTTTTTTTGCACGTTGCTTTTCTTCAGGAACACGAGAAGTTAAATCCTCACTTGCAACAGATTTTCCAGGTTCTATTTTGACCATCTTCTTTCTTTTGGGGGTGCTTGCTTCTGAAGGAGCTCTACTTTCTTTAAGGAAATTCAACAAGGTGTCGCTAATCTCACTGTTGGTTTTCTCAAATCTTTTATTAGGCATTCTATTAAGAACCTCCTCTCTGTTACAAGGGTAAATGCCTGTTGCTCGAAATCCGTTTTGAATAATTTGTTCGTCTTTTAATTTTATTTCTTCAATAAGTTTTTTTAATAAATGGGGGAAAGTGCTTTAGTTGACAATACTATCTCGTGGATTTTTTATTTTGTAGGTTGTTATTATTCGGCGCCAAACTACCTTCAAAGGTTTAAAAAAACTTACATCCAACGGTTGTGTCAAATGTGTAGAATTGGAAGGTAACAAGATAAATCTAATATTGTTTTTCTGGCACTCTCTAATGATAGTTATATTTAAATGGCTTGATAGATTATCCCCAATTAGCACCTTTGGTCCATTAATTTTCTTGGCCCACGGTAAAACCATCTGTGTAAACCAGTCCTCAAACGCGTACTGATCAAACCACCCGGATTTAGTTCTATTATACCGGGTACCGTGGGGTCCCCCGATACACCAGACGTCATATAATCTCTCCGCCTTATACACAACATACGGGGCTAATAAAGTCCCATCTGCAGCGGCAGCGAACATCACAGATATTGAGGACTTCGTCGAGTTCATAATGCGTTCAGGGTATTTGATCCCTTTTCTAAAAATACATTTTGACGATCCAGGATCGTCCGTGAGATTCGTCTCGTCGTAGTTAAGGATCGAACTGGGTGGAATTCCTTCCACGTTCCTTTCTAAATAATCGAAATAATTGTTAATTTCTTCATCGGTTTTTTCAGCTCTTGCTTTCTTAATGTTTTGGCAATGTCTGTTGGATAATAGATGTTTGTGTCTTGCAATAAAATTTTTGCACCAGTCTACACCGGGTAAATTATCTTTAAACTTCTTTAGACGGACACCTTCTTTGTCTAAATGACTCTTCAACACTATTCGCAATTCTGTCAGGGTTAAAGGGCAGCCATATTCGGAACTGGCTGTTATAACGTCGACAACAGACCGTTCAATCTCCGGGGAGATTAGCTGGGGTGCTCCTACAGGACCTATATGTATTTTTTTAACCTTATTTATTAAGGTTCTTCTAGGAATATTGAAGGTTTTGGATGCCTCAGTGTATTTCATTTGATTAGTTTTAATCAGTAGAACAGCTCTCTGCAATTGCTCTTCGGAATAGTCTTTATAACGCCGCGCACCCATTTGTCTCTTATATGTTCGAACCATTTTCTGAAAAAAAAATCTGATAAATATCTGAGGTAACTTTGCCAACCGCCAAAGCTATATGAAATTTGGCATCTAGAAAAATGTTAATAGCATAAATAGAACTCATATATGCATAGGTATAGGTGACGTTAAAATCAGAATTCAAGTTTCAATTGTTTTTATTTGACAAACCTTAGCATAGCAACATGATTTTACGAGGTTAAAATAAAACTTTTACTTACATGACTAGCACATATTACACACCGCTTCGCCAAGATCCAGACTTGCACTGTATAATACTTGTTGGTCGCGTAGTGTTCTACCGCTAACAGTATTAAAGCAGCGTTGCCAGATTTAAAAATAATTATTTTTTTGTTTGTTAAGTGGCGGTCAGGCAAAGTTGCCCCGGTTGGCAAAATAACCCCGGTTTACGGTATGTTATTTATTAGACGATAAAATAAAACAGGCCGTTCGCTACAAATCAAACTTTATTCCGCTCTCATCTAATAGCAACTAACCTCGCAAAATACAAATTGTTTCATCCTTTCGGTACCGAAAGGCATAACATAAGAAAGACATTTTAGAATATATATAGGCTCTGCCAAAGGGTGCTTTCTATTTTTATAACACCATAAAATTAATCATCAATAAGAGTCTTAGGCAGACAGACAAATATGGTAAAATACTTCTTTATGAACCAACCTTTAGTCTGTTTAGTCAATGCAGACTATAATTTGTCTCCTAACATTACGCAATTATGAATATTAAAATAAACGTTTTACATATAATATTGAATCTTATATTGTACCGGGTGTACAACTAAGAAAGGAGGCCGGCTGTATCTTGGAAATAGTTTATCCCACGATGTTGGAAAAATTTTTCTTATGGTAAAAGTGGCTAAGAAAAAACGCTGGAAATTATTTTTAAATTTCTAAGTCAGCCGCTAGAGAGCGTAATCAATTAGAAGGGGCTACAATGACTTTATAAGAGGAAGGGGCAGATTTTCTCAGAAATTCATCCAGTGATGGTATTGCCTTTATATTAATCTCTGCTAAATTACCAATAATTTGTATTAAGGGTTTTTCCTCTAGCTATTTAAATAAAGGGTGGGGGAAAGGTTAAATATTTGTTTTTTAAAACGGTCATAACTTAAGTAATAACTAACTGATCTTGACAATTTTGGTTTTGTTGAAAAGGTCATTTATTAGGCTTTCAAATTACGAATGTATTATATTATTTTAAGTTTCGTTTCGCTCGCCAGATGGCGCTTTCTGGCAATTTCTTAAATTTAACGTGTTTTCTTAAACATTTCAAATGGATTGATATATTTATTATAGGCCAGTGTTACGGAGCACAAGAAAAACAAGAAGATAGTACAAACTGCAAGTTGATATCTTTTTCATTTACAGAGATATAAGCAGAAGAAAATATTACTTGACACTCTTATAAGAAACTCGAGTATTTCTAAACGAATTTTTATGTGGTATCTAATTATCTATTTTTAACACTAATGTTTTTCTTATACTACAAATAATTTAAGAATTTTTCAACTTCTTTAATTAATTTTTAACTTATTTGCTTTGATTAGCACACCCCTTTCACAAAGAATGTATCTCAAATGCGTTACTATTTAATTAGGCGACGTGCTAAAGGGGTAGCAGGTTTTGGCAAAAATTAAGTGGGAGCGTCAAAATAAAACACTATCACAAAATGAGTTGTGAAATTATTATTAAGTTTAGTGTTTGAGTAAGTGTGTATTACGAAAGAAAAATGCCTATTTCTAATGAAGAAGGGTATGACATGCTTGCAGTTTACTCTGAATGCTTTCAAAATGCTATCGTTGCAGCAAGAATATATAGTACGGGATACCCCGGTAGATGTAGATATGAGCAAGGAGTTTTTACACGATTAGCAAGACGTCTTCGTGGTACTAGTAGTTTTGAACGCCCCCTCCATTGAAGGCGAAAAAGAGGCCATACAGAAGCAAACATTATAAATGTGTTGGCGTATATTGTAATTCACTCACATGTCAGTATTAGAGCTACATCTAGAGATTTAGGTATAGCTCATGGAACTGTGCAATTCAAGGCCGCTGGAGCATCACATTGGTGTGGCGTAATAGGTGGTAGAATTATGGGTCCAATAATTTTCTATGGACCTTTAAATGGGAGAATTTATTTATACTTTTTCAAAATCAGCTACTAGATTTACTGGAAGACATTGATATACAGACGAGACAGAGCATGATTTACCAACATGATGGCTCTCCGTCTCATTTCTCTGTCAATGTAAGTTAATGTTTCTAGACGATGGGTTTCCAGGGAGGTGGATAGGTAGAGGTAGTTTATTCCCCTGGCCCCCTCGTTCCCCAGATTTAACTTCTCTGGATATTTATTTGTGGAGACGGCTAAAGGACATGGTGTTTAATATCAGGCCAACAACGAGGGAGAACCTTATCAACCGGTTTCAAACGCTATCGAGATTATTTCTGTGATAGAAATAGAAGCAGCAGTTCAATCTACCGCAAAGAAGCCCGGTTTATGCATTCAAAATGACGGCAGGCACTTTGAGCAGTTCACTCGACACTAATTATCAGTTAGCATACTACATTTGATCAGTTTTGGCTATTTCTTTTATAACATTTTCCGCTGCATATTATTTCTCACAAAAATTAACTGTTATATTTTTATTTGTTAGTTTTTTGTAAATAGCTATTCTGGTATCTAGTGGCAAAATGAAAAAATTATATGCCACATCTTTTGTTAATCTAGACCTATTTAATACGTCTTTTAACAACCTGCTAGGAAATTAAACTAAAAAATTACAATTTTCTTCATATCTCCGTTGAAAAAAGATATCAACTCGCTTTTTGCGCGGTGTTTTTAGTATTTTTCAATCGATCCATTTGAAATTTTTCAGAAAACACGTTAAATTCGAGAAATTGCCAGAAAGCGCCATCTGGCGATGGGAACGAAACTTAAAATAATATAATGCATACGTCATATGAATGCCCTTTTCAACAAGACCAAAATCATTAAGATCCGTTAATTGTTACTTAAGTTATGTCCGTTTTAAAAAACAAACATTTACCCTTTTCCCACCCTTTATTTGAACAGCTAGAGAAAAAACCCATAATAAAAATTATTGGTAATTTAGCAGAGATTAATATATAGTCAATTTTGATATACCTTCACTGAGTGAATTTCTAAGAAAATCTGCCTCTTCTAAGTGATTACGCCCTCTAACGGCCGACTTGGAAACTTAAAAATAATTTCCAGCGTTTTTTGTTGGCCACTTTTATTTTAAGAAAATTTTTTCCAACATCATGGGATAAACGGTTTCCGAGATACAGCCGGCCTCCTTTCTTAGTTGTACAACCGGTACATTAAATAGAAATCTGTGTCAAAAATTATAGTATTTAAGTATTATATTTTCTTTTATATTGTTCAATAAAATTGCTTAAAAGCGCATTTTTGTTCATTATAATTTATACAATAGACACGTAAAGCCAATTGTAAATTTTTTGCGTAATACGTATACATAACGTATCAAGTTATATAAATGATATGGAACTTTTAAATGTCAAGTTTATATTTTGAAAGTGACAGTTTTATAACCCATCTTTTTTTTATACAAAAAAAACTAAGTTAAAAAACTTTTTTGACGTAAATATTTTTGACTCTTGACAGATCCATATCCGGTGTATTTATGTCCGTAACGTAAATCTGTCAACGTATCGAGCTTAGCATGTTGCGGATACGGATAAGGTCGGAAATTTAACTTGACTTAAGTGTCTAGTAACAGTATTCGCCATGAAGTGTGTTGACTACACGGAAACGTTATAGCTATATTTTATGGCAACTGTTATATATTACGGATTTATAAAATATGAAAAACACTTCAGAGAATAATCAGTCTGAAATAAATAAATAAAGAAAACCCTATACGTATAACTAAACTAACTAGATATTTTTAGCTAGACTAATAATATTTTTAAGGAAAACTTAATTTTTAAAAAATAGATAAAACTCATTTATTTTTAGTGATGCTGCTTATTTAAATATTTTGAAATGATTTAAATCTTGTAAAATGATTTAAATCTTTTGAAATGATTTAAACCTTTTGAAAAGATTTAAATGCTTCTTAAAACGATTTAAATTTCAAAAAAGATTTAAATACAAAAAGATTTACTATTTAAATCTTTTTTATATACAAAATGATCTTTGATTTAAATCGTTTGTCCGTATAAAAAGCATCTACAATCTTTGATTTAAATTTTTCCTAAAATTATCTTAAACAGCTCTGCCTGAAAATAACTGTCAACAGTGCCACCAGAACAACCGATGAATTTTGTTGGTTGTCGGGTAACCAATGTCTGAACTGTCAATTATTTGACGGATGTTCCGTTTTCAAAGGGATTTTCAGAAACCGCTGTCAGACTTCTGTCAACTGGATTGGTTAACCAGGTTTGGAAACGGGATACGGCCTTGATATACTTAATACATCTCCGATATTAAAGATATTAAACAAAAAACTTTAGCATAAAACTGAGCAAAATTTAAATAATTTCCATGAAACGCATTATTATAATTTAATTTTTGAACGTATATTTTTTCCGACTTAACGGCTTAATGTAATGTTTTATTCTGGAAAACTTATTTGTAAAATCTTTGCGATTTTCAGAATTTTGGGTTCGAGACTCCTGCACCTATTCCTCACTTGAATTTACTTTTGTAATTTAAATATTCTACTAAAAATATCTATTAAAATTAAAAATGTATATACTTACTCCTTAAAACTATTTAATTTAAATAAATGCTATAAACCGCTAGGCCAAATATCACAAGATATATATATAACATTACGCCTCTATTGGGCAGGATAGAAACAACAGCCGGTAGACGCCGTTTTGATAACTTGACTTGAAAGTAAGGCTTCAGACTTATATTATGTTGCCATATTGACAGTTTGGCAGTTGTCAATTCTTAATCTAAAAACATGTTTATCCAAAATATGTGTTTAAATGTTAGACTAAAAATTAGCATTGACAAAAAGCTGATTTATGATATTGAAATATTTTTATCGAAAACATCAAAGATAATATCTATTATCGAAAACCCAAAATCATTATTTTAAGACATTTAAAAATTAGACTAAAACCATTTTATCAGCCCTTAGATGTTATATATTTTATTAAATCACTAAAAACCCCACCTAATAATGAAATCTCAAATCGGTATGCGTAAAAATAAAATAATAATAAGTAAAATATTTGTGTTCTAATATTTTTTAAAAATTAATAGTTTCTAAAATAAAAAAATATTTTCACTTTTAAGGTATTGTTTTACCCCCTAGAATAACCCTGTGTAGTCGAAAAAAAATGTATATACAAAATATAAAACAGATTTGGCATTTTCCACCTCTTAAAAGAAAAAACTAAAATTTTAATTTCGTATTTAGGAAGCTGTTTCACCACCTTAGAATGATGACCACATGCATACAAATGCAATTTCTATGCATGTGGTCATCATTCTAAGGTGAATAAGAATAAAGAAAATACATTGTCCAGTTTTACCGTTTTTAAAAGAACTAACCTACTTTTGTATTCCCAAGGGAAACCCTGTATAAAGTAGAAAGAGATAAAAGAAATTTGACATGTTTCACCGTTTTTTTTTAAACGCTTTACTGGACGCGGGTAGTGACATTTTCCTGTAAATTTATTGCAAATCTTGTTTTTAGGCTAGTACTAAAACCATAAAAAAACAAATATTTTTATTTTATCTAGGCCAAAACGCTGAACTGAACCCCGCAAATGGCGCAATAATGTAATGCCAGTGACATCTGCGCATTAATCACTGAATAACAAATATATCGATAGAGCCAATATATCAATATTTTTCTTGCAATATCGCATATATCGATAGATAATTTTGATATATCAAATGATACGACATATCGATACATTTTTTAAAATTGCCATTCCTACTCATAGGATAGCAAGAATCTGATACGGATAGCATCATCTTGCACCTTATTTATTCAATGTCTTGCCCAAAACCAAAGACTAGGGCTGTGGTGTGATTTCACAACCTGTGATTTTGTCACAGCTCCAAAACTGTTACATTCAGTCACAGCTCTGGAGCTGTCACAGTCACCACCTGTCGGCTCGATTCAAAATCACTTAAGATGATGAACGGTGACGAGTCGCCAACATAGAAAACATAGGCAGTCACAATCACATATAATAATAATAATAATAATAATAATAAGACGTTTATTAGTACCTTCACAATAATTTGAAATAGTGTAATTTACAAAAATAAAATGTATGCACTAATAGGCCTTTAAATCAGCTTTCCTAATAAGAAAAAATTAGGAGCTGTTGAGGCCTCTAATATCTATATTATTAGATTAAATCTAAAAAACATTCCAATAAGACTTAAAATATATTTTGTTATCTAAACCTATAATAAGTACTTCAAATATATATTTTATTGTATCCACCCAAAAGAACTATATAAAAAAGGAACAAAAGTTGAGAATAAGAGATAATAAAAGAAAGAGAGACAGAGAGTAAGACAGAGAGGGGGAGGGGGGAGGGGTATAGAAATATTAAACTATGAATACAGTATAGATATATTAAACTATGAACACTATGACTTTTATTTTATCGGTTAAATAGTAGAGCGTGTTTAAGTTTTTTCTTAAAATTATTAAGGCTAACTGAGAAATCGGGAGCGTATTTATTCATGAGCGATGCAGCAAAGTATGAGAAGGATCTTTTAAAGAGTTCTTTGCGATGCTGAGGAATACGTATCATTGCCCCACGTCGAATATTCAGATTGTGAACTGCTGTACGAAAAGTGAGTTTTGTAAATAGGTATTGTGGTCGTCTATATTTAATAACTTTGAATACAAAGCACGACGAGTGTAATATACGTCTGTCACGCATATTTAACCACCCCAGTTCTCTAAGTTTGTAAGAAATTCTTTCCCGTCGTCAAATCCCAAATATGTAACGTATACACGAATTCTGTACTTTTTGAATTCGTCGGATGTCCACACTGTCCAAACATGTACCGTAAATGTTATCACACAAATTAAAAAGTGATAAAATAAGGGATTCACACAGCATCACTTTAACCTCCTTACTTAAGACATGCCGCAATGAAAAAATCCTTTTAAGGGTAGCATATGCAAGTTTTAATTTTGCAGTTATATGTGACTTAAATCTGAGCTTGCTATCGATTATGAGACCTAAATTTTGGGCGTCGTCCTTAAACGGAATATTGGTACCGGATAATTTCAGATCTAGATGATTTGTAATGGAATCTCTAGTTGCGTCACTGCAGAAAAGCATAGCTACGGTTTTGTTGGGATTAAGTTTTAGAAGATGTTGACGTATAAATCGAATAGAGAAGCGGCCCCAGGATGCTACCTTGAGGAACACCTCCAGTTACGCTAAGCGTCCTAGATTGCTTCCCCCCAATTTCCACTTGCTGGACCCTATCCTCGAGAAATGACTTAATAAGGCCAATAGCGTGTGGCGAGAAACCAGCGTAGTTTAAAATAACTAAAAGCGTTTGGTGGTGCAGCATGTCGAAAGCTTTTGAATAATCTAGCATCACCAATACAGTAGCTTTACCGTCATCTAGAGCTTTAAAAATGTCATCAGTCACAGCGGCCAGTGTCGTTGAGCAACTATATCCACGTCTAAAACCCGACTGCCTCTCGGGGATCAACTGGTTAGTATTTAAGAAATATTGCATCTGCCTGTCAAGTACTTTTTCTAAAATTTTAGACAATACAGGTAAAATAGAAATCGACCTTAAATCCCCAAAGTTAGTAGGACATTTTATTTTTGGTAAGGGAATAACTTTTGCTTTTTTCCATTCTAACGGAAAATACGAATATTTTATACATACGTTGATAATGTGTCTAATAAAGGGTATAAGAAAAGGGCAACATATAATAATTAGTGTTATATTTAGTTTATCGAGACCAATAGCTTTTGATTTTATATTTTTTAGAATTTCTAATATCTGATTATTATCAACGGGAGTAAAGTTAAAAATTTCGTTTGTCATTTTGTTCGTATTATAATAAGAAATTAATTCGGCATTAGGTGTGCTATTCGAGTTTATAGAATCTAAGAAGTATTTGTTTATTTTTTCTGGATCGTTTAATGTATCTGGTAAGTCATTTTGTTTGATTTTTGAAACGTTTAGTTTTTTAAGTTCTTGCCACTTTTCCCTTTGAGTAGTATTCTGAAATTTAAAATTTAAATATGCCTTCTTTTCTGCTCTTATTGCGTTAGTGGTTAAGTTACGTAACTGTTTGTAGTATTCCCTGTCTTCTTGCCTCTTTGTTTTACGAAATTTATTTAGTGCCTTGTTGCGTAGTTTTTGCATTAATCTGATGTTATCCGTAACCCACGGCATGTACGGTTTGGTTTTTCCTCTTACCCTTCTAACAGGGGCATGTTTATCAAAAAGATGGTTAATATTATTCGTTAAAAAAGATACCTTTTGATCTATGTCATTTAAGCTATATAAATCATGCCAAGGGATCATCTCAAGGTCGTTCTGAAACAGTGAATAATTAATATTACGCAATGATCTGTAAGTAAAGGAAGTACTAGGCTTTGCAATATTATTTGTTAACTCGGTTTTACAACACACCAGCATGTAATCAGATACCTGTACGTCTACAATATCAACATCGAAAATTTTATTTGAGTTTGTAAAAATTAAGTCTATAAGAGAGTATCCAGTATTGGAGAGGCGTGTCGGTGCATTTATTATTTGTCTTAATTCAAATGTCTCTGCAAGATGTAAAAGTGCCTGTGTATTGTTTAACTTTAAATCGTACATATTAGTATTAAAATCTCCCATACAAAATATTAAGTCGCTATCTGTAAAATAATTCGTTAACGTATCTTCTAGGTGATTGAGAAATTCATTAAAATCTGTATTGGGTGGTCTGTAAATGTTACCAATTATAATAGAATGACTCAAACAGTTAATTTTTATCCATATCTGCTCTAAATAATTAGTAGTTTCTTGTACTAGAATCGAAAAAGTTAACTTTTTATTCACGTAAATGCCTACGCCACCCCCTCTCGTAGAACGATCCTGCCTTAAAAATGTGTAGTTAGCTATTTCAGTTTCAAATGTGTCAATGTTTTGGTTAAGCCAGCTCTCAGAAACCCCAAACACATCATATTTTGCATTATTTACATGATTCGACAAGGATTCAAAGTTATTAAGAAGGGATCTTACGTTCAAATGTGCTAAGGAAAGCATATTTGGAAAGAAAGAGGAATGAAACAAGGTAGAACAAAAGAAAAAGACAGAAGTGGAAAAAGATATTAGAAGGAGAGTATATAGAAGTTATCTCAACTTTTGTCCTAACCAATTAAATTAAATTAAATCTTATATAGGTAGTAAATTTTCACCTTTAAAAAGCGATAAAAAAAAAAGTAAAAAGAAAAAAAAAAGTCAAAGACATAGTACAGCAGTGGAAAGCTAGCACAATTATGAGATAAATAAACATGTAATATTAATGTTTATTAACAATAACAATACCATCGTTATGGCAAAAAAAAAAAATATCTAATATAAACCCAAAAATAAAGGTAGTTAATATTCGTACTATATAACCATTAAAAATTAGCGGGGGAGACATGGTTGTCTAAACGTTTATCCTAGCCGATGACATTAAAAATAAATAATTTTTTTTTTTTTTATTCCAAATTTACACCTCTAGAAAAAAAAAATACATACTATAAATCCAAAAGAAGTAACGGATGATTACATTACACCCTACCAAACCAAAGAAGAACCAGTTAAATTTGACCATTAAGTATTTAAATGTTATGATTTCAATTCGGCACAATCCTTTCTGAATAAAAGAGGTAAAACAATTACGAACTCTTATACATGTTTATATTTAATAATTAATAGATCTTTGTTAATAATCATGGGATCCGCAGTATTTTGCCAAATGAAAAAAAAATTAAGAAATGGGGTGAGAAGTTGCATACAGTACTTGCCCCTATTTATTTGGTTTGATTTTATCCAAGTCCGCCATAGTTTCTACACGATGCACTGCACTGTCACTTCTAACGTAAATATTGCCGTTAAGGCACCACGCATCTTTTTGAGAAAAAATATTTATAGCTGCATTAAAGAGTTGCAAACGCACTTTCGTAAGATCTTCCTTTATCACAATATTAGATCCCCGTAGCACTTTTCGAGATTTTAGCACCATAGCTCGTTTGTTGACATTCGCGAACTGTACTAGGACGGCCGGAGGCCTGCCTTGTTGAGGTTTTTTCGCTTCCACCCGATGACAAGATTTAAGGTCACTTTTTTCGATGTTGTTTATTTTTAGTTTGTGCTGAAACAAACTTAGCACCTTATCAGTTGTATTTTCAGCGGTTTCATGGTCAAGGCCGAATATACGTATATTATGGCCTCGAGAATGTTGTTCCTGCGAATCGACCTTGGACTGGAGCAGCTGGTTATCTTGAAGTATCTTGGAGAGCTGGGATTTTACGATGTTTAGATCATCTTCCAATTTTTTTATACGGTGTTCAAATTTCTCCTCTATTCTTCCCATGATCGTGTTTGTTAATTTGTTTTTAAATTGATCACTAAAAATGCTGTCAACTTCACACTTGACAGCGCGCCCTAACTCTTCGATATCCGTGCGTGTAAGAACCATTTGGCTTGATTTTCTTCTGTGTATAACTGAACCAACACTGGCACTGGTTTTTAACACCCTGAATAGCACTTTAAGGTAAAACACTACAATTAATTGGAGGTATTCATTACAATTTTTTGATATAAAACTCTGCTACCACGCCACACTACGTCAAACATTTACAGCGCCATCTGCAATATCTGCCGATTCCCGTGACTCGTGAGCAGCTTGATCCTGGAACCGGAGCGGAGTAATATTTGGTGTTGGGCTACAGATTTTCGAGGACAATTAGATAGTGGTAAGCAATAAATAATGTTTTAAACCACTATCAGCTAATTTTGTAAAAAATAGCAAAATGATTTAACACGTTATAGAAATTTGGAAGAAAACAATTATCAATAATAATTTTCGATAAAAAAACGAACTTGTATGCAAGTTTTTGCAAACGTTTATAGACGTTGTATGATGTTACTTTTCATGGTAAAAATATTTGTTGACTCGGCTCATTCTAAAAAGTGAGTTAGTTTGGAATTACTCTGTCAATCCGCAAAATTAGCATTGTTGACTCAATTATTGAGAAATGTATGTAATTTACCCTTGATGTGGCTTAATAATACAGACACTAGATGACGTTCCCCGAACATTATTTCCGCCTAATGTATAAATGAAATGTTTTAAATATTAATATCAAATAATAAAATAATTAAAAGAGAAAGTAACAGAAAATATTTTTATGTAAACAATAATAGAACAGTAATAAATTAAAACGTAATTGTAATTATTAAAAACAAAAAAAAATAACAGGAACAGGAAAACGTCACTGAAATTAGAAAAAAAAGTATTATGTATATTTTGATAATTTTTTATACTTTGAGTTAATATGTAAACTTATCAAATGTTTAATATTGTGGGAGGAAAGGAACGATGTACCAAGAGCGGCAATATCTTTCTTGGACAATAATTCCCAAGTTTGAATAATTGTAAGAGTGTTCGAACTACCATTGCAGGGGATCTTTATCACGAAGTAATATGTCATCTTCTAAGAAACGCTGAACTTCAACATAGCTTTTGAGGACGGACGCTGTGCCTTATGGTTTATGTGTGACCGCCACTGAATTGAATATGTTGGATTGAATTGAATTAGATTGGATGGAAGTTCCCTCAGAAGACTCCTCGACATTTACTTTTGTAAAGGTGCGTCTAATATAGCGTTCGTTACTTTAATGGCGTCTTCGAGTTCCATAAACCTTTCAATCATGTAGAATGTCGAATTCCATCTAGTTACTATATCCTGAATAATTTTTCTGGGCGTAGTTAACCCATTGTTTTTTTGATAGGTCAATTTATCTAGAGCCGTAGTGAGTAACAATGGCTTTAACTTTAAGAATAACTGTTTCTACTTCGTCATTCTTCATCCCGTTCATAACTATTAGATTAATCGTATGCGCGAAGCATCCAAAATGTCTCCAACGGAGCTCTTCAATTATAGCTTTTTTGATGTTTGCGGCATTATCAAAATTTTATCTGCTGTGCCCCATTCAGTGATTACTCTTCGTAATTCTGCGGCTAGGTTTATACTAGTGTGATTCTCTGGAAACAAGGAACAACGACAAAATGACCTGTGATTCAGTAGTTACACATATTTTTCTAACGTTTAATACTAAATTTTTTGTTCCTGTTAAACACTTTTAATAAAGGGCAGGTATATATGTTTTGGATGTAGTTTTTCTTGATGGCAAAAGAGATAACCCGGGTTTAATTTCTTTACAAAATATTTGAATCCCTGGTCTTTACCTATCCTGAAGGGCTGAGAGTCCGAAACAAACATATCCACGAGCGCCTCATCCATCTTTTTTTTTGCAGACGTCGTCACTTTTTTTGGCATGAAACTTCTGATGCTTTGCTGTGTTTAAATTACACTTAGGGTAGTATAATTAGTACTACTAGTACCTGACTCGCCAATTGGCTCTTTTGGTTCCTAAAAAAAACACGAAATATATTAATTAGGATTTTGGTTAATTTTATTTTAATAAACTTGGCTTACAGACGTTTAGCTAAAAAAATATATATTGTATACTGAAAGGAAAATTTAGCTAAAGTGCAATATCTTGGTTTTAAAATTCCACAGATGAATTTTGACCCATTACTTAGGGACCACCCTGTACATCTCTACAATTAGTACAGTAAAAAAACTACCTACCTGCTCTGTGGATAATCATTGTCTTGAAACATCCTGTACCTTATTTCCGGTTTTTTCAACCTGGTTATTTTTTTCAAAGTGTTCAATTACTTTTTCAACTAGAGATACGGATGCTTACGCTGCATTTTTAAATTTGAAATACTTGTTTTATATGAAAAATTCTGTTTACAAAGGTTACACTTGCCATTTCACCGTTTAAAGCGGTAAAAAAGTCCCAAATTACACTATTTATTCTTTTTACAGATATGGCCCGACATTTAGACATTTTATTAAAAAATTAAACTTTAATCAGGAAACAATGGTTACGAGTTAAAAGATGAAACTTTAAAAAATCGCCTACGCATTTATCTCTAACGGGTTTATTCTGAGAAAGCAGCTGCTCAAATATCGCAACCTAATTGGCCCAGCACATACTAAAATATGTTGGAAGAATTACCGACTATTAGTGCCATCTGTAATAAAATAGTGCAACTGCAACATTTACGGCTATCTGCAGTGAAATAATGCCACTCGGAAAATTAATATAGACTCTCGTCTGCAATATTACAAATGTATTCCTAAAAATATTACGATCCCCAATTAAGTAATTCACCTAATTCATTCTAAAATTTTATATCCGATGTATTTTTGTATTAGTCATAACATAAAGTGAACAAAAGATCTTTAGTACAGTTTTTCTAAGAAAAATAGGCACGTGGTATAAATAATCGGCGTCACAGTGCCGCACTTCCGCTTTCGAAGCCAACCAGCGGTGCTCCCAAAGTTGCAGCGTTACTTGACATCGTCATTTTTTTTGTGATTAAACCTTAGGTTTTAGTCACAGTGTTATAGGCGGAACTGTGACAGCAAAAATCACACTTTTTGGCAGCCCTACCAAAGACCATTCCAATGGTGTAATGGTCTTTGCCAAAAAGCAAGGGCTACAATTACTTTATACGAGGAAATTGTATAAAGTCACTGTAGCAAGGGCAAGACGTTTCAAGAAAACTAGATCGTAACGTCAAGCTGTCACCGCCAGATGTCGCGAAACTTCGCAATCTCGAACAACCCGTTAAATAATCAGTTATTGTGTCAGAATTTTTAATAAAAAAGTTCTCGTTTTTTTTATAGTAAACCTAACCGACCGTAACCTAACCTTATCCACATTTTTATTAATTATCTTTTGTTCAAAAAAACTAAAAAAAGCCATCGCCCAAACTGGGATTGAAACACAGGACCTTTGCATTTCTAATCCGAAACCCTACCACTGGCCTAACCGGTGTCTCAAGAAATCTTCAACGAATTTTGTTTATACTTAGCCGAAATAAAGCTTATAATATTAGAGCGGCAACACAGTGACGGATAGGGTTGCCAGATTTGCAGAAAGCAAAAAATGGGAGGCTACTAACTAGTTCTTTTGGCAAGAAGGGAAACGTCCTCCATAATAAATTGAAGAGAAAAAAACTTCTCGGCTTGGTATTGGATCCAACAAACCTAGCCCAGCTGAGACACTTGTGAAGTCAACGAAGTGTACGTTTTCATCAAGGTTTATTTGCTTGTTACTATATATATTTTTTCATTCATTGTAAAAACTATTGTTTATTTCTCCTTTTGTTTGAACCATTCGGCGGGAAGCGGGAGATATACAGGGTGGTCGAAATTGGTCTGTTTTAACAGAGAAAACCTATTTCCTGACTAGATAGAGCAAAGCTGACTTAGGTGTCATGGGCTCGATTTCTGAGAAATGTTTAATGGCAAAAACCGCCTGCCGATATTTTCACTGCCAACTGAGATATAGGGCGTTTTTCAATTTTCGGCCATTTTGAAAATTGTCCATAACTTTTTTATTTTGCGGAATATTAACATTCTGCAAAGACATTCTAAAGGCACTTTTTTATGTGCAATCCAGTGGCATACTCAGATTTTTTCTATAGTTGTCCGTTTTATCATAAATAGGCAAAACTTTTTTTTTTCAAATGGAAATCATAGTTGGCTATAAATTATAAAAAATGCTCGCGTTTAGCCCTTTTCAGTGATATAAAGTTGTAGGTACTTATTTTCAAAAATAACGAAAATATTAGGTGTTTTTGGTTTACATCGAAGTAGGCTTTGATTTGTGATGACAATATCTCAATTATGTATTGTTAAGATTTATAGTTTGTTAGCAACTTAAACACAACTTTAAATAACACTAGCTAACGTTATTTTAATTATTTATTATTAATTTTTTTTATTTTTTTTTGTTTACATAGCAAAGTTGAACAAAATTAACAAACTAAACTACTATTTACAGCTACAAGTGAAAATAAAAAATAATTATGAAAATCTAGGTATTTAGTTAGATAGGTTTCTGATAAATATATTTAGAGAAGTTGTTCAAATTGAGCCCCTCCCTGTTGAATACAAACTAAGCATCTTTTGCGTACCGAGTTGCAACTATTTATTAGTTCAACTGGGCTAATAGATGCAAAAGCTTGCCTAGTGGCCTCTTGCAATTCTTCTTTTGTGTGAAAAGTTCTTCCTTTAAATATCAAGTCCTTCAATCTTCCCCACAAAAAAAAATCTAAGGGAGTTAAGTCACAGGACCTAGCAGGCCAAGGTATGGGGCCCCACGTACCAATCCAATTTTCTCGAAATTCGAAGTTTAAAAGATCAGTTGTGATCCTTGCATTGTGCGGGGGACAACCATCTTGTTGATAGTAGATATTTCTGGCATCAGCTAAAGGTATGTCTTCCAACAAAGGGACAATATATGTGCGCAAAATATTTACATAATCATCTGCAGTTAAATTTCCATCGTAAAAATAAGGTCCCACAAATCTTCCTCGGAATATCCCCACCCATATATTGAATCCACACCGACCTTGCCGGTCTTGTTGCACAACTACGTGTGGATTTTCAGTGGACCAGTGATATGAATTATATCTATTAAATATACCAGAAGTATCTACTCTGGATTCATCACTCCAAATAATATTTAATGGAAAATTCTCATTCTCCATGAATTTTTGCTCATACCACTGACAAAATCTCAATCTTCTAGCGGCGTCCCCTTCACGGAGTTGATGAACTCTTCTCGTTCTGTACGGTTTGAATTTATGTTTTTTGAGTATTTTTAAAACGGTGGTCTTTGGAACATTTGTTATATTAGCCAATGTTCGAGAGGAGGTGCCAGGATGATCTAATACCTCACCAATTATATTTAGCTGCTGGATTTCCTTTTCTTCCTTTAGTTCATAATGTCTTGTTCTTAACTTTTTAAAACTTCCGTAATTTACTAAATTACTTTTTAATGTTTGATAAATTCGGTTATCCGGTTGACGTCGCTCGGGAAATGTATTAAAATATAATTCACTAGCTGCTTCAGGAACTTCGTTAGATAATATGTAACATTTTAACATATCATACTTTTCATAATTCTCAAACATATTTTGTCAGCAACTTAACACAACTTTATAAAGATAACACCAAAACGCAATAATTACACCAGACTACAGTAATCTGACAGCAATATATTCAAAATATTGAACGCGCGTCATTATTCCAAGGCCTACTTCGATGTAAACCAAAAACACCTAATATTTTCGTTATTTTTGAAAATAAGTACCTACAACTTTATATCACTGAAAAGGGCTAAACGCGAGCATTTTTTATAATTTATAGCCAACTATGATTTCCATTTGAAAAAAAAAAGTTTTGCCTATTTATGATAAAACGGACAACTATAGAAAAAATCTGAGTACGCCACTGGATTGCACATAAAAAAGTGCCTTTAGAATGTCTTTGCAGAATGTTAATATTCCGCAAAATAAAAAAGTTATGGACAATTTTCAAAATGGCCGAAAATTGAAAAACGCTCTATATCTCAGTTGGCAGTGAAAATATCGGCAGGCGGTTTTTGCCATTAAACATTTCTCAGAAATCGAGCCCATGACACCTAAGTCAGTTTTGCTCTATCTAGTCAGGAAATAGGTTTTCTCTGTTAAAACAGACCAATTTCGACCACCCGGTACATAAAAAGCGGGAGACTTCCGCCTAAACCTAGAGTGTTGGCAACCCTAGTGACGGAATAACTAATCATTTAAACGCTTTTTTTTCCCGCCACTATGCCTCTTTTTTTCCTTTTAGCAAATCTCATATATGGCAACTCTAGGTCTAAGCATTAAGGAAAACCCCCAAAAATTTAAAATCAAGCATTAAAAGCTGAATAAGGTGAAGTTTAAAAAAAAGTTTTGTCAAGTTATTAAAATATTTTGTTTTCATACTTTTAATTATGCGATATGATTATAAATAAATTTAAAAATAACCATTTATTGTCTAACGAAAAAAACTCCAGATTAAAGACATGCAATATACCTACATAATATATAATATTTGATTAATGAAAAGTAACATAAGTAATACTATTACATAATTGTATAAACTTAGTAGGAGTAAGAAAAAGAAAGCTCGACTTGTATCAAGGGCGTAATCAAGAGGGGAGGAGGCAAAAGGCACGTACCGTACCTTCTAGAGGTGGCCTAAACTGCGATTTTAGTGGAACAGTGACAAGATGTGACTGCTCCAGTTGTTTCACTGTGACAAATAGCAGTGACATTTTGGAGCAGTTTTTCTTGTCCGTTCCTCGGGCTGGCCGTGCTGCTATACATAAACACTACAGGGTAAATCACGGTCGAGATCGCCACAGAGAGATGTTCACTGCATCTCAGCTTGCACATTTATGGTTTGACACTGGTTTATGAAATGTATATATTGTTTAATATTTTTAAACGTTAACGGCAAACTTTAAATTTATGTATGTATTTTTTTTAGGTTAAGTCTCACTTATACCCCGTACATATTATTATTTTTTTTAAAGCCAAAACTTTTCGTTTGTTTGGGTTAATATTTAAATATGAAAAGTTATTATGTTTTTTTTTTCTATATATCATTAAGTCAAGGTGTTGGTAGTTTTTTTTTGGTTAAAATAGATAACTAGTTATAATACTGCATATGTTTATAGGTAGGTACTTTAAGCAATCAAAGAATGTTGTATGCAGTAGTAAGTACATACTACATTACTAAAACTTTGCTTTGCTTTTATCTGCGTTATAAAATGAGAAAGTACTTTTTTCATATTGTTTTATATTACTAACATGTTCATCATTTATTTCTTTGTTAATGTTAAAGGAATATAGACTTATTTTTTAAATTAATTGTATCTTTTTAGACTTAAGAGTTTAATAAAAATATCATACATATTAGTAGATAAAGTGTTGTTTGACTAGGCAAATTATTAACTTTTCTTTTTTTACCAACAATCAATCTGATCTGCCAGCGAAGTAGCGATATGTGAGAAATCATGTCACGAATAAGGAATAAATATAAATAGCAGTCTGAACTCTGCAGCGCGAGTTCCAATTTCTGTTTGGTGTGGTCGTCTGTCGGGGCGTAACTGCGGTTTTGTATTATTTTGTAACTCTTTTCTGTGCTGCGCCAGTGGAAGCGTTCCGTTCAATTCAGTGCCAACCTGTGACAAAATGTCACTGCTTTTTGGCTGCGACTGGAGCAGTCCGTGACGACGAGTCACAGTGACAAAGTCACAGTTCGTGAAATCGCAACTCACCTCTACCACTTTCCTTGGCCAGCTGACGCTTACGTTTTTCATAATGGAGTGCCACTGCTATGTTGTGGTATCCTTTTTTTAGTTGCTCGTTTTGTTTTCTCGCGGGATCTTTTTCTTTACCGTATCATTTCCGTCAAGGCCCCGTGCCCCCCTCCCCCTCTTCTGGTTATGCGCTACTGAGATATTATTAAAGTTACACCCTATTAACATGATCATACAATAAGAAAATAATAATATAAATATATAATTTTATTCAGACTATGAACGTGTCACAGAATAAATCAATGCTGGATCTGGTGACTTCACTGCTGATGTTATTGTAGCACTCACAAGCTTTATAAACAGGTGCTTTTTTGGCTAGAACTGTTCGCACTGTAACTGTATAAAAAGTTTAGGTTTGATAACAGTGTACCTACATTCAATTTTTACTCTCCAGACTATTTGTGTGTGCAGTTTATATGGATAACAATAAACTGGCATATTCCCGTTTCGATAATACCAACACCCAAAAGAGCGTTATAAGGCAGAGCTGATATCGATAAACTGTTTTGCAGATCTAAGAAAGAAAGTATTTTAAGAAATGACAGCGTAATCTTATGGATATGAATGAATTGAATTTTAACTTTTTATCCGTATATACACTAGTCCCTAACCACAGTGCAGTTATGCAAAACAATATTATTTACTCAATACCTGCAAAATGTCCTGCAATTTACTTTTTTGGCATGCGGTACGCAAATAAATACAAAATTAGCCATATAAAATCAGAATGTGTAATAAACTATCACCCGTTTTTATTGGCCTGCTGTTCCATAGGTATGAATGGCCCATTCCTAAAGTGTCATACTCATCCGTCGAATCATCGGTGCAAGTCTTCCGGTTCGTCTCGTCGAAGGCAGACCTCTGTGTTATTAACATAAGTGGTTCCACGTGTTCGGTTTTGCTGCTTTATTTCGGGGGGAAGCGGGAGACTCAAACGCTCAGAGTGGAAACTAACGACCCCGCTAGAAAGGGAGCAGACGCTGTAAACGTGTGAGGCCTAGTTGTTCCTGTATTCTATCCCGTTCGTCTGCCGCAGTTCTACATAGAATATTAGCGTAATGGCCGCTATGTGGCGGGAGTGGGAGGGGTAAGGGGATAGCTTGAAAGAAAAGGTTATCGCGTGAGACCAGTAGTACTCTCAAGGGGCATCTAGTGGAAGCCAAGATGCATTAGAAAAGTTTTTAAAGAAAGACAAATTTAAAGATTTTGAAATACACGGGGTGACCGGGAGCTCAGAGCTCGCCATCCGGACATCCCACCGATAACGTCCCCAAACCGGAATAAGGTTTATCTCGCTCCGAGGGTCGCCGGATAAAGCGAGTAAGCCCCGGACGGGGAGCAATCTGGCAAGTTGCGAAGTGCAGTGCCAAAAACATATATTGGAATTGGAATCATCGGTGGCTATCGATTGACAAAATCTTAGACAAGACCCCCTCCCTAATCTATAGATAAAATGTGTTTGCGACGTCGCCGTGGGTCGCAAAGGTTATTCATTGTACCAATTTTAGATTGTTTCGCGCCAATACCAATAAAGAGAATTAGGTACAAATTAAATTTTATATTTTATGTATTATTGATATAATAGTATACAAGAGTATAAACTGTAAACAGTAACGTCTCGGGTCGGTAAGTAATTTTATTAATTTAAAATTTTTGTTTTGCTTAACAAAGCGATTTTTTTCTCTAAATTCAGTAGCTGAGGAGCTAGTAAAAGTAATTTGAATAAAATTATGGCTTCTAAAAGTACATGTAAAGTGAATGACGACTTACCGAAGGATTTCCTCTTTTTAAAAAGGACCAAACTAAACACGCAGGTACAATGTTGTACATGTAATGCTGAATTTTCAATTGCCTACTGTGGAAAGCGCGACGTTATTAGGCACGGCCAGTCAGAAAAACATAAGCGGTATTTATTGGCAGCTACATCATCATTAAAGCCTGGATTATAGAGTGAAAAAGTTTGCGTCTTGCGTCGTCCGTTTAAGCTAAGTGTTCCTTAGGTTCTTAGCCCGAGTTATAGATTGAAAACGTTTGCGCTTTGGAGCTAACCTGACTTTAATGTTTATATTATCGCTTTTTTGTGTAATGCAATTTTGTCTTGCTCGTTTTTTACTTTATGTGCGTTTTTATAATTTGCTGAACATGGATAATCAAAAGCATAGTAATGATGCCTAGTAAAGACTAGGTATTGTGGATATATTAATGTGTGCCGCAGCTGCAAAGTTGTTGAAGAGAAGGCGGCAAAGAAGATCGCGAATTCGGTCTGTTAAATGGGGTAGAATACTCATAATTCCTACTAGTATTTTCTTAAACTCAAAGACAATGACTCCAAGCAGTTTTTTTAAATGGGTGAAGATGTTATGTGTATATATTAATGTCAAACTTATTACGAAAGACGAACGTTTTAAAAGGCCCTCTAAAATCCAGTAATTTCATTGGTTGCAGCTTAAGGCAAATGTAGATTTTTGCCAGCCGCTTCCGTCAAAGTTAAAGATCGCCATCTTTTCGACGGATAGCGGAAACTTAAACCGTATATAACCATATCCATTGCTTTGCGTTAACTTCAAAAACAGCGCAAACGGCGACAGAAGACGCAAACGTTTTCAATCTATAACCCAGGCTTAAAGGTTTCGAACTTTTTTAGACTTGCAGAATTTGGAGCCGAAGAGAGAAAATTGGCGGTTTCCAAAGCTTTATTCTCTTACCATACAGTAATGCATAATCAAAGTTTTAGGTCAATGGATTGCACAACTAAAATAATTCAACATTTATTTGCAAAAAAACTTACTTGCTGCCGAACGAACACAGAAGCAATAATAAAAAAAGTTCTTGCGCCATTTAATATAGTGAAATTAAGGACAATTTGAATAGCACTAATTTTGTAACAATTTTTTCAGACGCATCTAACCACAAGAATTTAAAACTGTTTCCCACTTTAGTTAGATATTTTAATGAGCACTCTGGCGTTAATGTTAAGATTCTAGATTTTGTTAATTTACCGGGCGAAACCTCTGAACTAATTTCAAACTCGATTTACGAAATATTAATAAAAAATAAAATATATAATAAAGTAATAGCTTACTGTGTCGATAATGCCAATAGCAATTTCGGGGGATTATCCAGAAAGGCCTTGGAAAAGAATATTTTTAATAACTTAAAATCTAAATTGGATAAACATTTTATTGGTGTTGGATGTGTTGCACACATAATTCACAGTTCTATACAGGCGGCCACTGAACTTCTTCCAATTGATATTGAGAGTATAATCGTTAAAAGTATACTCTTATTTTTACATTTATACTGTAAGAACAGAGGCACATTAAAGAAATTTTGTAGTGAAGCTCATGTCGAATGCCAAAAACTTCTAGGTTGTAGCAAGACACGTTGGCTAGCCTTACTCCCAGCCATTGAGTTTGTCTTAAAATTAATTCAGCCTCTACAGTCTCATTTTTTATCTCTGGAAAAATGTCCAATTCTACTTAAATCTTTCTTTGAGGATCCTAATACGAACTGTGGCTTTTTTTTCTTCAAAATCAAGCGAGCTTATTTGCAAACTCAGTCAGTCAAACAGGTGACATGGATGAAACTAAACTTGGTTTAAATCCCATTATGTAATTTTTTATACGAATTGCCTTAATTATTTAGAAAAATGGATCGGTCATTTGGAAAATGGTGATAATTTTAAATGAATATCTCGTAATAGGCGCATCCAATGGTCTGACATTGAAAAATCTCTAAAATTTCTTTCTGTCCAATTTCATACTGCAATACCAGAAAACAACCTCTTTGACGAAGTAACTTATTTAAAGATATACTTTACAGAAGAAAAACTTGCTTCCTGGGACAAGGCAAAAGTAGATTTAAAATGAGTGGAAGTTTTTGAACATTTTCGGCAAAACAATGTTCCATATTCCGCGTTAAAAACTGTGGTCGAATTTTGCCTTTCCTTGCCAGGCACTAACGCTGTTACAGAGAGAGTTTTTTCGATAGTCAATAAAATATGGATTGAAGAAAAAACTCAACTAAGTGTAGAGTCATTGAAAAGTATGCTAATTGTAAAGTGCAACTTGCGAAGAATTTTAAAATAAAATTAACGACAATGACATCTTTTTAAAGGAAATACACTAATCAGAAAAATACTTGCAGTTGTCTTTTTCTTGTGTTCAATGTTAAATAATGATTTATTTTTATTTTGTTCTTAATACGAATACCTATTTATATTCCTAATACCCAGTGATATTTATCTGTTATGTACTTAGGTGTTTAATGTATTAAAATGTTTTTTGGAAATATTTGATCAACAGCAAAAGTTACGGTGCAAGCGGGATCGAATCCGCACTTCTGTATGTCTAGTCTATTGCTCTAACCAATTTAGCTATCATACCACTAATAATTAATTCGTTAGAACTTGCACTTATTCAAACCAACCAGTATCATAACCATTGTTGCTGCCAAATATTCTAACCTTATAATAGTGGTGGGTATGAATAAGTACAAGGTCTAACAAATTGATTATCAGTAGTATCACAGCTCAATTGGTTAAAACAATAGACTAGACATCCAGAGGTGCCGGTTCGATCCCCGCCTGTACCATAACTTTTGCCATTGATCAAATATTTCCAAAAAAACATATTTTTTACTAGTTTAATAAAACTAATCAAACACTTCTGAATTAAAATAATGTGTATGTGCTTAATGTATTAAAATATAAAATTTATCTATGTAAATTTTTTCAGATTTTAGTACCCCTTCAAACTTAAACCTCACGAAGGGTCAGGTCAGGGCTTCAGTCCCCCAAATGCCGGTGTCTAGTTGCACCACTGTCCAGCATTGAGGTCTTAGAATTACGGTCACTTTATCAATACCCAAAAGTTAAATCTCTGAAACTCAGCAAATGTTATTTTGCTACATGCCCCTTAAGAGCAGCGAATTTAGTATGCACCATTCATAGACCACCATTCAGACTTTGTCGATGTACTATGCTGAAGTCAACTAAACTTTGCACTCTAGTGAAGATTTTAAAGTCATCAGCAAATTTAAGTGAAGAGCACTTAATAATACGATAAAAATCGAAAAGATAATAAGGGCAAGGTTGCTGTCCTGTGGAGCACCAGTGTTAGCTTTAAATGCAAAGGGGTTATGGCTGTTATATTGCACAAAGGCATTAATAAAGATACGAGCCGAAGAACTTTACAAGATTTTGATCAAAACCCTTACTATACATTTTCTGAGCAGTGATCTCCCATGAAAAAAGCTGCATTGATGGTGTTGCTGATTATAGTTATAAAGGATTTTACTTGACAATAATTCAAGTAATTATTTGAAGTTTATTGTATATACAAATTTAGAAAAGCTCTATCCATATGAAGTTGTGCAATTCAGATAATAATAATGTGCAAGAATATCATTATGGGAATTACAAAGAAAATTTATTTGACGAGTATGAAGATAACTTATATAATCCGCTAGTGCTTGCAATTTAGGTGATGAGTTTATGTTAAGATGGAAATTGATGTTGGCAGTTACCAAGAAGTAGCACCTTCCATTTATGAGCAGAAATTAGTGAACCAAGTACACAAAAAACTGATTGTAGAACCCAAAGGGAGCTCTGGGTTGAAAGTAATTTACAATACTACTTAAAACGGAACCAGCTTTAGGGACCTTATCTCAGATAACTTCAACAGCGACAATGACATCAGGTAGTTCTGAACTGCTAGTAAAAACCCCCTTGGATAGATTCAGTGCAGTCAAGTTCCAGCCCTCCCTATAATTTGCACATTGTGAGTTGAAAAATCAGTGTCATGAGGGGCCTTTATAAAAGTCATGTGTTTTGACTCTGAGACCTCGAACATATTCATGTACTATGATCAAGTTAGTCAATTAGTTTATATGTTTCTGTTCTCTTGATACAATTTAGGGAGAATCTTTTATGAATCTGATTCGAATGCCACTCTCACCCTAGTTATTTGTATAGTTAGTTGTAGTTTAATAAATTTGTATCTTTCTGTTTTGTCACTGGTAACAAAAAGTCTGTCTTCAGGATTATTTTTAAGACATGAAATTACATATCATATTACCCTCCAATTCAACTCAAAGCTTCAGGATTCAGATTACCTTTATCAGACATGCACATTTTTTGGTTACCACTAGTGCTACATGTTTGCCATCTTCATTTGTACATTCAGAATTAGAATTGCTGGGCTTGTTTTAGAAGATCCTAATTATTTCTTCTTGGTGATGCTAATCTTTCATGTCTTCAGAATTCCCAGAAACGTCCAACCTTTGATTTTGTTTCCTAGTGTTTACTTCGTTAATACTTTTAAATTTAAAACTTATTTTTTTTTATTTTCTTTATTAATATAGGAAAAGTAAGGCACACGAATCTGAGACTATCTATAGAAACTGTGATTACTCATTGGTAATTGGCTAAAACTCTTCATGTCCATAGAAACACTCTGCTTTTTCAAACAAACCTCTCACTTTCGTAGCGGTTTCAGATCCGTGCGGCGGCGTACTGTATTTATTTCTGTTTTAATATGCTAAACCTTTTATATATTTACATAAACAAAATAAGGCATTGGCATAATACCAAGTCTCTTTCTATAGGTATATCTTTTTTAAAGTGATTTAAAGAGTAAAAGTTTTAAGCAATATGAACCAAAAAAAATTGTTTCTATCTCAAACATTTTTTATATAGGTGGTACTCCATGGAATATTTTTTTGTTTCTATATATTAATATTAATAAAATTGTAATCAGCATTTCTGTTGGTGGTTAGTCAGTCCTTAATACTAAAAATAAATCTAGAAGTTGTTACATGAACCAAGCTTAAGTGGTTTATATTTTGATTACCTAGTTTATATTATCTATGAAAAGACCATAAAGGCCCAAGGACTAGGTACCGTGGTTGCTTTAAATAAACATGGTAAGTATATTAATGCAAATTTAAAGATTTGCAGATTAGGACAATAAAAGGCAACCTGTTCCAATTTCTGGACACTCTGGGAATAAAAGAGCGAACAAAGTGGGAGGTTCTTGATCTCTGCAGTTGGACCGTGAAGGGATGGATGTATGCTCGTTTCTCCCTGACAGGAATGGCTAAGGAGGGCATAATTGATGATATTTCATGAGAACAGAACCCATAGTAGTATTTGTAAAACAGGGTCAGATCGCCCATAATTTGATGAAGCAATATCTTTTTATTCAAAAAAGCAGCGATGCAAGCTTCCTTCTGAGGTTTGGATGATCAATCAGACCAATAGCTCTTCTCTGGACAGACTTAACAAGAGAAGAAGAGGCTGCTCCATATGTGCAAGCAATACTGAAAGCAGGGTCTGATTTACGAAGTCTAAAGCGTAAACAGGGTGGCAGAAGAAAAAATTTTCCAGCTTAGAAAAGAAAACCCAATTTCTTCATGACTGCTGTAGCAGTTCAGGTGATGTGATCATTGATACCTACTAGGCTAAAGGAATCTTTGGCTTCGAGCATTTAATTATTCATTTGAATAGTGTGGGTACTGGGAGTTCATTTGTCAGATAGTAAACAAGATTGTCTTAGTACCATTAAACTGGACAAGGTTCTTAGTTAGGGATAAAGTCTCAATTTCAATCATGCAGACACATTAGGCAAATTGTATATTGATGAGCAGGAGAAATGCAGGTAGGTGCTAACACTGAGCTCTGTGGAAAGCCTGCGTTGATTTGATGAATGGCAATCAATCACTCCAGAAATTCTTTTGTGGAAAGAAAAGTGGCAATCCAAACACAAGGTTTGGTGGAAGACCATAGGCAGGAAGTTTGTTAAGAAGTGCGTCATACCAGACTTGAGGTCATATGCTTTAGATATGTCGAGGGCAATAAGTTGGGCTCCTCCATGGAATTTGATACTTATTCCAGTTGTGGGTTACGAAGGTAAGAAGATCTGCTTTACATCTTTGGTGGTGGAAGCCATATTGCCTGTCGTGTGTATAAGTTTATACTTTTCAAAGTAAGTTAAAAGATCATTATTGATATACTTCTCCATTGCCTTACTCAAAATTGGGAGGAGTGATATGGGTTTGTAGTTAGAGGGAAAAGATTGGGAACAGGCTGTACACAGAGTTCCTGCTTTTAAAAAAATTCCATTGTCAGGACATTTGGAATATCCTGGTGAAGATAGAGGTCAATTCAGAAGCACACTTTTTTAGGACTATGGCTGCATATGCATTATATTGTTTTGAGAATATGTCCTATCTTTTTGTCACTAATCATTTCCATACCTTTCATTCAATTAAAAGAATGTGTTTCAGTGACTTTGTCTTTTCTTAGTTTAAAATAAAATTAAAGAGAATATTTATAACATACCTATAAAAACCAATGTAACAATTTAATAAAACAGAAGTTTCTTTTTAACTAACAGGAATCTGAAAAATTCTTTTGGTCATGTCAACTCTGCATAATCTCTTTGTGCGTAAATTCAACTGTAAATCAAAATTTTTGTATACCATAAAGATTTTTTTGTTTTCACCTATTGAAAGGCTTCGACATCCTTGCAAAATATTAGACCTGTTCCGCTTGTGTGATTGTGAACTTTATAACTAAATAATTTTTTTTTTCTGTACCATAATGTTTTTCTATATTCTCCAACTGTAGGACTTTATTTGAAATGTTTATAAAATATTTTACCTTTGCAGTCGATCAGCTTATAACTAAGGCAAATATACAAATCACATTTAGTCCCAGAAATTATAAAAAATGCATCGGCACAACATTACAAAAAGCATTAATACTTTATATCCATTATTGGTAATGCAGCCTGAAAACTGATACACCGAACAATATAGGTACCACCCTGATATTAACAAACTAAACACATTCATCTAATTCTATTTACTTTTCAAAAACTTCGCAATTATTAATACATAGTCATTTAAAAACAAATATTTATAAAAAGGTGTCTACTTATATTCAGCTTTTTGGCTGCTTCTTAGGTTTCAAATATAAATAAATTCCCAAAAGGGCACAACTTGCGTATGTGGCAATGGCAACCTAAAAACAAAACAAAATCAAACATTATATTTTAGGGCTTTGATGTTGGTCAGTATCTATGAAGGTGTGAAAAACAAAAACTGTATTGATTAATCCGAATTTGGTTATGCAACTTACGTTAGCTCGTCCTCTAATAGTTATGCTGTTGAAATATTTGCCGATCCCTTTCAGCTTAGCTGCTTCTGGTGGGTCTTCATGTCCAGCCATTTTCTGAGCTAAAACAGTTTTTGTTAATTAAAATGGTATAATTTGTATTAAAATATATCAAAAAAACTTACGTTATTTAAACAGCACCACACCGCAAATAAAATGACGAAATCAGAATCAGCTAGATTTATGTCGGTCTGAGTTCGGAGTGGACCCGGCCGATTGAGCGAATCCGGAGGCGGACCCGTTGGAACGAATCCAGCACGAAAATCAGAACGGTTCCAACGCGTCACGAGCGTACTGCCACTGACTGAATGTTAACGTTAACCATTGAGTTCGCGATTGGGATTATTTTCTTGATATATATATATATAATATATATATATATATATATATATATATATATATATATATATATATACATACATACATATATTAATATAGTGTATAATATTTTAGAATTAATTACAATTTGAGAAAGCCTTGATTACAAGAGCGTATCGTCAAACTATTATTAATAAAAAACCACAATATGGCACCTACGTTCGAAGAAATTACAAACAAGAATTATAAAGAAAATTATTAAATTTAAATTTAATAAATTTCGTTAGTTTGTTTGGACTCTCTTTATTGAAAGCCATACTATTGTATATGTAGATACACAATATGTCAAATGTATGTCACATACATATTGGTCACTTACATCTTACATTGAACAAATTCTGCAACTGTAGACTAAGATAAAACATAGTACCAGAAAAATTATATATAAAATAACAATTTTGAGGTTCTTAGTATTTATTTATTAATAAAGTTTAAATCTTTTAGTTCGTGCTTCTAATAATCATCTTCTCTTATCGAAGTTTGTTCGCAATTATTACATTTTGCTAGGTCTATAGATGCTTTTCAGAAATTAATCTGAAACCATCAACGACAGCTAGACTAGCACTAAATGCAGCACGTACAGTAGGCACCGGAACTTAATGGATCCGTGAATGAAACAATTGGAACAGGGCTCTATCGGACTGGATTCGAATGGACCGAATCCGGAACGCCCATATCTAGGATCAGGGACAAATGACAACAATCAGCGTGGTCTAGGTGAAATAAGTGACAAATGAACTACACAATGTTGCCAGTTCTAAAGAGCAATTTTCGTTACGTGCAATACCAACTATTTATATTGCACTACATTTTGACATCTCAATTAAGTGGCTACTTGATAATAAAAATATTGTTTTCTTCTTCTATTGCATCTTAACATGGTTACATACAAAATTAAATTATATACTCATTATGCAAAACAGCATATATTATGACAATTAAAAAGAAAAAAGTTATTAATAACATAGATTTTTGAAAAAAAAATTATTTATTCAATTGTTTCAGCTGATGCCATTAACCATGAATATATTAATAACAAAACTAAAACGCAGTGTTGTCATGACATTAAGACTGTTATGAATATGCACCTGTGTAGTGCACAGTGGCGTAGCTACACCACCGTCAGCTACCGTGGTGTGGGGGGGGGGGGGGCTCGAAGTTAGGAGGCCCAGCGTTAATTGCAAATGAGCTCAAGAGGATTATGAGAGTATGGATGATCTTTTTTTAGTTATTTTTCTGTTTTTAGAGGGGGCCGTTTACCGAAAACAGCGGGGAGGCCCAAAATTTGTAGCTACGCCACTGGTAGCGCGCATACTGCCGAAACGTTAACTAGATGATAGAACAAAATGTCGGTCTTAAATTGATAATTTAAGTAGTCTAATTAATTTTGTTATTTAAACTGTTGCCTCCATAGTATTTTTTTTATTCCAAAATTGTATATTAAAATTTAAATCAAATTCAAAATTTTTGTTATGTTACGTTTAAAAGCAATATATTTGACGTTGACAAATTACCATTTTTCGTTACCTCTACTCTTTACTTTAATTAAATCATTTATTTTATCGGCTAATTTAGATTTTTACATTGTCACACTTTGTTAATTGTATATTCCCAGATACATTTTTTAAATAGTTTAATAGTTTTTGTTTTTCGGCCAGTGTTATTTATTCGTGCTCCTTTTGGTTTACTTATTTTAGAGTACTCTGTATTAACACAAAAATATTTGATAATTTAATTTGAAACTTGTTTCTTTTGAATGCGTAACACAACATACTAAAATTAGATAATAATTAGACGAAAGAATGACATTTCTATCAGGTGTGATCCCTCTTACCTTTAATAAAATGATAAACATCCTGGATTATCAAATTCTACATAAATGATATTTAATATGTCAAATTACTGTTCGACAGAGTTGTGAAAGTTACTTCAAAAAAAGTATCTAGTTACTTTTAAAGTTACTTTCTGAAAAATGTAACTAGATATTTCAACTAAGTTACTTTGAGAGTAACTAGTTACTAGTTCCATTTTAAGAGTATCAAGTTACTTTTATATATATATATATATATATATATATATATATATATATATATATATATGTATATATATATATATATATATATATATATATATATATATATATATATATATATATATATATATATATATATATATATATATGTATATATATCAGCCAGTTTGAATTCTCGGGTAAGCAGTCTGTGGTGTGTGTCAAAGAAAAAATCTCATTTATCCATTAATCCTCTATATTTCGCCATTGATTAATGGCTTCCTCAGGAGGTAAATAGCTAAAATACAACACTAATGAATTAACAGTACAATCGAAATGAAAGAAACTTACATTCAGAGTTACCATACAGAACGTTAAACAAATTTTAGTTGAAAAACATTGGTAAAAAAAAACAAAAAAACACGCGTGTTGAAGGTTCCCTGGCTAACTCACATCGTAGATGCTTAAAACGAAATGCATTCAGGTGTTCGTAAAATACAGAATTTATACTCGACGCGGGAGCGTCGGTAGGTAAAAATATACAATTTTAAACAATAAACCTGCAACCACACTAACGGGTTCAACAAAAATACAAGGCAACAGTGCCAGCCAAAGTACATAGAAATACAGTAGTGCTAAACAAGAATGTTACAATAAATAGTACTAAGCTGATCAACATCTGATCTGAAATTTATAGAGTTATTTTTTTGACCTATGTAAAATTTTTGACAGTCCAGACACGGGATTTTATATACAACATAGAAATTTTGCATATACGGTGTTTTGTCTTTAGTTTTTGTCAATAATTGACCAATTTTTAATGTATTATATTTTGCCACTTTTATATTGGCACATGAACTAAAATGCTTAATTACGCTGTCAGTAAGTCGAACAACATAAGCTAGCTTTTTATTTTTAAAATGTGTCTGTATATAATCTTCCGTTGGCCCGTCAAATATGCTAGAGTTATAAATTAGCTTTAACTTTACATCTCTCGGGTACCCGTTATTTAAAAACAAGTTTTAAAGGATCCTTAAATTTTTCTTTAAAAATTGTGGGTCTGATATATGAGTGATTCTGTTTTTCATTGCTATCAATGTGTTCCACTTTTGATTTTTTGGGTGATTCGAAAAATAGTTTATATACCTTTCCGATGATGTAGGTTTTTGACTTTATAACTCCAACATATTTGAAGGACCAACGGAAGATTGTATACAGACACATTTTAAATATAAAAAGCTGCCTTATGTTGTTGGACTTACTGACAGTGTAATTAAGCATTTTAGTTCATGTGCTAATATAAAAGTTGCAGATTATAATACATTAAAAATTGGTCAATTATTAACAAAAACTAAAGACAAAACACCGTATATGCAAAATTACAATGTTGTATATAAAATCCCCTGTCTGGACTGTCAAAAATTCTACATAAGTCAAACTAGTCACAGCTTAAAAAACCGTATTATTCGACACAAAAACGATAGTAGAATAGATAAAAGATCGTTTGCTTTAGTATATCACTTTCAAAATCTGGGCCATAGATTTGACTTTAACAAAACAAAAATTTTAGAACGTGACGGTAATTATAAAAAAAGAACATTTTTGGAAATGATACATACAAATAAGGATAAAGATAACTCTATAAATTTCAGATCAGATGTTGATCAGCTTAGTATCATTTATTGTAACATTCTTGTTTAGCACCACTGTATTTCTATGTACTTTATCACTGTTGCCTTGTACTTTTGTTGAACCCGTTAGTGTGGTTGCAGGTTTAAAACTGTATATTTTTACCTACCGACGTTCCCGCGTCGAGTATAAAAGTGTGCGAATTTCAGTGTCCTTTTTTGTAAACAGTTAATTAAACAACAATAAAGATGAGGTGCGCTGTGTTCGGGTGTGATAGTCAGGCAAAGAAATTTGATAGGAATATAATGTTTTTTAGTTTCCCTAAAGACAAAGAATGTTTACGCGAATGGACACGCTTGTGTAAATGCAAAGCTAAATTTAATACTAATTTGGCGCGGATATGCTCAAGGCATTTTGTTAAAGCTGACTATATGTCATTAATCTATATCAAAAAAGACAACAATGTAAATGTGGACGAAATAGCCGACATTTTTAATAAAAAAAGAGTTTTTCAACTAGAATAAGGCTATATTTTATCTGTTTATATAATTACATTTAATATAAGAACTTGTTTAGTGTGTGTTGTTTTATTCCCTCTCATACCTGTATTTTTTTTAACCTCCTCTTCTCAAATGGGACTTAGTTACGTCCCTATATCAAAATACCCAGATATTATAGCATTTTTTAATTTTAAATTGAACTAAATATAAACATGTATAACAAAATAACAGTATAAAAATAAATACTGTCGGATTTTATACAACTTTAACTCTTTCTTTAGCGTGTTTTTTGTATTTTCATTAAATAAATATCATGTCATAAGTTTTCTATTTTAGTGAATTATATATGTCAATGTTTTATTAGAAAAATATTTTTAATTGAAAAAAATGGTAATATAATGTTGAAAAGCTAGAAACGAGATTCATCTCCATAAGGAATTTAAAAATGTATGCACACAATGACGTCACTGCGCAAACCTGCAGCGATTGAGACCGTCTAGATATCATACCTTCCGTTTATTATATCATGGGATTCCGTGCCTAGGCTTTAAGTACAGTGAAAAATGTTTGGCTATATAGATGCTATAAATAGTAGAAGAGAGAGAAGCAATATCGAGCAACATTGCCAATCGCCACCGCAACTAAATTAAAAGTTAAATTTTAACATTAGCAATTTTATTGTGATAATTTTGCTTGAAAAATCAAAAATAATTATGAATTGTTACTTAACAGTTTTAGTTTAATATATATTTCAATTTCTAAAATTAAAAGTAAGCTCTTGTCTAGTTTGACAACATTGCAACAACTTGATTATTTGGCGGGATAAAGCGTCAAATCCGTCTCTCCAGCTAGTTTTCCAGTAGAAAAAAACTTAAGTATAAAAAAATCTAGTCTGAACGAGTATTGTTTTAAAAGTGGTTAAAATCGTAAATCTGTAGATCCAATGGGTACAATGGGAGATAAAGGCGATGCTGGTTTGTATATATTCCAACAGAAATATATGTAGTTTTTTGAGAGAACATTCAATAGCCAAATTCAAATTCCTGTTATTTTCATTGTTCTGCAGCATGTTTTATTAAATTACGTATAGCTAATCTTTCATAACTCGTTTTCACCTGAGATCTAATAACAATAATTCAGAGTGTCTCAAGAATTTTTGTCAAATCTACCACTGGATTTGATAGTAATCTATATATCTTTCCAGAAACTTTTGATGATGCAGTTGAAGAACGTGTAATTAATGAAGAATATAAAATATGGAAGAAAAACACACCCTTTTTGTACGATTTGGTAATGACACATGCACTTGAATGGCCTTCGCTTACAGCCCAGTGGTTACCAGATGTGACTCGACCAGAAGGAAAAGACCACTCTTTACATCGGTTGATTTTAGGAACTCATACAAGTGATGAACAGAATCATTTACTTATTGCTAGGTGAGTTTAAAGAACTAGTAAAAGAATTTTTCTTGTTTCATAAATCTAAATAAGGATAGTACATAATATATTAGGGAATCCAATCATGTGAAGTGTGTCCAACCTAGTTGATTTTGACACAGATAATTTCTTGTTTTCAATTATAAAGGAAATTGATACTAAATTTAGAATAGAGTGAGTATTTTTTTTAAATACTTTTAAGTTTACTATTATGCCCTTAAAATAGAACCATTAGGGTGTCAGGAACACAGCTCACATATTTATATCTGCCAATTCTCAAACCAACTGGCAAATATTTTACAAGCATTTTTTCTCATAATCAAACATTTTTACTCCAGCCTAACAGTGAAATAAGGTTGTAGTAGGATAATAGGATGCTATTTTTTTTATCAACGAATGCTCTGACAATTGTTTAAATCTTATTCTAGAATGTTATGAAATGTAAAAACCTCATTTGCCCTCTAAGCCCAGTCATAAAACCTCTGATAGATTTTTGGATCTGCCAAATGTAAATATGACAGGTGACCAACATTGAACCTGAAAGAGCATGTTTAATTTAGTTTATAAATTGCAAAATTTAAGATATAGTCGGCAAAATCAGGGTTCAATGTAGTGACGTGCAATTTAGATATTTTATACTTAGCATCTGATGGCATTCAATACTTGAATTGAAAGAATCCCAATATTTTGTATCAGATACCTGATATTTGACATATAAAAATTAGAAGACATGTTATATTGCATGCTTGTACTAACATGTCCATAATTTATTGTTACCTACAGAAAAAACATTGTTCACATATATTAAATCTTTTTACCGACAATTTTCATTGAATAAAAACAAATTCATGCACAATTAAGGATATAATTTGGTAAGGAATTTTATTTTAATGGTTTACAAACTTTCATAAAATAGTAGTTTATCTTCTGGCGTGTCATAATGACATCATTTTGATTGTCATTTTTACTGTGAAAGTGTCACATTTCTAATATTGTATATTGTATAGAGTAAATACTTAAAATAAATAAATCACTCAGTCCTGATAATAATCCTTCAAATGTGAAAAAAGTTTGTATAAACATAATTAAATACCTATTATGAATATTGTTTAACCATAGCCTCTCCAGTATAATATTCTCAGAGGAGTGGAAAAGAGTAAATCTATCAGCTAATAGGAATTTTGTCTGTAATTGCAATAATCTCTAAAAGTATTTTATGTAAGCATCTTTATTTTTTTGTGATGAATAGGGTCTCTAACAAGCAGCATGGTTTTATGAAGCACAAATCAACAGTGTTAAATCTTACTAATGTCACAAAAGATATTTTGAAAGCAACTGGGAGTAAACCTTATGCGATGGTGTATAATGTATATATTATTTTGATATGGTTTTATCTGTTTCTTGTTGATTGTATCCCTGTTATTTTTTTCTTTTTTTTTTAGTTTTTTAAGTAATTTTAATTTTGATACTGTAATTTGCATGAATCATAAATTGCGTTGTTTTTTATATTATGTTTTATATTCTAGTAAGCTTTGTCTAAAAATATTCTGTATTTATGATAATTAAGAATGTTTTGATTTATTTATTAATTTATTTATTTCCTTTTTTTCCGAGAAACTCACTTATACATAAAATAGCAATGTCACTACAAAGAAGAATGAGTTTTAGCGATACTATGTAATCTATAAGCTAAAGCATACATAGGTATACATATAAAATAGTAAACAGAGAAAAAAAAGATATAAAAAATCAGGCTAACCTATAAAAGTATAATAAATTTAAAATTGAATTAACACTTTAACAATACACAATACATTACTGACAAAACAGATTAAAATATATTAAAAGGTAAATTTAAATGAATAGAAGCACTGGCTTCTTGCATAATGCGTGACTGCCTTTTTGAATTTCAAAGTCTGCTCAATACTCCTTATTTCAGGAGGTAATAGCTGGTATGCTTTTATGCTCGTATAGTGAGGAGCCCGCTCAAAGAAGGTGTTTCTGGTTATGATTGACATACCTTCTGCATATCGGTCACTGTTTAGGGAAAAGTAATTTGGGCGCTTTTTAACAAACATGGTCAGAGCAACAAAATATAGTGAAGGAACTGTTAATATGCCCAGTTCTTTGAAATGTGGTTTGCACAATAATCTAGGGTGGTATAGAGAGATATCAAGACTATTTAGGGACATAATAATAACTCTTAATGTAATATCAGGTGGCACTATCAGAAGGCACCTAGCGGAATTAACAGCTTATGTGCCAAAATAGAAAATAATATTATTTATGTATTAACTTAAAATATAACAATATGCAAGAAGAAAAAAAATAATTTAATAATAAACTATTAGAGGTTTTTCTTTTTTTTTTTATAACAAAGTTATAAATTTTGTGTTATTTACAAAAATATAGTTCCTACAGGCTAAGTTAAACTTTTTTAGATTTTTTATTTCCTTAACCTGGTAATAAGTTATAGAATTTTGGTCCTAAGTATCCAATAAATCTTTGGTTAATATTTCTATGACTAATAGGAACTTGCAACTTATTAAGTGTTCTACTTCTAGTTAAATGACAGTGATTTACATACTTCCTAAGACCTTCAATCTTATGGACATAGGAACAAACAGAATGAATATATAGGGATTAAAGACTCTTTCACTGTATAGAAGTTTTGTTGAGAATAATTTTTCTTTTTTGTTTATGACTTTAAGAATGTAATTTTTAATTTTACAATAAGAAACAAGTAGGCATCATTTATACAGATTTTAGTAAAGCTTTTGATACTGTTTCTCATAAAATCCTGGAGGCTTAATAGATTTAATAACAGGTTTTCTATATGGCAGACCATAGCAAGTAGTAATAAAGGGGCATAGATCGGGCGAGTTCTCACTGACATCTGGGGTTCCTCAGGGTTCTAATCTCGATTCTTTACTCTTCCTGATGTTTGTAAACAATATAGCTCATGCTCTCAGTGAGGCATCATCCTTATTATTTACAGATAACCTCAAAATATACAGATGTGTCAGCAACATTGATGACTGTTACTTGCTTCAGAAGAATATGGAAAATGTTTTGCGATGGGCTCAAAATAGCACACTATATTTTAACATTTGGTTATAATATGAGTGGGGAGAGGCTGGATCAGGTTGCAGGGGTGAGGGATCTTGGTGTAGTATGTGATGGCCAGTTAACTTTTAATAACCATATAAATAACATAACAGGCAGCTCAAATGTATAGATTTATATGAGAAATTTTCTGTATTTAGTAATGATTTCCAATTGAGACTAGCTATATATTTCCCTTGTTCGAAGTATTCTAGAATATGGCTCAATAATATAGAATCTGTATTATCAAAATTAGAAATACTCAATTTATAGAGTTCAAAATAAAATGGTGTGTTATATGAATTTTAAGGAACAGGGAAGAATAATATGTACATGTCTCAAAGAAGTTTATGTGACAGATATGGACTAAATCAATTAGATAAATGTAGAGACACGGCTTGTGTATTTTAGTTAACAAGAATTTACCTTAATGTTCGAGCATATAATACTAGAAATAATTATCAACTTAACTCATCTTTAAACAGAATGTGTAACACTTTTCATGTGTTCTACCAGTTGTCATTTTATTTCTACTTGAGCCACTAACTTGTGTTTAATTATCAACTTATTACTCATCTTTAAACAGTTTAATGTGTAAAACTACATTTTACGCTTTTAAGAGGATAAAAACTTATTTGCCAATGATCAAATCACCCGTGGCGGCATGTGATGTTCAAGTTTTTGGTGTTATATGAATGTATATTATTATAGGTAAGTTATTATATAGTGTTCTGCATTAAAAATATGCAAGCAAATAATTTTTAAGAAAAAACCACTTTGTATTACTATAAATTTTATTTTAATTAATGCAAAGATTTTTAAAATCTAAACTGGCATTGTACGATTTTATTTGTGTGGTTAATCTACTTGAGCCACTAACTTGTGTGATGCAGGGTTGTCGTACATACACGATATGTACACCCTACCTACCTACCTACCTAGGTAGGGTGTACCTTAGCATATATAGATATTAGCTTTCCGTACAATATGTTTATTTGAAAAAACTCATAGTTATTCAAAAATGCGAGTTTATTGGTTGTTACAAAACAAAAGAGTTACATTTGGTGTTAAACTTAACTAAGGAGTGACTTTGGATATTGAAGCGTGGCACTGCATGTCCTCAGTATAATTTTCATAAGATGGTACGTTGTGCTAATCGCAAGCATGATGACATACGATCGTCAGTTAGTCGATTGCGATATTTTGACTTAATTATCTTCATTTCAGAAAATGCAGACTCGCACAAGTAAGATGACCCAAACATTGCTGTCAGTTGAAGGGCGATTTGCCTTAGATTCGGATATTTATCTTCAGATATAAAACACCAGAAATTTGTATCAGATGCTGTAGCTTTGAGATGTATATCTGATATAATCTGCACCAACTCATTTTCAACAGAATATGAGTTCATATTAAACTGACTTGCTATTTCAGTAGCTAATTCCTCAATGTTTTTACATGAAAAAGGATAACTGATAAATGATGCTACATTTGCCAATTTACTACAATCATAAAAACACATTTCGAATTGTCCCAAAATATTTGATAATTCAGCCTCATATGTATCATAATTCAACTGAGGAATCCTGGCTTTCAAAGACGGAAAATGTTTCAGATCCTTTCTTTTCAGTTGATCTATCATAAGTTGCAGTTTACTTTTGAATGCGTTTACTGCGCTAATCATCTCAATAACAGCTTTTCCTTTAACTTGAAGCTCCAAGTTAATGGTGTTTAAGTGCATTGTGATATCAGTCAAAAATGCCAAATCAGTAAGCCATTTTTCGTTTTTCAACATCTGAGTGTCATCACCTCTTTCGTGTAGAAAAGCTGTTATTTCGGGCAATAATTCTTGAAACCTTTCTAGGAATTTTCCGCGACTCAACCACCTGACGTCCGTGTGAAGAACTAAATCAGTGTGTTCAGCTGACTCCGTATCTTCCAACTGCAACTTAAAGAGCCGCCGTTCCAAGCTACGTGCACGGATGGAATTCACAATTTTTGTTGCAATGCCCATAATTTCCTCCGTGTTTAAAACTTTTGAACACAAAACTTGTTGATGTATAATGCAATAGATTGAAAAAAATGAAGGGAAATCTTCATTAGCTCGACACAATGCCACAAAACCCTTTTGTTTCCAGTCATTGCTGGTGCTCCATCGGTTGTAATGCACACTAATTTATATACTGGTAGCTTGTAGTTTTTTAGAAAATTGAAGAAAACGTCATATATATCTTCGCCACGAGTCTTCCCCTTCAGAGGAATGATTGTCAAAAATTCTTCCTTAGCCAACATGTCATTGAATACCATCCGAATAAAAATACACAGCTGGGCAGTGTTTGTCATATCGGTGGATTCGTCCAACTGTAAAGAAAAGTATGTACAATCCATGATATCATTTTTTAGTTTATCTGCCCTGACTCATGACTTCAATACGCCTTGTGACAGTCGGACGAGATAACTGAAGTTCTCTAATAGCAGACATGATTTCTGTTTTATTTTTAAAATCTCCAAATAAAGTCTCACCCGCTTCAATAAATGCTTCCGTCACAACCGATCCATCTTCGAATGGTTTCTTGTGTTTCGTCAATATATGAGTTATTTTAAATAACGTGATCGTAGCAGCTTTTAATTGTTTGGCTGGTCTTGTGAACATGGTTTGTTCTTTTTTGAAACAAGATATCAAATCACGTATTTTTCGTTATCTTAATTCACTCTGTGGCGGAAAATCCTTTTCATAGTTTTTATGAACCGTTTTATGATGCCTTTCTAAGTTACCACGCTTAGGTATTGCAACTGACGCACGACAAATAAGACAAATGCACTTATCCTTCACCATACAAAACAAAAATTCTTCCTCCCAATTGTTATTAAAATGATACTTTTTAGATTTCTTCGCTGCACTCATTTTGTACTATTTAATAATAAACTTTGTATCGTCGTAGTATTGCCTTCAAGTTGCAATTCAGAATGACTCCAATTCCTGCAGGCGCAACATTTATATCGGCGTGAACGAAAGTCTCGAATGTTCCCGTCAAACGCGCCGCCCGAAATTTCTAGAAAAGCGGCAAGAACAAAAAACACGGCTTTTCTTTGACAAGTACCGCGCGTTCCTTTGATAAAGCCGCCTTTTGCCGCTAGCAGAGTGTTATTTTATTACGTAATAAATTTTTGTAGTTTAGTTAAGTATCTACTTATTAAAAAATGTTTTCTTCTCGAGAACTACTCAAAAAGCAATCGCGATCGAGCGTTTGAGCACCCCTGTTCTAGATCATTCTATCCTTCTCTAAAGGCTATATATGCGCGCCGCGAGGCCTCATTTTGATTCAGTTTAGTTTGAGATTTCAAAGTGTAAACAAGTAGACAGGGACAGTTTTATGTTACCGTTGTTACGAGTGTTAGGTATAACCTGTACTACCTGTAAGCTGTGTTTTGAATAAAAGGAGTGCATTCAAAAACTACGTGTTTGGTTACCGGCCAATCTGGAACAATTTTACAGTTTACTTAGCTACTGTAATCAGCCCTATTAATTACTTTGTGTTAGGCTACGAGGTTAGTAAAATACATTAACTAGGATTTTTTGACAATTTAAATCATTTTGCTGAAAGAAACAATATTTTAATTAACATGCACACACAATCTTTATAATTCAATATACACCTATTTTCTTAGATATAAATAAATGAACAAGTAATATATATCAAATTTTATCTATTTCTATTAGATTTGTACCATTTGTAAGAACCTGGATATCTATAGTTGTTGTACTCTAATAAATCATTTGTTTCTTCTGGACCTTTACTTCCAAACTTATAACTGATGGGCTTTACTCTTTCATTTTCCATTTGGTGGAGTACAGGAGAAAATATTCTCCATGCCTCAACGAGTTCATCGGAGCGTACAAAGTGCATTTGAGATCCGGAGAAAACATCCAAAATTAGCCTCTCATATGCTTCTGGTAGCTTCATACTGCTAAATTTGTCTGAGAAAGTCAGATCTAGTTCTTTCTCTTCCATATTAAAAGTAAGAGTTGGAGTTTTTATCATTAATTTTACAAATATAGCTTCTCCTGGTTGAACTCTTATTACAAGCTCATTCCGTTTTGCCCTTCCATTAAAAATGTCTCCAGAAACATCCTCAAACTGTATACGTACCTAGAGATAAATTAGTTTTCAGTATGCATAGATATATTGACGTAAATTAGTTTTTCATTATACATAGATATATTGCTGCCCCCTGATCCAAGCCGACAAAGGTAGTATGATTTTTATATCTGAAGACACAAGTTACTAAAGGACCTGTGTACTGAAAATAGACTTTTGAGACATTTGAGTTTGAAATTTCTTGCTCGGCATTGTTTAAATGAGTAGTTCAGCCATTTATCCACCTGTAACTTTTTATATGTTATTTAATTGGAAGGAAATCCAGAAATAATTATAAGTACTTAAAACCTTCATTCATGCCAAAATTAAAAAAAAACGGTAAATTTCCTTTACCCATAACTTCCTGCATTACGAGTATTTCCTATTAGGTATAAAGAAATGTGACCCAGTTTTGTTCGGTAGATAGTAATTTAGTAACACAAATATACTGTCTTTTCAATCATTTACATTGGGTACCGTTTTGTTCACCCATATCGGATTCTTACCAATATTTTACTTATGCTAGATTTGATTCCTGGGAATAATTTAAAATAGATTGAATAATTAGTTTTTACAGTGACTCACACCGCCATTTTGTTAGCTCATAGTGAATTCAAACCGGTTTATCCCAATACCACATTTAATTTTTCTGCAAAATTTAAAGAATGGAATCACAGTAACAACTACTCAGTTCACAAAAACCAAGACCAGCAATGAATTACGCTGCCAACTCCTGAGTTTCGTTGGAATAGATCATTGCAGGGCATGTTCCAGATGACGATCGTAGTGTCCTTGTTAAGACGTTGGTGAAACGTGAAATAAAATAAAATATATTAGCGTAAGAGTTCAATTTAAGCTCAGTTTATATAAGGAGTAATAATAGTTACTAGGTATATTGATTATATTAATTTGCCAGGACCGGTCGATCCACAGGTGCAATGGGTGCGACGCATGTTGACACCAGCATCGAGGGGGAGGTAAAATGTCACCATACAAGACAAAGGACACAATTTTTAACGAAACTTAATTCAAATTTAAAAAAAATAAATTAGATTAAATATCTACATGTAAACTTCAAGCAAAATTATTTTTTTTATATATTGGATAAAATATGTTTTGTATTTTATATTACTCTTTATTAATTATAATATTAAACATTTCAATTTTTTAGTTTCCCATTTTTCAGTTTCGCTGATTTTTTTAGACCGCCATTTTCTTTTGCTAACTTGAATTCATACCAAAATATTACTAGTTCATTCCTATGTAACACTTGATCTTTGTGCAAAATTTGGGGTAAATTGGATAATTGGTTGTTTGGTAATAATTTTTTTAACGTTTCACTAGGCCCCGGCCGCCATTTTGTTCCACCATACTAGATTTTTACCAAAATATTACCGGGTCATCTCTATTTCACTCTTATGGTTTGACCAAAATTTGAAATCAATTAGGTAAGTAGTTTTTATGCCGCGAACTGACAAACCGGAGTTGATTGAACATATATTTTGTTGGCACCTAAGGACGCTAAAACGTGAAGATATGTAAAGCTTGTGATTTTTCCACGATTAAAAATATTATATTTGGCTGCTATTTTATTCCGCCATCTTGAATTCGTACCACAATTTTGCCAATTTATTTCTATACCATAATTAATTATTGCACAAAATTTGAAATTAATCCATTAAGTAGCTTTTCAGGTTGCATTTTTAAATATTTTATTAAGCCGCCATTTTGTTTCACCATCTTGGATTCTCACCATAATTTTACCAGTTGATTTCTTCATAATACTTGATATTTTTGCAAAATTTGAGGTACAGGGTGTTCCAGCGAGGACTGAACAGGGACCTATTTTCGACCTTCCTTGTATTTTGGAATAATTCAGAATAGCCAATCGATGTATTTTTTCTTGTAGAATCCAAAAATATCATCGAAAAAATATTTGAACTAGAAACAAAAGAGTTACGCTATGCATCAGGTGTTTTTTAAATGGAATGTATCGTTTTTTATACGATTTTTGGAAAGAGTGTTTTTTTATGTCCGTTCTGATTAAAAGATTTGATTTTGCGATAGCTGTTTATATTACATTTTAATGTTTTACAAACTAAAATTTTAGCTTCACCTGTTTAAAATATACGATAGGTTGGTATAGGTGATCAAGGTAAAATGACGTTTGAATGCTTTGTCAATAAAAATTGACATTATTTTAATTATTGTCGAAGTCTTCACCTAAAAAATATATATTTGACTCTGATCGAAATGAAATACTCTTTGGACGAGAGACTACAGATTGTTATGCTATTTTACAAGTGCCAAGAAAATGCAAGAGAAGCAAGAAGAAGATTTATTGCAAATTTTCATAGAACTATATCCATCAATACAATTCTAAGGATAAAAAACCTATTTGAGGAAAATAAAACTTTACATGATAGAAAAAGAAATATACAAAGAAGAAGAAATCGAGACCAGGCCATTATAAATTATTTTCAAGTTAATCCAACCAAATCTATTTCGGATACAGTTCGGGAAGTTCAGTACGGTGGCGGTGTAAGGCGCAGAAGAGTTACCCGAGGGACTGTTCACAGGACTCTGAAAATTCATAAATGTAGGCCTTTTCGTATCCTTCCACTTCAGCACCTAACACCGGCACAAAAAGAACTTCGCTTCCAATTTGTTTCTCAAATGGTAATTCGGCAAGAAAACGAAGACCCTGATTTATTCAAAAATATTGTGTGGACCGACGAAGCTACTTTCACAACATCGGGAGTATTCAACAGACATAATAGTCACCACTGGGCCGTTGAAAATCCAAAAAAGTTCCAGACTATTAAATTTCAAGGGAGGAATTCTATTCATGTTTGGTGTGGGATAAAAATCAATAAAATTTTGGGACCAATATTTTTTAACGGGACTTTAAATGGGCACAGATATTATGAGTTTTTAGAAAACGAAATTGAAAATTTTTTGGAAGACTTACCATTGGCAGAATATCAGAATTTAATTTGGCAACATGATGTGCCGTGCATGATGTGGTTCAATTTTTAAATCGGCGCCATAACGAATGGATAGGGCGAAATGGAACATATGCTTGGCCGCCCAATAGCCCCGACCTCTCAGTTTTGGATACATTTCTTTGGGGCCATTTGAAGAACGTCGTATACAGACAACGAAACAAAAATATTCAAGAGATCATGGGAAAAATTGTCGATGAAATAAACCGCCTTAACCAGGAAAATCATATTGTAACAGCAAGTTTAGAAAGGCTACAAAGGGGTTATCGATGTTGTTTCGAGAAAAACGGCGGTCACATTGAAAACTTATGTTATTAGTAGTTTTATTTTATTATTTAATAATTATTTTTTATTGAATTTCTTTTTCTATCATGTAAAGTTTTATTTTCCTCAAATAGGTTTTTTATCCTTAGAATTGTATTGATGGATATATTTCTATGAAAATTTGCAATAAATCTTCTTGCTTCTCTTGCATTTTCTTGGCACTTGTAAAATAGCATAACAATCTGTAGTCTCTCGTCCAAAGAGTATTTCATTTCGATCAGAGTCAAATATATATTTTTTAGGTGAAGACTTCGACAATAATTAAAATAATGTCAATTTTTATTGACAAAGCATTCAAACGTCATTTTACCTTGATCACCTATACCAACCTATCGTATATTTTAAACAGGTGAAGCTAAAATTTTAGTTTGTAAAACATTAAAATGTAATATAAACAGCTATCGCAAAATCAAATCTTTTAATCAGAACGGACATAAAAAAATCACTCTTTCCAAAAATCGTATAAAAAACGATACATTCCATTTAAAAAACACCTGATGCATAGCGTAACTCTTTTGTTTCTGGTTCAAATATTTTTTCGATGACATTTTTGGATTCTACAAGAAAAAATACATCGATTGGCTATTTTGAATTTTTCCAAAATACAAGGAAGGTCGAAAATAGGTCCCTGTTCAGTCCTCGCTGGAACACCCTGTACATTGGATAAGCAGTTTTTTAGTAACAATTTTTTTAACATTTCACTCGCCGCCATTTTATTTCGAGATATTGGATTTTTACCAGGTCATTCCCATATCCCTTTAAAGACACACCGACGAAATTAAGAAAACATTGTTTTCGCCTACATAAAAACGTTTGCCAATGAAAAAATAGCCCAGGCGACGGCTGTATCCAACCGTAGACCCATCGTGTTAAAGAAAATGTAATGTCTTGGTGGGATTTGTGTAAGGGGGTGACTTCGCCCCCCTGAGACAGCACTATAGTCTGTTTCAGAAATGTATAGATTAATACAACCTCATTAGGTATGCAAAAGGACTACAGGCTGACCCACCAATGATTTATGCCACTTCCATAGTTTCTAAAATTCTCTCTTTTCATCAAGTGCGGGTAGTTCCTCCCGGTTTTGGGTCAACTTATGCGTTGTGCCTATTGTTACCCGTTCATAATTTGCAGTTGGATACTTACAACAATTAAATTATAATAGGTTAAATTCTTCTTCATCTGAGGAACTCACCTCTTGACATTATAATTGAAGGGCCGACTGTCTGATCGATCAGGCTCAGTGATGGGCAAATACCGGGTATATTGAAATTTGGGTATATACCCAAGGTTTTGTACCCGGTATATACCCAAGTGGGTATATATTCCCATATAGTTGGATATATACCCAAGTGTACTTACTTGGTTAATTTAAAGTAAACTAACAAATTTTAATGTTTTGTTGTTAAATTAGGAAATTTAAAAAAAAGGTTTAATAAATCGAAATAAAAATCACAAAATACTGCTATTAAAAATGAAAATAGTATAATGAAACAAAACATAATGCACAGAGTAAGAAAAATATGTTTAAAATCTAAAAAATGAACAACTATTAAAAATATATTTTAATTCTAAATAAAATAAAGAGTGTAAGAAACAAAAACATAATGCACAAAGTAAGGAAACTACGTTTAAAATCTAAAATAAATAATACTTAGTTGCAGAGGTGGCAACCTTACGTATAATACCAGGAATATACCGGGTATATACCGGGTATATACCAGGTATATAACTACAGTAAATACAGCATATAACTACAGTAAATACAGCAGTAAGCGCAGCACAGCTACATTATATTTTTCTGGTATATCTTCTACGCCACATTTCATAAAACGATTTTTGTGTCAATTTGTTATGGCTAGTAGTTCTTTTTTATAAAATTGGGTTCAAACTCAATACCTTTGGTAGTTAGCTAGTCGATAATTTCTTGTTTTCTCCAAGATGAAGTTGGTGTCTTCTCTATGCGCCGTGAATGCCACCTTGCGTTATCCATAACCACTGCCGAATCAGGCGGAAGTTATTTTATCATTTCATCAAAATAGTCTTCGAAAATCTAGTAATCTCCCGTCCGACACGACTGAAAAGTTAGCAAGCCTTCTTTGCGTTCAATTAATAATCTCTTCCCTTTTCCTGAAAGCTGGTTATATTTTTGTCCTTTTTTAGTCACATTTTATATACTATATAATTTGCGGTACTGCTTTATACTTCTCAAGTATTTTCGTAGCCAGCAAACAATTTCATCGCTTTCCAGTAAAAATGCTTTTTGGTTATGCTTTCCCCAGGCAAAATCCATATTTTTTAAAGTTGTAATAAGAGTTTTCTAGTTATCAAAGGAATACTTATCATCTTGGCCAAGCTCCCTCAAAATTGTATCTAGAGTGGGTATTTCTTTTTTTTAAATAAAGAGTGAACTTTTCTTCAAATTGAACATTTGGTGTCGTCATCAAGGACAGTTGCTGGTCTTCATGGAATTTTCTTGGGAGGTTCCACTTGACCTGCTACCTTTCTCTCCCGCAATAACTTGAAAACGGTGGACTTTCCTATTCGGGTAAAGACAAGTAAAACAAGACAGTAAAACTAGGATAATCAGGTTTTATGCAATTGTGTACATTTAAAATAATAACTTTTTCACTCACTGATATTGGAGAATTATGAGAACATCTTTTCATTCCAGTGAATTTCGCCATTTTATTAATATTATTATTTCTATAAACAAAGTTTACCTACGCCTATGGACGACCCCGAAATTGACGGAATTCCTCATTTTATTACTGTATACATTTATGAAGCAGACTATAATGACCTAGAGAGTTGAACATCAAAGTAAGTATTTCTAATATAATTGTTCTTCACTGGCGTTAAGAAGCGTAGGGGCTCTTTTTACCCATCGAATTTGAAACCAAGCCAAATTAAGGTAAGTTGACCTTAAGCTTGTCTTTTTTTTAATATCAATTTCAACCGTTTTCTTTTATCTTACTGCTTTGAAGTTTAGTGCACATATGATTTGATTGCAAGTTCATACGTTTTGTGTCCATGACCTCAATCTTTATCAATTTTGAACCATTTCCACTTAACCTATTTTTAAATTTTGTGCTATTATAGACAGTGGCGGCTCTTCCATAGGGTCATTTGGACAATGACCCTCCAAAAATATTTCAGAAAATAAATTATTCGTTTGACTGTCCCTCCTAATAGTTGTAATAAAACGCTAGCCTTGGGAAAAGTTAAATACGCTACAATTAGCAGCGCGAAGCGGTTCGAATGGTCTTGTTGCGTTCCTTAGGCATAATAAAATACGCTATACTAAGCTAGGCTGGGCAGTTCGAATTGCCCTGATTACCTTAAAGCTTGACAAAAGTACCCGAAGATTTCACAGCTACTACTACAGCAAATGGAATATGAAATCGGGATTTGGGTCATCAGCCGGTCTCTTCTCATAATTCATCACGTCGGCATGCGGAAGTTCAATTGTTCAGAGGTCGCGCGGTCGATATTCTAATTCAATATTGATAATCGATAAAAATTAATTTATATACTGTTTTTTGTAATATATATTTTTTTATTTTTATGATCCATGTGTAAGTTGGAGATATTAACAACTAAAAGGTGCTTACGAACTTAATTTTGCAAAAATCACCAGTTTCAAGGTGGTCTATGTTTGAGCTGTAATGTAGATGAAATAAAATATCGGTAGTGCAAAAACTTAAACAACGAACTTAATTTTGAGAAAATAACCATAAAATTCAAGGTAAGTGGTCGCAATTTGCCAGATAAACTAGTAAAGTCAAAAATAAAGAGGTTCATGAACTTCATCGAAACTTTCGCAAAAGTATGTACGATTTAGCTAACTGGATATATCGTTGTGAAGTCTCTAACTCATTTTACTGTTATGTTTGTTTGTTGTTTTCTAAGGACTCGTCGGCCTCATTATAGTGCATAACCGGTGTTAAAGACTTAAAACACTTAAAAGAAAAAATAAAAAAACATGCTTTTTTGCAGATCGCATGAAATGTTCGGTGAACTATGCTACGGTCGGAAGTGTTTATATTCGCACTGTTAGGACACAGCTTATAAAAAATCCCTTAGAGATTTTAATGAAAATGTATCCAAAAATCGTTATATTTTAAACAAACTTATAGATTGTGTAAAATTTTGTGGGGCATTCAAGCTGGCACTATGTGGCCATGATAAAACGGTTTTGTCTGAAAATCCAGGGGTTTTTCGAGGGCTTATAAATTTTGTTGAGGGGTTGGGCCAAGATAGACTATCCGCTTTAGCAATGTTAAGTATCGAGAAATCGTTTAATAAAATAAAAGTTAAATAAAAGGAATGTGCGTGCAATTTTAACGAACGTGTCATTCAGGATTTTTTCAATTCTAAAGAACGAATAGTAGACTTGAACCTCAAGAGAATTTAAAGCTCAATTTAAATATAAGATATTTATTTTTTCTTATAAGTATGCCTATTTTTAAATTTGTTATTGACCTCCCAATATAATTCACCACGAGCCGCCACTGCTTATAGAGGTTTTATGATATTAGAAAATATGACGAACTTGACTTTGGCACTGAAAGAACGCTAGTTTAGCTCTGACGTCGACGTAACCCTGATGCAAGGCAGGTGCGCAAAAAAATCGCAAACGCAGGTAGGTAAAACAAAAAAATTTGTTACACCATTTTGTATGATGTTTTTGGATTATTGGTCAATAAGTCAAGAATTAGTTTACATGCTGACCCTTAATGTTCTCAAAAACTAACGTCTATTACTAAAAGGGCTTTTGACGTGTATTTAGCTGTCTCAAGAATTTGAATTTGTTAATAAACATTTGTTAACTAGAATTGAACAGACCCTGTATTTATTTGAATATTTCTTTGTTAATGATAAATATTGTTTTTTTTTTACTTCAATTACTGCAGGTTGAAGACTCCTATTAAAAAAAAATTAAGATACTAAAACAAGGATGCTCGAAATTTTCTGCTTTAACAAATAAATGGGTCTGGGATAAAATGGAGGCTAATTGGAGATAAAAGGTTGTCCAAGGTCATGCTTTTAGATTCAGAGACTCCAAACCATGCGATCGGAAACTAACTCATCATTGTAGCCTTAACATGCACTTATAAAGGATAAGGATGCCCTAATTCTAAAGCAGTGGAGTAAAGTCCATACCATTTAATAGAGATCCGTGATAGGGGGCACACTCAGAATTGAGAATCATTAAACATTCTGGTCGATTACCCTATCTAGGGAGGAGTTAAGTAGCTTTGATTGGCAACCCGCCCTCTGCGTTCTTATCTAATAGCGCCCACGGGCGTAATTTGTTTTATCTGCACTGCACACTCTGCTGAATATAGAGTCCAGGATATGTTGGCAAGTGAAAGTGGCCTGAGTTTGAGGTATTTCTTTATACGAAAGTTAGAACTAGAGACATGCTATGTGTTTTGTAACACCTTATGATATAATGCTCAAATAGCTGGTTTTGTGTATTATTTGGGTACAAAGAGATGGATACATCTATTGTCGTTAAAATAGCTAACATTTATGTAGTTTTGATTTGGCTTTGGGATGATTATGGATAACGTTTTTCGGGAAGGAATCCTAACGGTTACTTGTCATTTTGCAATTGAACGTAACCATTTTTATAAGGGATCAACTCTTCAACAGGAATGTAAAAGGTTTAAGTATGAAAAATGTAATAAGGTAAATATTTTTGAGATATGTTTTCAAAATACTGTTAAAAGACATTGTTCATTTAAATATCATTATTCACGTAATGATAACGTTGTTACAGTAAGATCACAACCGAAAATTTATTATTTTCGACTTAAATATAGCTCAGCCGTATTCACTGAAAACTTAAAAGGGTTTAGACCAGGTCTAACTTGACAGCTGTTGTGATGCCGTATGCAACAAGGGAACAAATTTTTCTTAATTTCACAATTAGAAACTTGGACGTTGATATAAGCAAAACATAACAGACGAACAAAAAATTTTAGATCTTGTCTAACTCTTATTCCTGTATTCATTAAACCTGGGGTAGTGCTTGAATTATTGATGTGTTTACATTTAAGAATTTACCCTATATATTATACTGTATATAGTAATACTAATAATCGTCTTTTATTAATTAATTATCAAATACATACATACACAATTAGGCGATATTTAGCTGACTAGCTATTCTTACATATAACCTAACTGTTAATGAAATTACGTAACAAATATTAAGATGACTAACTGAGAAAAGAATAACCTACCCACAGATCCCAAGTCCTCAATACATTTATCGTAGATAAATTAGTAAACCTCTTTACTACAATAATGACTGTACTTTTCGTTTCTAATTGTTAAATGTGCAATAATATACCTGGACAAATTTGTCATTATTAGGACGTTCAAGAAATAAAACAAGATGATGTCAGAAAGGAGAGGAGAGAGAAAATATAAAAAATAATTAATCATATACTAGAACGCAGTAAATATTATAATCAATTAAGTACTGTACTATTTAGACAAATAATCCTTTTTAATACCTCGCTTGAAAGACATAATAGAAAGGTGTTTAAGCAGGATTTCACACTATTGTATAATTTAACGGAAACATAAGAAAAACAACGCTGAAATATTGTTGTTCTAAATTTAAGGATAGAAAGAATATCTCTAGACCTAACAGAAACAGCGTGTAAGTTTAATCTGTAGCAAAGTTTTTGGATAAATAGATTGGATCATTTGTAAGCAATAATCAGTGAGTAAAGTTTAAATATTTTAGCCATGGGTAGCCACATGCTCGTTGTACTCTCTGAATCCGATTCCTGGTAACCATGTCCAGGCAAGGACCGTAAACCGTGCTTCCATAATAAAATATTTGAAATATGGTGTACTGGCACAACATTTTCCTAAGTTTAAAACTATGTATATGCATGTTCGCATATAATATTCTAAGCATACAGTATGTTCGTCTTAGCAGACCAGAAACATGTTCTGTAAAACGTAGATTCGAGTCATTGATTAGGCCTAAATTTCAAGCAGATTTAGTATATGGTATGTTCTCATTATTCACTATGAGACTAAACTTGTTTTGCAACAAGTTTTCCCGATTTTTGATGTTACCAAAGAGCAAAAAGTATGACTTCTTGACATTAAGAGTCAAATTGTGTGATTGTGAAAACTGACTTATTAAACTTAGGTCATGATTTATGAGACCAACCGCCTCAATTTTCAGGTTTTTCTGAGTGTCGTCTGCATAACCTTGAAAAGCACCCAGTTAACCTATAAAAAGATCAAAGGTGTAAATTAAAAATAACAAGGGCCCCAAGGCAGACCCCTGTGGCACACCAGTCATAACAGATAAGGCCTCAGACGACTCATTATTAAGTTTTACTCTCTGTTTTCTGCTAGATAAGTAACATTTAAAAACATTTAGGGGAATCTCATTAAATCCAACATGCTTTAACTTTGCACAGAGTACATCATGATCAAGTGTATCAAAGGCTTTCGAAAAGTCCAACAACACGAGTGCAGTGCTTTTCTTGGCATCTGGTGCCCTCATAATATCGTCTGTGATATTTAAAAGTGCCGAAATCGTGCTGTGGGACTTTCTGAAGACAGACTGTTCTAGTAATATATTATTTTGTGTAAGAAAGTCAGTTATCTGTGCGCTATAGTTTCGAGAATTTTTGAGAGTATGGGTAACAGGCTGATTGGGCATAAATCAGACAAAGTTTTAGGGGCATTTGTCTTAGGAATGGGTTGTATAATAGCTTTCTTCCAAGTAGTAGCTGTTAATTAAATGATAAACCTGAGGTAATATGTGTGGCATACAATAGTTTAACATCCTGAGGGATAACCCATCACAACCAGAGGCATTTGATTTAAGAGATTGGAGGGTTGATTCGACCTCCTGAGTTGTACTTAGTCTAAAATTAAATTTGTTATTGCAATGTAGTGGCAGATTATTATAAAAATGTACAGGAGTTAGACAATTATTATTTTTTTTTATTGACAAAATCAGCAAAAAAATTGTTTATGTCATTTGGATTGCCAAGGTTGATCGGCAGTTCTTTTTTATTTTCGTTTCTGATACCCAAATAGCTAATGGCCGCCCACCTCTTTTTGTCACATACTGAGAACATTCTGGATGTATAATTCCTTTTCTCCCTCCTAACACAGTCTAAAACAAAATTTCTAAGTTCCTTATATCGACTTTGTCAATTTCCCTTTTAGTTTTCTTAAATTTTGCAAAGGGCAAGTCTCTTTCTCTAATCATTATTTTAAGTATGTCAGTTAGCCAGGGTGCCCTTGGTTTGCTAACCCTGATATTGCGGAGAGGAGCATGCTTATCAAATATAGATTTTATTTTTTCATTGAAAATAAGCACCTTAGTATCAGTGTTCCAATTGTAGTATAAACTATGCCAAGAAATGTGCCCCAGGTCTAATAAAAAATCTTTATAGCTAAACTGCTTAAAGTCAGGCACCGTGACGAATTTTTTCTTAAATCGTGGAATATTAAAACTTATATTACAGAAAACTAATCTGTGATCTGAAAAGACTACGTCAAGAGTACCATGATCAGTACATCTGTCCGGCGAGCTAACAAAAATAGGATCAAATAATGTTTATATTCAAATCGCCTAGCAAAATAAGGTGATCCATAGTAGGCACAAATGTAGATAAAGTGTCATATAACTGCTCAATGAAGTAACGAACGTTCTTATCAGGCGGCCTATAAATAACTCCCAAAAAACATGTCTGCCCATGAAAAGCAAGTTCTAAAAACAAATATTCAAAGCTACCGATTCTATCATTATTCATCCTCGTAAGTTTTAATTGACGGTTGTTTTTCAGAAAAATAGCAACCCCTATAAACATCTCTCCTATCCTCCCTAAAACATCGGTAACCATCTGTGTGTATTACTGCAGAGTTAATACTGTAATTTAACCAGGTTTCTGATACTCACATTATGTTAATAAAGTTATCCATCATTAACTGTTTTAAACTATCAAAGTGGGGTATAATTGACTGTACATTTAAGTGGGCAATTTTCATTTTAATTTGGTAAGTCAAATATTATAAAAATACGAAGCCAAAAATGAATGATATACTTCAAAATTTCCTGCATTAGTATATCAAAACTCGAAATGAATCTCTGCTAAAACATGTTTCAAAAATTATTATTTAATACTTTAATTCATTTGGATCTCGGTTTGTAGATTTTCAAACCACGAAATACTTACCTCAGCTTTTTGCTCCTCAAGGGCTTTGCCACATTTCAAAATAAACGGAACTCCTTCCCAGCGTTCGTTATTAATTCTAAGCACAGCAGCTGCATATGTTGGGGTTAGAGAATCCTTAGATACTGCAGGGTCATCTAGATATCCTAATTTAGCCTCGCCCTCCCCTTGAGGATCGGCGACGTATTGTCCAACAACAACGTCATCCAGTCTTATTGGGGGAATGTTTTTTAAAACTTTTACTTTCTCATTTCTGATATCATGGGTTTCCCAAGTGGCCGGTTTTTCCATAGCTACTAAAGTCAATATCTGTAATAAGTGGTTCTGCATAACATCCCTTAATATTCCGAATTCGTCAAAATATCCTGCTCTTCCCTTGGTACCGATCGTCTCTTTAAAAACTATTTTTACTGAGGCTATGTTCTCTCGATTCCATACAGGTGAAAAAATCCTGTTACCGAACCTCAAAGTCATTAAATTTTGAACCATTTCTTTTCCTAAATAATGGTCGATGCGATAGATTTGCCCCTCTCTAAATAGGGATGTCAAATGATCATTTAACTTCTGAGAAGTGTGTGAGTCACGGCCAAAAGGTTTCTCAATTATGATCCTGGTCCAGCCTTTGTGCCCCATACAAGTCCTGTGCAACATCAAGGTAATATCTTCATATATTACAGGGGGAATGGCCAAATAAAACAGTCTATTAGCATCCCGATTAGCTTCAAATTCGTCTAGGGCGACGTTAAGTCTCTCGAGGTCATTTTGTTTGTTGTATTCCCCAGAAATGTAATGGTTTAAACTCCAGAACTCTGTGAGTTTCTGCTCCTCACCTTGTTTTACTTGCATATAAGGTGAGCACCTATCTATGATGTCCTTTAATGTGATTTTGCTTCTAGCATATCCAAAAATGTGGATGCTTTCAGGAAGTAAATTATCTCGCAAAAGACTCCAAAGGGTTGGATATATTTTCTTCTTTGCTAAATCGCCTGATGCTCCCACAATAACGAACGTATGAAGTTTTTGATGGTCTGGGGAGCCGCAAGCTTGTGGTGAACACATTTTTACATGTATTTTCTTTTTGTTTAATTCTTAGGGTTTTTATTTAATGGCATAACGATGTTTTATGAAGGGTGAATTATCTATTTTGTCACTGTCAACTTCAACTTCTGTTTTAATTTTGTAAGGGCTGGTCTAAAGTGCGCGCCTGGAATTTTTTATCGAAATCTTTGACATAATAACATAATGGACAGGTCCAGTAACACCGCCGATGTACAGGGTGTCCAAAATAAGAATGTATATCTCCTTATCTCGAGAACCATAACAGATAGAAGGCAAGTTCATATACAAAAGTTTCTTAGCTTCGTTTGAATTTTTATTTTATTATATTCTTATTTATACAGGGTGTTGCGTTTGGTCTGGGCTGAGATGCACTTTCTTATTTTAAATGGGACACCCTATATATTATTGCAGATTATGACAACGCGCTTAAAGACGAGTTCACCAATATATATAACAGTATGGGCCTATAGTGCAACGTTTCGGATTTATTGACATTTTTCTTCAGTTTTCTACCTATTTTCAAATTAACAGAACTAAAGTACTTTTATAATTTTTTAAATTTTTGGTAAAGCCTTAAAAAATTAAAACCTCGTTCTACTCACAGTCTTATACTCGAGTTTTAAAACTTCATAAAAGTTGCAATGTTGCCATGCTTCGCGTATCGTAATTTTTTTTTTTAAAATTTAAACAACACCCTGTATATTACAATAAATTCGGATAGAGAATTGAAGTAAGATTTCAACGACTCATAATAATATGGGTCTCCGACTTATAGTTTTAGACTTATTGACGATCATCTTCAGCATGCAAGTAATTTTTTTAAGACGAAGTTTTCAATTTGTTTAATTTCAAAAAATTCGTGGGTGTATTATAATGTATGCATTAAGAGTTATTACTTAGGTACCGATAATCTTTATTTACCCTTGATTATTATCTTAATATAAAAGTGTCGTTAATTAAAAAACCCTTAGAACCGTATTCACTAAAGAGGTGTAAATTTAGACCATGTCTAACTTAACAGTTATAGGTTTAAAATGACAAATGCAACGATAGAGCAAATAAATTATTGTAGTCACAATTACCAAATGCAGTGACATATACAAAACGCAACTGGCGAACTAACAGTTTTAAATGTCATGGTAACTAGATCTGGTCTAACCTTTTTAGCGAATACGGGGGCTAATTTTTTAAATTTAATTAATGTTCACCTATTTTTTGCTTAAATATTAAGATATTGGAAAAACAACAAAAAAATAACACCAAACTCAGTTATTCAATAAAATCTAAACCGTGTATATTTTGCTTTTTTTAGATAGTTATTTAATTCAAAACATACTTTGTAAGCGTATCGCCTGTATTTCAGCCGGTATAAACGAAAAATGTGATACTTGTTAATTATTTTATAATTTTCCATATTTTTGTGTATTTCTAAATAAAAAACAGCGTTATTGGTTGGTAAAGAAATAATATTAATAAAAACAAATTATAATTTGAAAACGCTTTAATTAGATTTACAGATTTTATGCTTTATATATTAGATTGCTTAATTGTTTTTATTTATTTATATTTTTATTTAGTTATATATTTATATACTAAATTTATTTGGAAAAAATTCTACAAAAAACTTATACAAAAAATTATTTTATTAAATGACCAATGAGTCCACCGCTTTCGGCAATGCAAGTTGTAAGAATCATTTCTAATTTATTGTCGCTTTTCGAACTGCTCCACTTTCATTTAAATACGCAACTTCCATAATAATTTTGTTTCTTAAATCCTCAATATTTTCGCAGCGGTTTTGGTAAAACTTATCCTTTAATGTTCCCCATAAGAAATAGTCCAATGGAGATAAGTCTGGGCTTCTAGGAGGCCACAGAATATACCCATTTGGACCTATCCATTCCATAAAATTGTTGGAAAGAAAGTTCTTTACATCTAGCGTGTTATGGCATGGAGCGCCGTCCATTTGATATAGTATTTCGTTGGTATTTCCTCGTATGTCTAGCAAGGGCTTAATTGTGTCTCTAAGTAACTGTAAATATCTAGGGCCAGTTAAATGCTGATCAATAAATACGGGGCCTATAATTGTACCTCTGTAGATTCCGCACCACACGTTAATGCTTCGTCGTCCTTGATGTTGTATAGTTTTAAATTTTTTCGGGTTCTTTTGTGCCCAGAAATGGCTATTTTTTCTGTTGAAAACTCCACAGGTACTAAAGGTTGCTTCATCTGTCCAACATATTTTATTTAATATAGATTCCTGGAATTGACGATCCATAATTAAATTGCTATATACTAATCTAGTAACGGAATCATTTGGCTCTAAATGATGTAATTTCGCAAACTTCCATGGCCTGTACTTATTAAGTTTAAGCGAAAAATGAATAGTAGATTTAGCAACGCCTAAATCGCGCTCTGCATCACGAATAGAATTTTCGGAATTCTCTTCAAAATACAAGGAAATATTTAGTTGTTCTTCTTCGGTTAAAACAGATCTTGGTGTTATTCTTTTATCGTATTTTAAAACGCTGTGCCCCTCGAGATCTCTTTCAATTTTCTGAAAAATTCTTCGATCTGGGATTCGGTTTTCGGGATATTTTCGTTGGTATGCTCTAAGAGCCAAAGCAGCACTACGATTATTTTCCAAATAGCACTGGTAAAGAATCAACTTTTCTTGATTTGAATACATTTTTATAATGTTAAAAGATATCAATAGCACTAGCAGGAAATTATGTTGACATTTCTTCCGACATTTACCTTGGCGTCCTTTCAAACTCTATTTCCATGGCACTCTATGTGTCTTAAAAAAATTAGTTGCATGCTGAAGATGATCGTCAATAAGTCTAAAACTATAAGTCGGAGACCCATATTATTATGGGTCGTTGAAATCTTACTTCAATTCTCTATCCGAATTTATTGTAATATACAGGGTGTTGCATTTAAATTTTTAAAAAAAATTACGATACGCAAAGCATGGCAACATTGTAACTTTTTTGAAGTTTTAAAACTCGAATATAAGACTGTGAGTAGAACGAGGTTTTAATTTTTTAAGGCTCTAACAAAAATGTTAAAATTTATAAAAGTACTTTACTTCTGTTAATTTGAAAATAGGTAGAAAACTGAAGAAAAATGTCAATAAATCCGAAACTTTGCACTATAGGCCCATACTGTTATATATTGGTGAACTCGTCTTTAAGCGCGTTATCATAATCTGCAATAATATATAGGGTGTCCAATTTAAAATAAGAAAGTGCATGTCAGCCCAGGCCAAACGCAACACCCTGTATAAATAAGAATATAATAAAATAAAAATTCAAAAGAAGCTAAGAAACTTTTGTATATGAACTTGCCTTCTATCTGTTATGGTTCTCGAGATAAGGAGATATACATTCTTATTTTGGACACCCTGTACATTAATTTGTGGCCAAAGAAAGAGAGAGATATTCGAGCAAGAAATGGAGCTAAAAAAGGCAACAAGCCCCTCAATTACGTAGAGTTTAAATTACGTTGGCATGATGTAAATACATTTTAAGATCATTAAGCGTTCGTAAGTAACTTTTTTGCATTTATATTATTAATTATTTATTTCTAGTAGTAAAGCGTACTCATTTTACAAGTGAACAGTAGTTTTGACCCTCGTTTTTTATCCATTCCTAGGTCACTTTCTGATATATTTTTTTTCTTAATTTTATTTTTAACAATTTAGAACTTTTTTTTTCATTTAAATAAGTATAGTTTATCACTTGATTTCATAATATAGATAATGTACAGGATCTGTTCCATTTTAGTTAAAAATAGTAAACATTTTTTATATCGATTTTAGCCAAAAGAGTGATTCTACATAAAAAGTTTTTTACATTTAAAACATATACAGGGTGCGCAAAATATACGAAAACGAAGGTAGGCACAGCCAAAAAATTCGTAAATTAGAGAGCATAAAAATATATTAATTCTTTATTATCTTTATTTTTAACGGTTATTAATTCAATACATAGATAAAACTAAAGTACTAATAAAAAACTTAACTGATTTCTGCTTAATAAATATATAAACATTTATAAATACTAAAGTTTAATTACTAGCTATTTAATATTTAGAATCAGATGGAATCTGGCACTCATTTTTAACACGGTTTTATTATAGCTTCACTGTATGTAAACAAATCTAGGAAGTCGATTGTAACTTATTCTAATTATCGTTTGGTTTGGTACCATCGAGCTGTTGAAAATTTTCATCCGTACAAATAACTCTGGTGCAAGAACTCTCTGTAGATGACTACGATAGGCGATTGGAATTTTGCGAGAACTTGATAGAACACTGCAACGCTAATCCAAATTTTGTTCACCAAATAGGGACAACATTTTTTTAAATGGGAAAGTAAATAAGCACAATTGTCGATATAGGGCCCAGTAAAATCCTCATTAGATACGCGAAAGTCATACCCAATATTCCCAAAAGGTAAATGTTTGAGCTGGTATAATAAATAATAGCTCAAAACATAATTCGCCCTTTCTTCATGGTAGAAACATTAAATGGAGAAAGATATTTAAGTCTTTTGAGAAACAAAATTGTCCCAGCTGTTGGACAACTATTTCCAAATAATCCTAAGTAGCTGAAATTTGGTTTCAACAGGATGGTGTCCCGCCGCATTATGCTTAAAATCTTCGCCAATATCTGGATGTTGTGTTTTTTGGAAGATAGATTCAACGTAGGGGTACAATTGAGTGGCCAGCTCGATTTCCAGATTTGTCCCCATCGATTACTTCGTGTGGGGCCACCTTAAGAATGTGGTTTTCACAAAAATGCCAAATGGCCGCGATGATTTAAAACTAAAAATAGAAAGAGAATGGAGAAAAATCGAGGAAACTGATATCCTTCTGAATACTTTGAATGTTTCTCCACAGTATTTGGCTTACTGTTAGGAAATAAATGGACAGCATTTTAAACTTCTTATTTAGTTTTCATAAACGTTTAAATTAATTTATTGTTTATTGTATTGTACTGTATTGTTTATTCTTGGACTAAATATCCAAATAGGCATCGCTATTACCGTATATTGCGCTTTTACTTACAGTAGATTTAGCTAATGGATTTCTATTAGGATATTTGTCGTTAAAAATGTTATAAAATATCCTGATTTGTTTGTATTGTGTTGTTTTTCCAAAGCCCAGTATCATGTAAATCAGTGTAAATCAAACTAACATTGTCAGGTAGAACGTATCAAGTAGGTTTTCGTGTGTAGGTATTTTAATAGGTGATCACAGCACAGAAAACAATGTGCTCGGTGTAGGAGATACATAGAAATATCGATATTAAACCATGATTTTCTCAAAAACAGTTAACCTTCGAAAAACTTGCTTCCAATGAAAAGTATAGATAAATTATAAGCAGCATTCGAAAATGCAATAAAAAAATAGGGTATTCCATTTAAAAAATATAAGTTCTCATCAATTACAGAAAAACGGTAAATTTGGCTATGTAAATTTCACCATTAAATCCGGTATAATTTTATACCTAAATATACAAAATTTCATTAAAATCAGGTGAGCGATAACTTTGATACTTCGAGAGTTCCATATTTTTGTTACACACTGAAGAACCTAAAATGGCTTTAATTATCTTTAGTGATACATATTTGGTTACGTCTTAAATGTTTTGTCTATTTGTTTTCAAAATTATATAATATTATATTTATTGACAGTCCACATTTGTAATTAAAGTTTGCCTTAAACGATTCGCTTTTTTAACATTTCTTAATGTTAAGGATCAATATTATAGCAATATTTCATAACTAAGGTGGCAGTCACACAGCATCGGTTTCAATCGTTTCGTGTACAACCAAGTGCTGTCAAGTGAAAACGCATGCTTTAAAAAGGATTGGCTCACTGCTGCGAGTGCAACGAGTCGTTTAATATTTGTGCATATTGACATAGGCTTTCAAACTTCAAAGCTAAAGTAGAAATTTATACTAGCTGACCCGGCAGGCCTTGTTCTGCCTTTTCCGTTAGATGACGCGTTTCCAGTGGAATTATAAGAATATGGGGCGCGTTCACCACATCGTCCAGAAATGTTATTGAAGAAAAACATATTGGTTTTATAGAAAAAATACGCAATAAAACAATACAAAGAATTGTGTTGAAAGGTCTCGGTAACCAGACGGTCATTTAAAAAAAAAAACATGTAAATTGGTGCAGTATAACTCTCCCACGAACTTGCTGAAAAATCTGGGTTAGTGTTTTAAATATATATAGATTTATACTTACGATATTTTAAATGTCATGTAAAATTAGCAATTTGAAATAGTGATCTGTGTGGCTGCAGCCTAAATGTTTGACTCTGGACACCTTAAACGTTAAAACTCATATATGTTTGTAGTGCTATAATATTTCCGCAAAAGCTTTACTTTAAAATTTTTTTCCAGTATGTCACTCTATGTACTTTAACAGATTTTTTCACGTTTGATAAACTTTAAAACGACCTTTATAAATGAACTGATCTAGAAAAATAAAGTTTTAAAGAATTTATATTTCCTCACAACTTTATTTTTATAAAAAATAAAGAAATCCATTCAGTTATAAAAAATAGGCGCAAAAAAACAGCTATGAACCTGATTAAGATGTGTATTAGTAATAAGTGTGATCTATGCCTGCAATAATAATAATATTTTATTAGTCTATATGTCACATACTACGACTTAAAGCTAATTGTTACAAAATATAACGACAATTGTTCTTAACTAGATAGTGTAGTCCTTAAAAATGCAAATATGTTTTATTCCCATAACGCTTAGCTTTTTTGAAAAACGGTAAAACTGGGCAATTTATTTTTTTCTTTGCATATGTAAGCGATTTTTTTCCTTTATATATTAATCTAAGGGAGTGAAACAGCTCATGAGTTGAATTCGTAACGAGTTTATCCGTATATCATATTTAATTTTTCTTCAAAATTTAAAGTCAATTGAATAAGAAGATTTTTTTTTGATTTTTTAAACATTTTATTTGGCCGCCATTTTGTTCCGCTATCTTGAATTCCTAACACAACTTTACCAGCTTATCTCTATATCACACTTAATGCTTGCACACAATATAAAATTAATCTAATAAGAAGTCTTCCAGGCTTATTTTTTAAGTATTTTATTAGGCCGCCAATTTGTTTTGGTATCTTATATTCATACCAAAATGTTACCAGTTCATTCTTATGTAACACTTGATTTTTCTGCAAAATTTCAGGTAAATTGGATAATTAGTTTTTTTTAGGATTATAATTTTTTTTACATTTCACTAGGCTGCCATCTAGTTCCGGTATATTGGGTTTTTTCAAAAATATTATCACGTTGTTGCCATATGACCCTTAATTTTTAACTAAAATTTGAAGTCAATCTGATAAGTAGTTTTTAAGCTGTGCCGAGACTTGACAGACGGACTGCCGGAATTGATATAACATTTTTTAGCATAGGGACGCTAAAACGCGAAGATATGTAAAACTTGACAGTTTTTTTCAGATTACATACGTATTATTTAGCCGCCATTTTGTTCCGCCATCTTGAATTAGTACCACCGTTTTACTAGTTCATCTATATACTACAATTACTTATGGCATACAATTTGAAATCAGTTTATTAAGTAGTTTTCTCAGGCTAAATTTTTAAATATTTTATTAAGCCGCCATTTTGTTCCGCCATCTTGGATTCGTACTAAAATTTTACCAGTTGATTCCTACGTAATACCTAATTTTTGTACAAGATAAATTAAATTATCAGTTTTTTTTGTAATAATTTTGTTGACCTGTTACTAGCCCGCCATCTTGTTCTGACATATTGGATTTTTACCAAAATATTACCAGACCATCCCCATATAAGCATTAATTTTTGACTAAAATTCGAAGTTAATCTAGAAAGTAGTTTTTAAGCTAGGCCGCGAACTGACAGACAAACAGACAGACGGACCAGCGGATTTGATAAAAAATATTTTTTGGCATGTAGGGATGGTTAAACGTGAAGATATGTAAAATCTGAGAGGGTGAGTTTTTTCAGATTACAAAAATTTTATTTGGTCGCCATCTTGAATTAGTACCACGGTTTTACTAGTATATTTATATACATACTTTCAGCTTGAATTTTAAAATATTTTATTAAGCCTCCATCTTGGATTCAGATCAAATTTTTACCAGTTGATTCCTATATAATACTTGATTTTTGTTTAACATTTGAGATAAGATGGCTGAGCACTTTTTTAGTAATAATTTTTTTAACATTCCATTAGGCCGCCATTTTGTTTTGTCGTATTAGATTGTTACGAAAATGTTACCAGGTCGTCCCCATATGACCCTTAATTATTAACCAAAATTTGAAGGTAGTTTTTTACCTAGGCCGCGAACAGACAGACCGACGGAATCGGGACAACATGTTTTTAATTATCTAGGAACCCTAAAACGTGAAGATATGAAAAAACCTAGGAGGGTGATTTTTCCATGATTACAGTACTTCCCTTTTACGAGGGAAGTAAAAGATGACAAGACACGATTCTATATTATAATAAATTACCATTATATTTATTGAATATAAAAATCAACTTGAGAGTTCAAAAAAAAAGTACATAAGCATAATATATGGGGAAGTAGTATGTATGTTTGCCAAAACACAGTTTTTTTATTTCAGTGTTCAGTTGCCAAACGAAGATGCGCAGTTTGACGCTTCACACTATGAAAATGAAAAGGGTGAATTCGGTGGATTTGGTTCTGTCTCTGGAAAAATTGAAATTGAAATAAAAATTAACCATGAAGGAGAAGTAAATAGAGCAAGGTACATGCCTCAAAATCCTTGCGTCATAGCCACAAAAACTCCATCTAGTGATGTACTAGGTGAGTCTTCAAAATAGTTTAATTATGAAAGATTTAGAATGTATTAAAAATATGATTTGACACGGTATGTTATGCTTGGATTTTGTTTTTAGACGATCATATAAGTATATCTAAATGATTTCTTAGAAGCCATAAAACTGACTTAAATTCAACATTTTTTAATGTATAACAGTAAAAATTATGAAAAATTGCGGCACCTATAAGGGGAAATTTAAACAACAGATCGTAAAATAGTAAATTCCATTCCCATACTCATACAGATACTACTATATAACTTTAGCATGAAATAAAATATTTGTCAGGGAATCCTAGATAAATTTAGTAGCTTTGTATCTTTAATGTAAAGTAAGAAAGGAACAGAAATACTATTTTTAACGCTATACTTACTGTAAGACCAGTAGATATAAATACACAAAAAAATCACTTACATTTTGATTCCTAACATCCAAATTTACAAAACAATATATCCAATACTTCTACTGGTACAATAGAATAATCTGATATAGACAAAGGTTAAGGGACTATTAGAGAAACATATTGATTCTGAGATTTTTTCGATGTAGGAAGTTTGGGCGAAATTACACCATTCCAAATGTCCGATACTTAAATACAAAATCCTCGTTAGAAGATTCCACTCTAGTTCTAGAGCCAATAACAATTGTGCTACAGCAGTTTTAAAAATATAATTCCTCTACCAAACAGATTCTTGTATATGTATATATAGCGATTTAGGAATTCGTTTATATATAATATAGATGATGAAACGGACATGACTGCAAATATTTTAACAGGTAAAAGTACAAGTAATTTAGAGCAAAACAAGTCTTATATAACAGGTAGTCAACATTCAAGGCCTGCTTTGGCAACATTTCAAATTTTTGTAAAGGCGAAAAAAGAAATTTTTAAAAATTAGTTAGCTGGAATTACGTTTACTGTTTCTCGTACGTATTGATAGTGATACAAATAATATTTTATCGTTCTTTTATCTGAAAATCTTCATACATTTTTATAGCTACCTACACAGGAATATCACTGTAGCGCAAATGTCAACACCTAAATACAAATAAAATAGTTTTGTTTTGCTTAACAACTTAAAGTTGTTGTCCGTTTACAGCAGCAAAAACAATTTATGCGGCAAGTGTTACTGGAATGTTCGTTTTGAAATTGACTATTTTATTGAAGAACTTTAATTATTGAATTAATAATGATGTAATTAATAGTTTTGGATAGTAAAATGAATAAAATGTTTAGTACATTTCGTAAATTACATGGTTATATAAGATTTTTTTGCCTTAAGTGATAAATACTTTCCCACATTAAAACATTTTTATAGTATTGCCTTATAATAAATTTCACTTTGCTTGACACAGGGTAAGTTTCATTCTAAGGAAAGTTCCGTCAAAAGGGTTTTACCTATCTTGTACTTAAGTACCCGGATCTTGCATAATAAATGGTTTCTGAAGAAAAAAAAAAAAAAAAAAATATATATATATATATATATATATATACTTACTACGGTAATTTCTACCTTTTGTATGTAGACTTAATGTATATTGATTTTTAAGAAAGTTTTTATTCTGGATGTTGTGGTAATTTACAGTTTTCGACTATACCAAACATCCAAGCAAGCCTGATCCTAATGGCGAATGCCATCCAGATTTGAGACTGAGGGGGCACCAAAAAGAGGGCTATGGACTGTCTTGGAATCCTAATTTGAATGGATATCTGCTTTCGGCAAGCGACGACCATACGATTTGCCTGTGGGACATAAATGCTACACCTAAAGAAAATCGGGTAATCGATGCCAAGACTATATTTACAGGTACTTTTCAACTATTTTTTTAGGTCTTTTCAAATGAGACGGTAATTTCATTTCCGTGTTGATTTATCTAATAGTTAGTGTGTATTTTTCCCTACATAAAAGTTTGGTAAGGTATTTTGGTTGCAAGATATTTTGCTATTCAAACACTTCTCGTTCTTCAGCATTAAGAGTAGTTAGAATTTACTTTTGAAATTTAGTTAGGCGAGTCTACGTTTTTCCAAGGCTCTTTGTTTTCTAGTACCTGTTTGACATTGTAATACTATGCATTTGATGTCCTGATACAACATTCAATCTGTAAACGTTTTTTCTAACTTTGTCAGATTATCTACATTTTTTAAGTATTTGAATCATTTATAAAAACAAATCTTATTCTAATCTCTTTCCCCTAAAATAACAGATTTTGCATTCTATGCACCTAATCTATTTTCTAGGTAATGTTTGATGTTACAGAATAGTCTTGTTTAATAACTACCATATATATATCTTTAAAGTCTCATCTTCAAAATTTCAGGTCATACAGCTGTTGTAGAAGATGTTGCCTGGCACTTGCTGCATGAAAGCCTCTTTGGGTCAGTCGCTGACGATCAGAAACTTATGATCTGGGATACAAGATGTAATAATACAAGCAAACCATCTCATACAGTTGACGCTCATACTGCTGAAGTGAACTGTTTAAGTTTCAACCCTTATTCAGAATTTATTCTCGCCACAGGTAACTTGTCTCACTTTTAATTACTATTGTGAACAAATATAAACTAGGGAAATTTTTTAAATCAGTGATATAACACTGTAGTTTAACACTCAATATATATATATATATATATATATGGTCAACAATTGAAGTGGATATTTAAGAGTTCTCTAAGTATTATTCATTATTTTTGAAAATAAAAAAATCCTGTTAATACAAAATAAATATTTATTCATTAACATTATGTTACAGCAAAAAATAAAACAAGAATTCTTTTTTAAATACTTAAACATTACAATTTTATAATTGAAAAAAGTAACAACATAAAAACTTCTTCTTTTTACAGAATACACAAAAGTCCTGTAAGAAAATTAATATCGTGTGGGACCACCTCTAGCTCGCCTTAATGCTGTTACTCTGTTCGGAAAACTCCTTATTAAATTATTGATAAAGTGCTGGGGTATGGCTTGCCAAATGGCTTGCAGCTCGTTAGCCAAATCTTCTAAAGTTAAGGGAGGCTCTTGGATTCAGTTTAATTGCCTAGACATTTGGGCCCAAACATGTTCTATGCAATTCATATCGGGTGAACAGGGTGGCCACTCCATTCTTGTAATCCCATGATATTCTATCCGATCGTTTACAATTGCCGCACGATGCGGACGTGCATTGTCATCAATAAAAATAAATCTTTCGCCTATTGCCCCATGAAATGGCACAATTATCGGTTCGATAACTCTGTCTCGATATCTTACAGCAGTCATTGTCTCATTAATTAAAACCACTAAGTCAGTGCGCCCATTAAAACAAATGCCTCCCCACACGCAAACTGATCCGCCACCAAAAAGAGTAGTTGGAGCCGTTAAATTTTCATTGTATCGCTGTCCTCTTTCCCTCCAAACCAGTATTCGACCATCACACGTGTATAAACGAAATCTTGACTCGTCGGTGAAGATGCAATGCCTCCAGTCTTCAAAATTCCAATCACTGTGTTCTCTCGCCCACCGGTATCTGTATGCACGCTGCTCCCCTGTCAACCGAGGGTGTGTAGCGCGTCTTCTGGCTCTTAAGTTACATGCGTGCAACCTTCTTCTGATCGTTTGACCACTTATGACTCTTCCAGTGGTTTGCCTAAAGACGCTGTTAATTCTTGAAGCAGTAAATGTTCGGTTTCTTCTTGCAGTCAAGACAATAAAACGGTCTTGGGATGGGGTTGTGACTCGTTCTCGACCTCCTCCATACATGTAGGCTGCAGAGCCAGTTGTCGTGTACCGATTCCATGCTCTACTTACAACACTTTGCGACACATTCAGCCGCGCAGCGACTTCTTCTTGAGACAGACCCTCACGTAACCAACGTACTAATTGCTCGAGTTGCACCGCTTCTAATCGTCGCAATGGCATGTTGTTAACGAAAATAAACTGACTTAATGCTAACAATAACAGGAATGAACTCACTACATATACTTTTGTACTACTAAAACATTATCATTTTGAAACCACATTCCTAAATTATTTTTGTGAAAAAGATAAAAACAACGATAAATAAAACGTGCATATAAAAAATCTTCGCAATACACAGTGGTCCTTAACAGTATACAAAGCGACCTTTTTTAACAATATTTTAAATACAAAAATAAGGATAATTAAAATTATCCACTTCAATTGTTGAGCAGTGTATATATATATATATATATATATATATATATATATATATATATATATATATACATACACATACATACATACATACATACATATATATATATATATATATATATATATATATATATATATATATATATATATATATATATATATATATATATATATATATATATATATATATATATATATATATATATATATATATATATATATATATATATATATATATACATATATATATACATATATATATATATATATATATATATATATATATATATATATATATATATATATATATATACGGTGTGTATCAGCCAAATGGAATAAATTCGATAATAAATAAATGGAGGCGTGTTCGGAAAAACGCTTGGACCCGTCGATTGGTATTTTTAGTTGCTCATTTTATCCAATAAAAACTTTTTATACAGGGTGTGTCTTGTAACAGTGGTCAATGCCAACTTTCTTATTTCAAATGCAACACCCCGGATATTATTTAATTTTTGGATTCTTTAGGAGATTCTAAACATATTTTATGTTCAATGTCCTATACCTATCTTCAACTATTTCGGCAATATTAAGTGTTTTCAAATTTATTTTTATTTTATTTATTTCGAATTTATTATTATTCATGAAAGTGGCTCTGGTTACTGAACTATTTATTTGATTACAAAAATTCGCTACAACACACTCAATACTTATTTATCATTTAGGTCTTCATATTAAGAATGTAAGCAAAAACCATTTTAGCGTTCCTTTTTATTGATATGGAACAAAAAGAGCCAGTTTTGTTTACTTTTAAGTTTTGTTTACTTTTGTGTAAAATGCCTGGCCTTTCTCTTTGCAAGACAGTAGTTGTCAGTGTCAGTGTCATAGTCTTTTGAATTTCGTTAACTGCATAATACCTAATATCAGAAAAATGGTTCATTTAACAGAAATGCATAAAATAACAATTCTACAAATGATTGGTTATAGAGATAACACACGAACACAAGTGGAAGTTGCTCGCTTATTTCATGAAAAATTTCCAAATTTGCCGCATATATCCCAAGGGACAATTAGTAAAATAGAAAAGCAGTTTCGCGAGCTTGGACATGTGAGGCAGATAAAAAAAGCAGCTGCCAATTCAATAAATGATGGTACTAAATTGGATATTATGCTTGAGTTTGAGGAAAACCCACATATTTCTAGTCGACAAGCCGCCGCAATGTTCGATATTAGCCATTCGTCGATTATTCGAACATTAAAAGAAAATAAAATGCATCCCTATAAAGTGATACCAACTCAGGAGCTCATGGAAGACGATTATGATAGGAGAACTTATTTTTGTGAACAAATGATGACTATGTTAGATAACAATGTTATTCAATTAGAACATGTTTTGTTTTCGGATGAGTGCACCTTTACACTTCACGGTCATGTAAATCGTCAAAATTGCCGCTATTGGTCTAGGGAAAATCCTCACTGGACCAGCGAAGAACATACTCAATATCCTGAAAAGGTTAATGTTTGGGCAGGAATTGTTAGGGATCATATCATAGGCCCCTTTTTCATTGACGGCAATTTGAATGGCGATAATTATTTAGCACTGCTCCAAAATAATGTCGTGCCAACTTTGACAAATTTGTATCCGGATCCAGCAAACCCACAGGTTCCAGCGAATATGATATGGTTTCAGCAAGATGGAGCACCGCCCCATTACCAAATTAATGTCCGGCAGTACCTCAACGGAATATTTCCAAATCGGTGGATAGGGAGACGAGGATCGATAGAATGGCCAGCGCGATCCCCTGATCTGACGCCATTAGACTTTTTCTTATGGGGACATATTAAAAATGTTGTATACAAAACTAAACCCCTCGACTTAGCTGACTTAAGAAGACGAATAACGCTTGCGATTAGATCGGTCACGCCTGAGATGCTAAATAACGTTAGAAGAAATTTCTATTTAATATATTCAACAGTTCCTAAATTAACTTTTTACTTTTGTTTATACATTATGAAGAAATAAATAATTTTATTTTTTTAATCTTAATTTTTGCAATAAATTTGAAAACACTTAATATTGCCGAAATAGTTGAAGATAGGTATAGGACATTGAACATAAAATATGTTTAGAATCTCCTAAAGAATCCAAAAATTAAATAATATCCGGGGTGTTGCATTTGAAATAAGAAAGTTGGCATTGACCACTGTTACAAAAAGGACACACCCCCCATGAATTTATTCCATTTGGCTGATACACACTGTATATATATATATATATATATATATATATATATATATATATATATATATATATATATATATATATATATATATGAAATATGATATATATATAACTAAAAATATATATATATATCGATATATATATATATCATATCAAAGCAAACGTTTATTGCCATATACATGCCCCCATTTATTTATCATCGAATTTATTCCATTTGGCTGATACACACTGTATATATATATATATATATATATATATATATATATATATATATATATATATATATATATATATATATATATATATATATATATATATATATATATATATATATATATATATATATATATATAAATAATTTCTTTCTATTCTTTATACTGAGTGAAAGGGACATGGCTACAAATATTTCAACAGGCAATTTAGAGCAAAAAAGTTCTATATAACAGGGGGTAAAACATCTATGCTTCGAGGTCATTTTAAAATGTATGGTTTTTTTTGACAAGGCGGCAACATTGCAATTATACTCTGACCACTGCAAGATTTGTTAATATGAACACTGTATAGATTAGATCTTAGTATTCATTTAGAAATTAGATTTTAAATATTTGTCGTCTAATAATTCAAAAAAAAATTCTTTAAATTATTATTATTTTGTCAAAACTGAATCTAGTTTTTTTTTAATTATAAGCCAATACTTTTAAATAATTCAAAATTTTTTATAGATCTTAAACTATTGTCACTATTTACACAAGCATGCCAATGGCTAATTAAGTTTTCACAAATTGCTTGAAGAGTACCTGAAGTTTTTTATCTACTCCGCTCTGGCAAAAAAAATTGATTATGAAGATCATTTTCGACAACAGTTTCACAATCACAGCGTTAGTCTATCTGGATATATTTCGTGATAAATTAAATTTGTATTTTCTAAGGCTTCATTGCAAATAAGTATATTCAATATTCAACTGTTGTATACATTTTTAAACACACGGCTTTCAGTAATGCCGAGCATCGTTAAAATTTAAAAAAAACTGGAAAACGGGTAAATTGATTTTTTTGCAATTTTTTTCTTTTATATCACATTTCTCTAATGGGTAAAACAGTTTCCAAGAGATAAAATTCAAATATTTATTTTTTTAACGATTCAAGATAAGTACATATTGTATATACATTTTTTTAAATTTAAATCACAATTTGATAAAACAATTGGTGTACATACATGTACAGAGACGTACTATATCTGCCAAAACACATTGTCATGTCAACAATTTTATTCTCCTGTCATTACTGATGATTTAGCAGGCCTACCTTGGTCAGACAAATGCTTGGGGAAGTTGTTTTAACTAATGTAAGTTAGATATCAATGATCAAACCCCTTTTTCTCAATAATGCTTCAGTCCAACCTTCCACGAAATTGGTTATATAAGAAATAAATTAGAAAACAATCATTATCTTTATGGAAATGTAGCTTAACAGCTTATTGCTTAAGTCAAGTATGTCATCAAATGTTTTCTTATATTTTTTTATTAAATATTTAAATTATTTAGGATCTGCTGACAAAACAGTGGCTTTATGGGATTTGCGTAATCTTAAACTCAAACTGCACAGTTTTGAGTCGCACAAAGATGAAATCTTCCAAGTCCAATGGTCTCCTCATAATGAAACCATTTTAGCTTCATCAGGTACAGATAGAAGGTTGCATGTATGGGATCTCAGCAAGATTGGTAAGTGAACATATAGTCCTTTTTGCAACAAAAGGTATACCCATTTTATTCGCTATCATCAGAACTAGGTGATAGCACCAAACATTAACAAGACGAGAAGGAGCACTCGAAGCTCTTCCCCTTGATATGCCTATTTCGTTCGAATATCGGATGCTATGCTTTTTCGATCCCTCAAAATCGCTGCCGGGCGAGATGCATATACCGGTTGTCCGTCGTAGAATAAAGTATTGAAATATACCACCGAACATCCATATATACCAATTGTCTTTATATTTGCCGGCGGGCGGAGTGAGAATAGTTTTTAGTTTTTAAAAATTTAAAGTCAAAGTCAAAAAAAGCTTTATTGTAATTTAAGAAAAATCTCATATACAAAGCAAGCAAACTTAAACTAAGCAACAACAAAAAAAAGTCCTGTCATTTTTGGCAATATATACTCTAGTAGCAAGTCAATTTAACTGTGTAAACAAACAAATACAAAGTTGTATAGTCTTCCATAATAAAAATTTAAATAGTGATAGTAATTTGAAGCTAGTAACTTTAAGCTCTAGTCTAAATCAAAACGGTGTCGAGGATACCAATGTGGTTAAGGAAAATTTTTTTTTAACACTCTCAAGTCAGGGAGGGTATGGTAAATGGTAGAGTAACTAATGTTAGTAAAGTATTTAATGATAATTCTGACTTTTCTATGATTTTACTCAATGTCCAATCTTTAAGAAACAAATGTGATGACTTGTTTGCATTTCTAGAGTTTAATAATTTTCCGGATTTGGTTCTTATCACAGAGCATTGGTTGAAGCCCAATGAATGTTTCTGTGTACCGAACTATATCCCAGTATCTATTTACTGTAGGGATACTTCATTACATGGTGGTACCCTGATTTTGTGTAAAAAAACATCTTATTTTATTGACAGTTTAGCTTGTGTTGACAAATATAACAATCTCTTGGAAGAAAATTATTTTGAATTTTCTGCTTGTTTTTCTAAGCAACTCAAACTTTATATTCTCTGTATTTATCGTCCCCCTTCTAATCAAATTGTTGAGTTCTTGTCAAAACTTGATATTATTTTGTCTCAAATCCCATCTGGCTATAAGCTGGTTGTATCCGGGGATTTCAACATTAACTTTCAGGACAAAAATTCAGTAAACACTATTCTACTTTCTAACTTACTGTCATCACATGGTTTAGTAATGCATATTAACACTCCAACTCGCTTGACCAAAACCTCGGCGACCACCATTGATTACTTGTGTTCTAATTGATGTATTATCATGTTGTGTAGTAAATGCAGGTCTTTCTGATCACGAGGCTGTTAGTTGCAGTTTAAGTGTTGGTAGACCCAGGGTTAAATCAAAATATAGACACGGTCGAGTTTTTAACAAAGCCGGTTTTGAAAATTTTCATAAATTGGCTCTTAATGTGAATTGGCTTGGTATGGCCCGTTCTCCTGATCCATTTGCTGCCTTTCATGTTACTTTGTTGGACATCTTTAATCGAGCTTTTCCTAAGCGTTTGCTAAAATATAAAAATAACACACATAAATCCTGGCTTACAAAAGGCTTACGGGTATCGTCTAAAAATTTACGGTCACTCAATTACGTGAAAAAATTTTTCAAGGACGCAAAATTTGTATCATATTGCAATTTATATAGTAAAATTTACCGCAAGGTCGTCAGAATGGCCAAGGAGCTGCACTACAACGACAGACTTCAGGCTGCTAAAAATCGGCTGAGGGATAGTTGGGCTATCATTAATGATCTGCGCAACAAATCTAGTAGTAGAGATCGAGAATTTGACATTGAACCTAATGTGTTTAATAATTATTACTGCAGTATTGCAGGTAAACTTACTCAGAACTTGCCCTCGTCTGTGGATCCACTGTCTTACTTTGACGGTTTTTCTATGCCTGGGTCATTCTTCTTTTTTGAGACTGACGTGGACGAGGTCAAAGCTGCCTTGCGTGATATCAAAAACAAAAAGTCATCTGGAGAAGATGAAATATCTGCCGGGGTGCTTCTGGGTTTACCAGATTGGAGGACTTTAGCGGCAGCTATGAACAATTCATGGGCCCGAGGAGTGTTCCCATCCTTTATGAAATCCGCTATGGTCATTCCACTGCATAAGGGGGGTGAACTAACTGAACCGTCAAACTTTCGCCCCATTAGCTTACTCTCCTCTCTTTCCAAAGTCTTTGAAAAAGTTGTTAAAAAGAGAGTATGGAATTACTTGGAATCCTTCAACTTAATTACTCCAAAGCAATATGGATTTCAGAGCTCTAAGGGAACTCATGATGCCATCTTTGATTTCCTGGAGACAGTGTACCTATGTCTGAATCGGGGAGAGTTTGCGGCGGCGGTTTTCTGTGATCTATCAAAAGCCTTTGACTGCGTGGATCATAGAATACTGCTGTCAAAGCTTGAGCTTTACGGATTTAGAGGTAATGCTCTTGCCTGGTTCCAGTCTTACCTTTCCGATCGCAGTCAGTCTGTTGTTGTTTCTGGTGTGCAATCATCACCCTGCCACATCAACTGTGGCGTTCCTCAGGGATCAGTCCTTGGACCTGTCCTATTCTTATTGTATGTTAACGATCTTGTGCGTGTTCAGATTTCCGGCGATTTTACGCTTTTTGCGGACGATACGTCCATTGTATGGCATCACAGGGACTATATGAAACTAAGAAATAATATTTTATCTGACATTAACAATATTAAACAATGGTGCGACTCAAACCGACTTTCCTTTAATGTTACAAAAACAAACGTGGTGGGATTTCGGTGTGACATGCAGGGCTTAAATCTGGATGGAGACCCTCTTAAGGAGGAAAACGTGAATAAATTTTTGGGAGTTTTTATAGACGGTGATCTTCGCTTTGAAGACCACATACTAAGGTTGAGTGGGAGACTATCGTCTGCTTGTTTTGCAATTAAGATTGCTAGGAGTGAGCTCGGTCCGGCGCTGGCGCGATCAGTCTACTTTGCATTATTCGAATCACATCTTAGGTACGGCATTCCGTTTTGGGGCTCCAGTAGCCAGTTTCTTTTAAATATCGTTTTTTTATTTTTTACTGCAGAAGAAGGCCGTTCGTTTCATCGCTAAGGCCATCCAAAGGGAGTCGTGCAGACCTCATTTTCAATCGCTGAGAATTCTCACACTCACCTCTCTATTCATACTTGAAATTTCTACCCTGGTATTTAAAAACATAAATAACGTTCAAATCCCGTCATCTAGACCCGATACTAGAAAAGCCTCTCATCTTCCCCTTCCTATACCAACTAGGGAATTTACAAAAAGGTCTTTTATCTACGAGGGTAAAAAAATATTCAACCATCTGCCAATTCACATTAGAAATGCCGGCTCACTTAGGATTTTCAGAAGAACCTTAAAGAACGTACTTCTAAAAAAAGTCTATTATAACCTGGGTGAGTTTTATGCAGATAGGCTAATTTAAAAGATGTCAATTGTTTTTTTTGTTTGTTTGGGTTGGTTTGACTGCTGATTTTCCTACATTATTTAAATGTCTAATTTTAATTATATAACTTATTAACTTTCATATATTGAACCTATGTAGATGTTTTAATGTGTCTTTTTATGTTTTTATTTATTGTGTGTTTACCTTGACTGTTTTTTTAAATTTTTTGTATTTTTATAATTTTTTGACACCCATGAATGCAATGATTTGTTTATTTCAACATGGGTTCTAACTCATGCTGGGTTGGTGTTATTTTATTTGTTTTTTTTTTCTTTCTTTATTGTTATTTTAGATTTTATTTGCTAGAATTAGCATGCTTTGTCAATAGAATCATTTATATTCTTGACAATAAAGTACATTTTGATTTGATTTGATTAAAATAAAATATGATCGTATAAAAATATATAAATTGCTATAATGCATATTATATTCAATTTAAAAAGTATAAAATTAAAACTTCAAAACACAAAACAGATTTAAATGTAAAGCATAAAATACAAAAATAACCATTACAATCCTAAAAAAGTATTTACATATTCAGTTAAATGATTCGTCAAAAAATTCAGCAACTGAATAGTTAACTTGCTTAAAATGTCTTGGATTAGAAATGCTTCTTCTATTTGAGGGTAGATGATTAAATATTTTTTTGCTCTTAAAAATGATAGATTTCTGGGTCAGAGTCGAAGAGGGAATAGGCAGAGAAGTGAGTCGAGAGCTTTGAGTTGCATAAGCTCGGGTTGACTCAGTCTCATGCCCGAACTTAACATTCACAAGGCAGACTGTTTCTAATATAAATATGCAGGGTAAAGTTAAAATTTTTTGACTTACAAAGTAAGGTCTGCATGACTCCCTGAAGGGTAGTTTACACATATTTCTAATTGCACGTTTTTGCAGTACAAAAACCATGTTAAATAACCGATTAGAGCAAGATCCCCAAAAACATATTCCATAACGTAAATGGGACTCAATCAAAGCAAACGTTCCTTGCCATGGACATGCTCAGCTCCCGAGCAACAACCCTCAAGGCAAAACATCCCTTAGCTAATCTAACATTCATACTTAAGATATGTGCTTCAAAATTTAATCTTTCATCTATATACAAACCCAGAAACTTATTAACTTTCAAATTTCCCAAAACCTGAGAGTCAAGAGACATTTCACCAATCTGACACTTAAAAGAAACAATATTTGTTTTTGATACATTCAGGTTAAGAAATTGGAATCGCACCATTGCTTTATCTTCAATAAATACATTTTGATGGCAAGCTCCAACTGATTAGCGTCCTTATTATGCCAGAGAATTGTCGTATTGTCAGCAAACATCGTAAACACTCCCGAAATGCTCAGTCTGGACAGATCGTTGACATATAACAAGAACAAAAGCGGGCCCAAAACAGATCCCTGAGGAACACCAGAAACAATTTTTCTTTCACTTGATTCCCTGTCATTAAACACTACTGACTGATAGCGCCCAGACAAATAAGAACTTATCCAGGCCAAAGTTGCACCTCTGAACCCATATGTTTCAAGTTTTCGCAACAGCACTCTATGATCTACACAATCAAGGTCACAGAATACTGCGGCAACTTCTCAATAGTTCAGAGTTGTATACAAGCTGTTAAGGAAAGAAAAAATTGTATCATTTGTGTTTTTGGACGCTTAAAAACCAAATTGAATACTGCTGAAGATTGTGCGCCACAACGAAGTCAACGACTCGCCTCTTCACCAGCTTTTCAATAATCTTAGCCAATGTTGGAAGCAATGAAATAGGTCTAAAGTTAGAGGGCACTTCACGGTCACCCCCTTTAAAAAGTGGAATAACTTTTGCTCGCTTTAGGGAAGGGGAGAAAATACCACTCTGAAAAGACAATTTTATTGCCTCTGCAAGCGTCTTTAGTGCGATAGCGGGCAAATGTAAAAGTATCCTCAAAGAAATATTATCCCAGCCAGATGTATTATTATTTTTTAATTCTGTAAAGGTATCTTTAATTTCATTTAAATCAGTTGGAGCAAAAAATAATGTATCTCTCACTCGTATACCATCAAGGAAGGTCAAAGGATCCTTTGTGGGATTTATATGAGAGGACAAGTGGGCGGCCGCGGTGCAGTAAAAGGAATTTAATTGATGACAAGTCAGATTGGAACAGGTTGTCTGACCATTTTCTCCACACAGTTCCTTAACAATCCTCCAACTTTCCCTCTGTTCATTTGTGGATTGCTTTAGTCGATTGGAAACAAGCATTTACCAATTTACTTAGTGTTTTGTGTTTGGTAAATGGCCGGAAAATTACGATTAACTCCGTTCTATCTTTATGGGAAACTTTAAAACGCAAAAATTATTCATTTCTTAATCAGGAATGCCTCGAATTTTTGTCCGCTAAGAAATTGTGGCGAAAATTCGAGAAATCCAACCCCGATACAATTTTGTAAGGCATTCAAGAAATAATTTAGTCAAAAATATCTTAATGAGGTTGAAGGTGCAAAATGTATCCAAGATATTAATAATGTTTTTGGTTAATGTAACTCCTGATATGGTCGAAGAATGTAAAAATATCTATGTACCAATAATGACAAAAAATAGTTTTTTAAAAGTGTTTGCATGCAACTATATAAATCTTTCAAGTACGGACGTCAATGCTGTAGTGTTTACATTACTGGCTATCGGTAAATTTTCTTTAGCGGGAACTTTCCCCGTTATGAATCTTTTCTTTTATTAGGAATAGTGAAGAGTGGCCCAATTTAGTTCAATAATAATAGTCATTACTATCTTCCACACATTTTTATGGGGTGCTATTTTTTTCCACCATATTGGATTCCTACCAATGTTTTACTAGTTGTACCTATGCCACACTTGATTTTAATTAAGAATAAATTCAATAAGCACTTTTTACATTGACAAACACGGGTATTTTGTTACGTCATGTTGAATTCTGCCAGTTTTTACCGAGGTTTATCCTTATAGCACATTTAATTGTTCTATAAAATTTAATGTCAATTGAATTTTAAAAAAATTATTGGGCGTCATTTTGTTCCACCATCTTTAATTCATAACACAATTTTACCAGTTTATCTGTATATCACATTTATTGCTTTCACAAAATTTGAAATTAATCTAATAAGTAGTTTTTTCAGGCCAATTTTTTAAATATTTTATTAGGCTACCGTTTTGTTTTGCTATCTTTTATTGATACCTAAATTTCACCATTTTATTCCTAACACTTGATTTGTGCGCAAAATTTGAGGAAATTGGATAATTAGTTTTTTAGTAATAGTTTTTTAACGTTTCACTAGTCCGCCACCTTGTTCTGGCTTATTGGATATTTACCAAAATATTACCGGGTCATCTCCATATGACTCTTAATTCTTGCCTAAAATGGAAGTTAACCTAATGACTAGCTTTTAAGCTATGTCGCGAACTGACAGACCCATAGACAAATTGACAGACGGACCGACGGAATTGATGAAACATATTTTTTAGCAAATATGTAAAACCTGCGAAGGTGATTTTTTTCACGATTACAAATATTTTATTTGGCCGCCATCTTGAATTAGTACCACAGGTTTACTAGTTTATCTCTATACCACAAATAGTTTTTAGGCTGAATTTTTAAATACTTTATTAAGGCGTCATTTTGTTCCGCCTTCTTGGATTAAAATTCTCGTCAATTAATTTCCTTTTTTACTTAATTTTTACAAACAGTAGTTTTTATAATTATATTAAGATCTATTAATTAAACAACTTGACGTTTTCCCCGTTTTTCTTTTAATACATAATAAAGAAAAAGAGGTCACCATAACAATTATGGATAGATATTTTTAAACTCGTTTTTAAATCACCCCGGTAAGTGAACGTTTATTGTTTTTAATGGCTAGCTGTTTGCATCAACCGCGTGCACCTGCACAGATGTATGAATTTCTCGGATTCGTCGGCGCGTTACTGTAAGCACAACATAAAACTTTCGACGGTCTGTGCCCCTTCTTTGTCTTGTTAATGTTCGGTGGTGATAGCTTCAAATATCATACTAGTATTACATTGAAATCCTAGCCAGATATATATTTAGAGTTTCTTGATTAGCGGTATATTTGTGCTTTGGATTCAAAATTGTTAATGAATACATCAGGACTATTCAAGAAGTAAATCTGGGTTTATGACTAGCTAAAATGTTACTGTCTTCTGTTATTTTCTTAAAGATGGTTTGTAACATGCCGTAATTATACCATGATTAGTTGTATGCTTATATTCATATTTCAAATGTCAATATGGGTTTTTCAGATTTACATTTAAAACGATTGAAGACAGATATCGTTTAAAACGTGAAATAAAAAAGAGACAGTGCGAAAAGTTGGTTCCCGAGATCGATCTATGGGGTATCCTTTAGCATATTACCTATTACTATACCCAAATAGAAAAGAAAATTGGAGATCGTTATCTATATAAACTATAAACATATATATTTGTTAAAACAGAAGCGTGTTTAATATAGGTAATTTATATAAGACAATCTGTTTCCTAAAAATAAGGGCATATTCAAATATATTTTGATAATAACATATCGTCGATGATTTGCTGGACGACAAATCAAATTCTGGTGAAAAAAGATATTTTTAATTTTGCACTTGAAAGGCAACTTGACAGCACGCGACGAATCGTTTTAAAAATTGTTGGTTTGCCCAATAATGTGGACTGTTTTCTTTGGATTTCCCTGGCCACTCTGTTTACTAGAATGGCGTTTAAAATGTTACAATAAAACAAACTCGGTCCCTTTTTTACAAACTTTAATAGTGTAAATAACTTTTCACATTAATACACAAAACAAACAACTTGTATAACAAATTAACGAACTTAATTTATTGGCTACCCTGCTACTTAGCCCGAAACAGAATTTTTTATAATAAAGGCGCCCAGGTCTATCTTTGTTACATATTTTTAATTCTATGACACGTTATAATACAGGTTATTTTTAGCCGGGAATAAATTCTAGCAAGTACTCGACAACAAGTGAGCCAGATAGCCGCCTTTATTTTGGTTGGTTGAGTGTGGCGTATTATGAGCGCGATTAGTTTACACGGTCTGCCGTCACACTGGTGTTGCAATTGATCGATAGAAGCTGATTTGATATAGTGCTTAAAAATAATTCTTATACCGTATCCCAAATAAAATATCAAGATGCAACAAAAATTATTTTTTGGATACAAGCAATTCACCTATTAACTTAGCACTTGAGGTTAATAAAAATAGAACCATACCAGAACCTGTAATGATGTATAGATTTTGCCCGTCCACTAAAGTATATTCTTTCACGAAAGAGAATTATACTTTTTATGGATCAAACAGACAGATTCTAAAATAAATAAACAGCATAAAGTTAAAATTGAATGCTTTATAAATAAAGGAAGACAAGAATCGCGTGCTTTTACACCAGACAAATCTTAATGGCTCTCTTCTGTAACAAAAAGGCCCTATTTAACAAATAGTTAGAACATGAGCCCCAAAAGCAAATGCCATATCGAAGGTGAGCCTCAACCAAAGCAAAGTAAGAGTTGCGAGCTACAAATGGATCTAGGTTGTTAGAGATGATCCGCAGTGCATAACAACTAGAGGAAATTTTGTTGCATAAATTTTTGATATGAGTTTGAAACTTTGTCTATAGACAAACCCAAAAATTTTGTCGAGCTAGGCATTGCAATTGGGGCATCATGCAGACATACATTCTCAACATTACATCTAAAATTAAGTATATTAGTCTTGGATCTATTGAAAGCTAAAAAGTTAGCATCATACCATAGTTTTATTTTAATCAAGTCATCATTTACATTATCTGCAAGACCCTTCAAGTGTACCATGCCAAAGAATTGTGATGTCGTCTGCAAAAATGGTGAATTTACCTGATATGTCAAGGCGAGGGAGGTCCTTGACATAAATAAGAAACAGCAAAGGGCCAAGAACCGATCTCTGAGGGACGGCCGAGTTTAGGACACGCTCTGCCGAGTTGTTCCCATTAAATGTAACTGACTGCACACGTCCTCCGAGATATGAACGATAAGATGCATTGTCCAGAATGATTAAAGATGGAGCATCTAAATTTGGAATCAGTTGTTCTTTTAACCACTTTTCAAACAGTTGACAGTTTATATTATCATGGTAGTCCATACTTTTGGATGTTGAAGAAAACAGTAAACTTGCACCTGAGAGAAATCCCGTTGAAGAACCTGCATGCAAAATGATGAACAGTTTTCCCGTCCCACATCTCTTTTTTCTCTTAACACTTTTTACAGACTCGTCCTGCCAAGATTTCGAAGCACTTTTATTAGAAAATATCCAAGTCTCGTCTAAAAATACCACTTTTCTAAATTTTGAATTAACATTTTCCATGTATTTCTTTAAAAACTGGATACGCTGACTTGCTATATGTGGCAACACGCATAAAAATCTTCGATTACATTCCTTTTTATATCGAAAACCCAACATTTGTATTAATTTTGACAACGATTTTAGTGTAATTTCCAATATGCCTCGATTTTTTTAAAGCTTCTTTTAAAACTTGAAGGGTTATATTAGTTTTTGATGTGTATAAATCATAAATTGCATTACGAACATCCATTTTTACATTGTCACTTAAATCTTCTGTCTTTGGCTTTTTTCGTGTACATTTCTTAATCTTTTTCGGTAGTAAATTATGCTTTTTTCATGCACAATTTTCTGCACAGTCCTTATGTCGATTCCCAGAGCTTTTGCTACTGTCTCCTGGATATTGGCCGGTGAATTTTGATTTTCGTAATATTTTATTAGATTTAATACCATTTTTTTCGCTTGTGGATGCAAAAAACCCGAAAATTGTTTTCTATTACTCATTTTGTCACTGACTTGTCAATATGACTTTGAAGTGACATCGCTAAAAGATTTTTGCAACTGCTGGTATTTATATGTTTATAATCTTTTTTCATATGAAAATATCATAGGTCTATCTAATTCATCTTCCGGATTTTATGCGGAGGATATAATTACACGTAGTAAAAGAAAAACAAACTTAAAAGTTTGTCGTTGATAAATCGTATGACCCGCACGATAACACTGCTTTTGACTATATATAAGCCAATAAACAATAATTAAATGAGCGAATATGATCAAACTACATTAAAACACTTATTTTATTTCACTGCAGATCGGAAGCCACTGACTAATGCACAAAATGCATTTGCGGGTTTACGATATCTTACGAGACACAAACCATAGCAGCCCAGCCGGATATTTCTAACGTACTATCTTGCTGTGTGCTTCGGGTTCTTCGAGGCGTCTAGTGTAGGTTTTTTTTTAATATAGAAAAAATGCTAAAGGGAAATAACAGGCGTCCTCTTCTCGTCTTGAAAAATAAGTTTTCAAACCTGGTATATTTTCCGATCTACCCTATACGGTATTAAGTTTTCATAGTCTATGCATCGAATTCTAAGGGATCAGATGTTTTTTGTGAAACCACAAAAATAGTTAAGTAATGGAGGATGGATTTTATACCTGACTACCTTGTACCAAATCGAAAGTATATGTAATTGTAAATATTTTTTTCCAGGTGAAGAACAGTCTGCAAAATATTAAGAAAAGGGGAATAACAAACACCTCCAGAATGTTTCAAAAACAAAAAGAGGTAAAAACAAAAATCACAGAAGATGCTGAAGATGGACCACCAGAATTACTTTTCATTCATGGTGGACATACAGCTAAAATTTCAGGTACATACACTATATGTATATATTAAAAAAAAAACCTTTCTTAAGATTTAATATTGTTTCCTATCAATAGGCTGATTTATTACAGTTTGTCATGTCCTCTGCTCAACAGGGAAGTTATTTCTGTGTAGCGTTAATTAATATATGGACTTTTTTTATGTTGTCCTAGGACATTTTTTTTTTGTTATGTTTATATAGATGTTTTGTGGGGTTTATATTATGAGTTTCTTTATAATTTAAGTAATTTATATTTTAAATTACGTATATTTCAATTTACTGTGGAATGTGGGGACACAGATCACAGTCACAAAACGTTATTGAAGTCTTAAGTTTTTATTTTATGTTGGTTTTGGATATTTCGTTTATTATTTTGATTTTTTTATAAAATGATGGTTAATATTTGCAGAATATTAAATCACTTTAAAATTCATGTTTGTGACTAACGTCTACCAGTCTTCAGCTTAAATTGATGCCTAATAGAGCAACTTAAATCAAATCAAGGTCTAATAAATTTAATATTTACAATAATTAATGTAATACAGGTCTGCTAACATCCTTTATCTTTAGTGTCATTATTCCCAGTTTATAAGTTTTTTCTATTATTAACTTTTTGATGATTTTTCATTAGTTATAGAGATATGAATTTAAAAAAACATACGTTAATTAGATTGATAAATTATAAAGATGTTAGTCCATTTGGATTTATGGAACCTATTGGAGCAGATTTTTTATGTATTCACGGGAGACTAATTAGAGTATATTAGCGTGTTATAAACCAAATTAATAATAAAAAAGTGTAGTTAAATATCTCGAATATTAAATTGTGAAAATTATGAATGCTCATCTTTGTTTATTTCATTAGAAAACAAAATGGAGAATTCGATTATAATGTTAAGATTCATTTCTTGTAGATTTTAGTTGGAACCCAAATGAACCCTGGGTAATATGCTCTGTATCAGAAGACAACATAATGCAAGTTTGGCAAATGGCCGAAAATATCTACAATGATGAAGAGGCCGAGCAGCAACCCTCAGATATTGAACCTACAGCTACATAAGTTTAGTACCGTAAGATAAGACCTGAATTTTCATTTGCTATTATATTATAGTCATTTTATTTATCTTTGTTTGGTGTTTCAACTACACACTACAACTCATGAACACAGTTTTGTTAACAAAAAATAAGCAAATAAAGGCAAAACTTTTATAATCAGGGACCGCATCTCTCAAATTTCATTGAATACAAATTTTCGATATTTTACAGAATGAATAATAACATTTTTTGAAAAAACATAATTTTTTATTTAGTTTTTTAATATTGTATCCTTTCAGTAAATATAACTGAATAATTTTTTTGAGGTAAATTTGGCAGGGCAAACATCTGGCAAAGTAGTTCCACTTTTAAATTGTTACATATTATTTTTTGGTTCTGTAGATCAGCATTATATCTTTTATATGTAACTTGTGATTACTTTTTTTATATACGTGAATTTCCTTTGTTAATAAATTAATTTTTTTCTAAAAGGTTTGTTTTTTTTTGCGATAGAGAAATGGAATTTTATGTTTCATTCAAATGTTCCTTGTCTGAATATCTAGACATATAACAATTATTTCGACCCAATTAGCTCAACTGTACCAAATTAAGAAAGAAGGTTTTTCCTTCCTAATTCTGCAAGGTACTTCATTTACCCACTTTATAAGTTACTACTGTTGCATATGGCTAGAAGGCCTTTAAAAATAATCATACTTTTCACTTATTCTATTGTCGTGTTAGTTCAGGGATATTTTTGGACAAATTTATATCTCAGTCATCCTTTGATATTTTAAAATAGGTAATAAAACATATGTTTTAAAAAGAGTTTATTAAACAATATTAATAAATCTCACCAACAAAAATACAAACTGCTGATCTAAACTAAAGTAGAAAAGAATAACACAATGCTATTTCAGCATCAAATGTATATGCCTGTATTGCGAAAATGAATTTACCAATTCTTTCTTTATAGTGGAGACCACGACCAAGATTTTGTATTCATCGCTGCGTGTCTGAGAAATTGATTTACGCTCGACTTCTGTCTATGCTAGAGTTGGTATATTTTTATTCACGTTTGGATAAGATTTATCTTTCAAATCTATAAAGAGTTTATAGACTAAAAAAATTAATGCAAAAAGGCAAAAAAAAACATTAAAGATTGATACAATGATATTTTTCTAATATTTCAATATTTTATGTATGTATATGTATACACATATATATATATATATATATATATATATATATATATATATATATATATATATATTATATATATATATATATATATATATATATATATGTATATATAAATATATGTATATATAAATATATGTATATATATATATATATATATATATATATATATATATATATATATATATATATATATATATATATATATATATACAGGGTGATTCAGAAATAAGTACCGAAAATTTGCAGGTATGTAAACCTTGACGAAATATAAAAAAAAGTTTTATATAATTTTTCTCTAAGCCTCACCGTTTAGAATATACAGGGCATTAAATATGTGTGATAAAAAAGACATTTAAATATGTAATATCTGTTAGGAGAGAGATATCAATTTCAATTTTGGAACATGTTATCAGTACATATAGACCCATTAACCCAACAAACGACAACCTTATGGGTCACTTCAGAGGCGTAGGACAGGGATATATGCCTTACATTTATGGTCATATTTTTTTACCACTCAGTATATTGCTTATTTTTATTAAAAATATTTATAGCTTAGTATCTTCACTAAAAATTATTGCTCTTAAAATTTTTTCATACGAGCTATCGTTTCTGAGTTCTAGTCGAGTTAATGCGTCAAAACCCTTTAGGATACAACACTATTTAAGTATTGCCATTATTCATAACAAAATGTAAGCAAGTCATGGCTGAATAATTCTAGCGATTAATAAAGATAAATAAATTAATAAAGAATGTCTTTTAAATAATCGCACAGTTGATATTCAGGTAGTATTTTTGTCACAAAAAATCTCTATTGATTGGCCTATTAGGATACACTAATATGTGTGTATTTCTAATATCCACAATGAAATTGAAGCAAGCCATGACTTATCTCTGGCAAACGAAAATGAATGTACTTGTCATATTTCAATAATTTGGTTGTCTAGTTGTCAGTTCATAAAAAATTGTTTGTTTATACTAATAATGAATATGCAGGCATGCACTTAGTCCTTGGAGAATGCAACGGAAATTCAGAAATGGCTGTCGGGAGATATTCTGAAAAATTTCCACGACGACAGATTCCAAACAGGAGAACTTTTATTTCGGTTGATCGTCGTCTAAGGGAGACAGGCACATTTAAATCTGCCGCACATAGGCGTGGGCGACATGTTTCTACCAGAACACTTGGAAACGAAGCAAATATTTTAAACTTGCTTGAGATCAATCCTGAGACAAGTACCAGAAGAATTTCTCTTCAAACTGGAATTTCCCAAAGTTCAACGTGGCGTACATTGAATGATATGGGTTTGCATCCTTTCCATAAGCAAAAGGTACAAGAATTTTTTCAGCCCAGGGTTGATTTATGTGAGTGGTACCTTCAGAAGTATCAAGAAAATAATAATTTTCCTGAATTCGTTTTATTTACTGATGAAGCTTGTTTTACCCGAAACGCAATTTTTAATATGCATAATGCGGATGTATGGGCGGAGGATAATCCCCATTCCACACATGTTACAAGTTTCCAGCATCAGTTTAAAATAAACGTTTGGGCGGGTATTATTGGAAGTAATTTTATTGGACCTTGGTTTTTGCCGCCTTACTTGAATGGTCAGAACTACTTGGAGTTTTTGAGAAATAATTTTTTTCAACTGCTGGATGATGTCCCTGTTTTACAACGATATAATATGTGGTTCATGCAAGATGGCGCGCCGCCCCATTACTCAAGAGAAGTTAGGGCTTGGCTACATCTTAATTTCCCTCATAAATGGATAAGTCGCGGAATTGATGCGCCTATTCATTGGCCGCCTCGTTCGCCCGACCTCAACCCATTAGATTACAGCGTTTGGGGTATTTTAAAGGAAAATGTTTATTCAGTTCCAATTACCACCCTTGAACAACTAACCCAAAGAATAAAAGATGCTTGTTTTGAGTTGTCTAATTCCAGGCAGATGCTAAGTGCTATTACATGGAAACTGATCACATATGCTGAAAAATGTATAGAAGTTGAAGGACGACATTTTAAACACTTGGAAACGAAGCAAATATTTTAAACTTGCTTGAGATCAATCCTGAGACAAGTACCAGAAGAATTTCTCTTCAAACTGGAATTTCCCAAAGTTCAACGTGGCGTACATTGAATGATATGGGTTTGCTTCCTTTCCATAAGCAAAAGGTACAAGAATTTTTTCAGCCCAGGGTTGATTTATGTGAGTGGTACCTTCAGAAGTATCAAGAAAATAATAATTTTCCTGAATTCGTTTTATTTACTGATGAAGCTTGTTTTACCCGAAACGCAATTTTTAATATGCATAATGCGCATGTATGGGCGGAGGATAATCCCCATTCCACACATGTTACAAGTTTCCAGCATCAGTTTAAAATAAACGTTTGGGCGGGTATTATTGGAAGTAATTTTATTGGACCTTGGTTTTTGCCGCCTTACTTGAATGGTCAGAACTACTTGGAGTTTTTGAGAAATAATTTTTTTCAACTGCTGGATGATGTCCCTGTTTTACAACGATATAATATGTGGTTCATGCAAGATGGCGCGCCGCCCCATTACTCAAGAGAAGTTAGGGCTTGGCTACATCTTAATTTCCCTCATAAATGGATAAGTCGCGGAATTGATGCGCCTATTCATTGGCCGCCTCGTTCGCCCGACCTCAACCCATTAGATTACAGCGTTTGGGGTATTTTAAAGGAAAATGTTTATTCAGTTCCAATTACCACCCTTGAACAACTAACCCAAAGAATAAAAGATGCTTGTTTTGAGTTGTCTAATTCCAGGCAGATGCTAAGTGCTATTACATGGAAACTGATCACATATGCTGAAAAATGTATAGAAGTTGAAGGACGACATTTTAAACACTTGTAATATTCTGAATTATTTTTCTCATTTTATGTATTTTGTTATCTCAAGTTAATAAAACGTTATTCGCACATGATTTTGTTACATCTTTATTAATTGCTAAAATTATTCAGCCATGGCTTGCATACATTTTGTTATGAATAATGGAAATACTTAAATGTTGTATCCTAAAGGGTTTTGACGCATTAACTCGACTAAAACTCCGAAACGACAGCTCGTATGAAAAAATTTTAGTAATAATTTTTAGTGAAAAAACTAAGCTATAAAAATTTATAATAAAAATAGACAATATACCGAGTGGTAAAAAGATATGAGCATAAATGCGAGACATATCCCTGTTCTACGCCTCTGAAGTGACCCATAAGGTTGTCTTTTGTTGGGTTAATGGGTCTACATGTACTGATAACATGTTCCAAAATTGAAATTGATATCTCTCTCCTAACAGATATTACATATTTAAATGTCTTTTTTATCACACATATTTAATGCCCTGTATATTCTAAACGGTGAGGCTTAGAGAAAAATTATATAAAACTTTTTTTTTATATTTCGTCAAGGTTTACATACCTGCAAATTTTCGGTACTTATTTCTGAATCACCCTGTATATATATATATATATATATATATATATATATATATATATATATATATATATATATATATATATATATATATATATATATATATATATATATATATATATATATATATATATATATATATATATATATGTATATATATGTATATATATATATGTATGTATATATATATGTATATATAATATATATATATATATATATATATATATATATATATATATATATTATATATATATATATATATATATATATATATATATATATATATATATATATATATATATATATATATATATATATATATATGAGTTCGAGGCACTCCTGAATTTGAGTTTCTCCTAGTATAACGATTCATAATTGATAATCTTTATGGTTTTTATAACAGCTGAATTTCAGAATTTACAATAGCCAGAATCTTTTCAATCTGAAGAACGGTAACAAGATTCCCCAAAAAAAAAAAAAAGCTTTTAAATTTTGTAAACTTATATAAATTGGTTAACTTGTTTTCGAAATAATATTATACAAAAATAATGCCACATCGTTCTGTTTTATGAATAGTTTACATAACTTACACATATTGAACAGAATTTTTGGCTAACACTTTGAACCTGTTCTATAAGCTTTATCCTAAGAGATAAACAGAATTTACATATAAAAGTGTTATGGTTTTAGGTGAAAAGCCAGGATTACCCTAAAAAATAACCAAATGGCAAGTGCAAAGCAAAAAAATGAGCTTTGACTTTGTTATTTAATATAGAACAAACATTTATAAATCACTGGCAGAACATTAATATTATATATATATAATGGTAATCATAAACGTTAGTCAGACATGTAAATTCCCAGAACACACAAGATATTGTTACTAATCATGTTGGTCCTGTAAAGTTGCTTGTCAAACCTTCCCAACATTTAAAATACTCTGGATCCAGTTTTTCACAAGTTTCTGCACCCCATCTTGTCACTGCAAGGCCTAAACAACTCTCGAACATGAAAGCCTGTAAAACGAAGTATTTGTCATGCAAAAACTCAGTTTCTTATGTTTTCAACACAGTTTTACTTTTATAAAGCTTTTATTGTTTTTTTATTTGATGTGTTGCCCATTACACTAATGTATTGTGGATTATGTAAAACTAAATTTCAAATATTGTTAATAAAGTAACAAAGATAAAACTGGTTGAATTCTAAATATTTTTGGTATATCGGTTGAATACATTGGAAGCTAAAATAAGTTCCCAGCATGATAGCAATATAATATTTTATTGAATTCATTAACATTATAGGAGGATATATTAAAGTAATGTATTCAGCATTGAGGCCAAAAACTACTACAAATAAAATCCTGAATAAAAATTCCAAACTGTGTTTGAAAGACATCGTTTACTGAGATAATTTTATTGCAGCTGCATACCTGAGTGCCTTCAGCTACTCTGCATGGCTTCAGGTCTTCCTTAGAACCGTGCTCAAAGCAGTTTTTATCAGGTCCATGAGGGGTCATTATACTATGCAATGTGGCACCGCCTGGTTGAAATCCTCCTTTCTTTGCCTAGATAAATGTAAACATTTCAGTTTAATGGCTAAAAGTTTAAACAACAAGGCGAATTGCTGATAGTGCATTAGCATTCTGAAAGATTTTACTGTCTTGTTAAATAAAATTAATTTACACGTTCTAAGTAATTTCTATTTATGTTTGTTCTTATTTCACTTCCTTGCAACATGAAACAATAAGAGTCATTCTCAAAAACACTCATTCGGCACTCATTAGTGCCGAACAATGACATATAATTTGACTGTTTAGATAAACTTCTAAACTTAAAAAAAAAACAGAAAGCTGTAAATTTCTCTCTAGTGGTTTAAAATTAATGTCACTATTTTTTTCCTTGTTACATCTAGTTTCAACGGCTTCTACCACATGGATTATTTTATTATGAAATTTTTTTAGGCAGTATAATAAAAATAATCAGGCACTGTGTATGAATGCGCACGTCAAAGTAATTTTACGAACAAATACCGCAAGGTTGAGTTGAACGCACGTCTAACAATGGAATGCGATTTTCAATTGATTTGTATTTGATATATGGTTGCCTTCTTCGTTGCTACAGAGTATCATTTGCAATAAATCACATCAGAACAGCAGTGTTTTGCAACTAGCCTTGATATATTCATTTAAAACGTTTAAATTTAGACCAGGTTTAACTTGACAGTTATAGGTTTAGAATCACTGCAAAAACTAAACAAATAAGTTTTCTAAATATCACAATAAAGTTACAAAATGAAAATTCTTAAAGCAGGAAATAAGTCGAAAGCGATGTGGCAGTGTATTAAACGCGTGAAAAAAAATTATAGTAAGCCTCCTATTGAATTTTTCATTGATGGGAAAAAAATAACCGATTTTTAAATAGCAGAAAGATTTAATGCACAGTTTACATTATTGACTGACGATATACCTCTGGACTATGCATTTCTTGAAGACAATATTTTTGTAACAGATCTCTTTTCTTGTCTCCAGTTTGTAGCGAGGACATTGCAAACATAGTAAAAAGACTTAAAAATTCTAGTTCCCATGGCCACAATTGCATTTCAAGTAACACCTTGAAGCAATGCATATGTTTTATGAAGTATATATTGTGCTATTTGATAAATTTTTTCATAAAGAGTGAAATATTTCTTGATGCATTGAAACTGGCAACTATTATTCCTTTATATAAGAAGGGTGACCATAACAGTTTTGAAAACTCACGGAATAAGCCTGTTAAATAGTATAAAATTTGTGAGTTCGTGATCTAGGATCAACTTGTATCATTTTTTTATAAAAGCAAATTATTGTCTCCTTGTCAACACGGCTTCACTTTAAATAAGAGCACAGAGACTGCTCTATATGAGTTTCAACACATAATTATCGACTCTTTCGATAAAAAGTGTATGGTATTGGGGATGTATATAGACTTTTGGCGTGCGTTCGTCATAGTTTATCATGAACTACTACTTTGTAAATTATTTCGTTATGGGGTAAGGGGGAAACCATTATTTTTTTTTTAAATCATATTTGTTCAACAGAAAACAATTAGTAATGGTTAATGGAATTGAAAGTCAATTTACTGCAACTCAAAAGGGTGTTCCACAGGGATCGATTTTGGGGTCTTTTTTTTTGATTTTTGCAAACGATCTGCTAACTTTTATTTTAAATACATCACAGAATGTTTTTGTAGTTTCATATGCAGATGACACTAATATTTTAATAGTGAATAAGAAATTGGATTCATTAAAGGCAGTAGCAGAGGTGGTATACAATAGAGTATTACTCTGGTCTCATAAAAATAAACTTACATTAAACAAAGAAAAAAACTACATTATTATATTTTTCTTTGCGTCCTATTCATACTAACTTAGATTTATTTGAAGATTTAAGACTATTTTTTGGGATTTTCGCCTTATAAAATCTAAAACAAAAAATATTTACCTTATAAATTCAATAGACAGTCTTAAGTTCTGGGTCCACTATGAAGGTACCCGAGGAACGACACTGAAAAATATTTGTTTTCTGGACGTTTCGGGGAAAGTCTACCCCCGTCTTGAGCAAACCTACAAATAAAAAACCAAAAGCAGAATATTTCTTATGTTTAGTATCAGAAATATAAGCAGAATAGCTAATCTCTGACAAAATGTCAATTTAAAGGGTTATTTTTAATTGTTAGAATAAGATGGAAAATATGAGTACCTAGAGTATGTTCATTTTAATTTATTGTATTTATTATTATCCGTTAGTTTTATTATGTATCTGTTAGTTTTATTAACACATGATTACATTTGCTAAATACTGAAGTAAAAAAAGGACACTTCAAAATACAATAAATTAAAATGAACATACTCTAGGTACACATATTTCCCACCTTATTCTAACAATTAAAAATAACACTTATAAATTGTCATTTATTGACATTTTGTCAGAGATTAGCCATTCTGGTTATATTTCTGATACTAAACATAAGAAATATTCTGCTTTTAGTTTTTTATTTGTAGGTTTGCTGAAGACGGGGGTAGACTTTCCCCCAAAACGTCCAGAAAACAAACATTTGATTTTATAAGGTAAATATTTTTTATTTTTTTTATTTTCAGATTTAATAAGGCGAAAAACCCAAAAAATACTTTTAAACCACGAATCCGCCACTACAATTTCGTAATTATTTATTTGAAGAGTCGGACACGCATTTGGAACCAGCAGATAAAACCAGATTATTGGGTGTAACTTTTAATTCTAACCTTAAATGGCTACCACAGATTAAGGAAGTTTGCTCAGTCTTCCGGTTCGTCTCGTCGAATGCAGACCTCTGTGTTGTTAACATAAGTGGTGCCACGTGTTCGGTTTTGCTGCTTTATTTCGGGGGGAAACGGGAGACTCAACCGCTCAGGTGGAAACTTACGACCCCGCTAGAAAGGGAGCATACGCTGTGAACGTGTGAGGCCTAGTTGTTCCTGCATTCTATCCCGTTCGTCTGCCGCAGTTCTACATAGAATATTAAACGGCCGCTACGTGGCGGAAGTTATAGCTGAAAGAAAGGGTCATCTCGTGATATCAGTTACTCTCAAGGGGCACCTAGTGGAAGCCTAGATGCATTTCAAAAATTTAAAGAGGAATTATTAAAGTATTTGAAAGATTCGGGGTATTCGGGAGCCTAGAGCTCGCCATCCGGATATCCTACCGATAACGCCTCCAAACTGGACCAAGGTGCAGGGTCGACTTCGAGGGTCGCCGATTTAACGACTCTGAGCCCCGGACGGAGGGCAATCTGGCGACTGCCTCGTAGCAAAGCCAATAAGTCCTGTTATGTAACAGGCTAAACAGGAATGAAGAAGAAGGAAGTTTGCTCTAAATTACGCAGTGGTTGTTATGGACTCAAATTTATTTCTATGCATTGTAGTCGAGAGGTAGTTTTGCCTTTGTATTATGAAAATATTCTCTCGAGAATTGAATTGGGGTAGGAGTGCATATATTAATAGAATTTTCCATTTGCAAAAGTATTCTGTCAGACTGATTGCTAGTTTGGGGTATAGGTACGCGTTTAAGGTACTTAAAATACTAACTGTGATAGGAATATAGATTTACGAAGTTTGCTGTTTTGTGTATAAGAACAAAACATTGTTTTAAAGTGTTAGATCTGGTCATAGTTATGAAACACTACACAAAACACTTATTACCGGAACATCATAGATCTGCGGCTTATCAAATATACATATATTTTTTTCAGGTTATGATTTATAGAACAAGTTAAATGATCATATTAGAAATGCTATTAATATTAACAGATTCAAAAATCATCTAAAGAAACATCTCCACGAAAAGAATTGTTATTCGTTGCAGGAGTTTAGTTAAAGGAACGTGTATGTTATTTTTTCTTTTTATTATTTATGTGTAGATTAGTATTATTTTTTATGATTGACCTTTTCTTCAGTTATTGTACTACACTTTTAAATTGAAGAAATAAACGATTTTGATTTGATTTTGACTAGCAAAGTATAACTGCTGAACTAACAGTTTAACTGCCATGGCACTTAGATCTGGTCTAATTTTTAAACCTTTTGAGTGAATACGAGGGTAAGAGTTTCACGTACGACTTATCATTATTAAATTTAAATCTGTTTTTTCATAATTATTTTCTAAAGCTGCGTACTAACACTACCATGATTACCTTCTATTAGCAAGGCAGGCAACTGTTTAATATCTTATTTCTAAGAAAGATACTCTTTATTGTAATTTTTTTTGTTGGCCTATGAATAAGGGCATTGAGCAAAATGCACATTTTTTTTAAACTTGCTGAAAAATACTGGTAGGTATTTAAAAATTTTCACTTCGCCCTAAAAAAGTTTTTACAATCTCTCTAACATGGAGACCAAATTTCTAATTTTTCGTTCACGTGAATAAATTTTTTTCGAAATTCAACTTAGACCAGAATATAGAAAAGAATCTATTTAAATACAATCTTTAAAGCAATATATAGGCATTTGATTTAAAAGCTGAATGAACTGTTTACGAAAACTGTAGACTGACTTTTTATGCAGTGAGGTAATCCATATGTGTAAATAAAATTACTAACTAATATATGGCACTCAATTGTTTTCATACTTCATATTCTCCAAAAATTAGTCCCATAAACTCTGACATGCAGTTCCTGTGGTAGTATGGAGGTCGAAAAGTGTGTTCTTGAACGGACCAACGTGGAGGAAAAATCACAAAATCAGCAATTGCTGTCCCATATTTTTCTGACTGACAAGTTAGCACAGTGAATATTGAAGGGTCCTAAAATAATAAATATATATATATATATATATATATATATATATATATATATATATATATATATATATATATATATATATATATATATATATATATATATATATATATATATATATATATATATATATATATATATATATATATATATATATATACAGTCTGGAAAAAAAAGTATGGGCTACCCCTAATAATTTGGTAGTCTGTAGGTTTTATGGAAAATGCTCAAACATGTTAATTTAGTTTTTTAGTTTCCCACATTCTGATATAATTTATTTGTTTTTTTATTGACATTGTCAAAAATATGACGTATTCGATATTTTTTTTTATGGCATGGCAATGGCATGTGATACATCCTTTGAAAGCTCCTGTTTCGTTCAGTATGTTCCTAGATTTTAGTACAATTCTGTTGTGATGTTTCAAAATGGCGACAGTTCAATTGTGCTTGGAAAAAAAGTATGAACTACCCCTAATAATTTGGTGGTCTTCAGGTTTTATGGAAAATGCTCGAACACGGTAATTTCGTTTTTTAGTTTCCCACATTTTGATAAAATATATTTGTTTTTTTTATTTACATCTGTCAAAAATATGACAAATGTCAAATATTGTTATAATAAAGCAAAATGTATGATTATATATAAAAAATTTGTGCTGTAGTTACATACTATCAAATTATTGAATTATTATAGTTTATGAGGGCTATTTGTCAGTTTATCACTTTCTAAAAAAATTAGAGATTTTTCCTGAGTACAATAAGAAATTACATTTGCCTGCTAGAATATAATACTTCAAATAGTATATGCTGAAATAATTGGATTAAAATAAAGAAGGTATAACTCTAAATTAAATTTGATATTTCAAAATCATTGAAAGCTATTGGATTATTATGAGTATTATGGCAAGAGAGATTTAAATAAACTGCAAGTGATTAACTAATAGATTGTCTATTATACATTTAAATGCCATTAAAAAAAAATGTCGACTACGTCATATTTTTGACAGACGTCAATAAAAAAAACAAATAAATTTTATCAGAATGTGGGAAACTAAAATTAACATGTAATGAACAGTACCAAATTATTAGGGGTAGTCCATACTTTTTTTCCACGCACAAGGAACATCTGGGTAAAACAAGAGCTTTCAAATGATGTATCACTGCTATTTAAAAAAAATGTTGATTACGTTATATTTTTGACAGATCTCAATAAAAAAACAAATAAATTTTATCAGAATGTGAGAAACTAAAAAACTAAATTAACGTGTTCGAGCATTTTCCATAAAACCTACAGACTACCATATTATTAGAGGTAGTCCATACTTTTTTTCCACAGTGTATATATATATATATATATATATATATATATATATATATATATATAGGGTTATTCACGCAACCCGTTCATTAAAAGTTTTTGATGATGCCGTTTAGATACAAATTTCGAATTTTAGGATTAAGGTAAGGTCAAGGGGTACTTCTTTTTTGAAATATTTTCAACTTCCTGTCACTTCCGGTTTAACCGGAAGTTGGTATCAACTTGCTTATTTTAAATGGAACACCCTGTATTTTATGATATTTTTGGATTGTACGGAGAATTTTAATGCTATTTTATGTAGCATGTCCTATACCTAGGTTTAAGCGTTCTTAAGATACTTGACCTTGAACCAAAAATGAGCCTTCGGGGTACCAAATTTTAAAATCTCATATTTTTGTAAGTTTTGAAGATATAATCTTCATATTTTGCAGACGATCGGTAAATAATCTTAGATTTTTATTTTTTTTATTGAATTTGTCACATTTTCAAAGTCGCTAAAGTCCGTTTTTTTAAATGGGACACCCTATAACTTTATGCACTATCAAATGTAGAATTTAATTTTCTATCGAACTGTATTAAGGTTCCCTATACCATTTTCGAAATAATCAAGTTTTTATTAAACTATCATATGTATTTGCTAAATGCTTACACCTTCCCGTAGTAAGCCGTGGAAAAACAATTGTTGTGCTTTTCTATTCAACATGACAGCTGATTTGAAACTTTTAAATTAAAATAAAATAACACTCAAAAGCTGATATTCTTAATTTATTTTATATTCGCGGAGAATGTTACAAAATATTGGAGAGAACGTGCCATGTTTTCAATGAAAAACATCCTCATTTATCGCCAATGAACAAGAGAAAATTGAAGAGGATTGAAACGAAATTTTTTCGTTTGGGAAAAGTTAAAGTTATTAAAAATGTAATAAATTGTTTACATTATTTTTAACCATATCTACTAAGTTCGAGACTGTTCTAAACTTGTTTTAGTGAACTTAAAAATTATAGCAATCTAACAATACACAATAAATAAATAAAATAATAAAATTGAATTATAACAAATGTTCTATATGCTGTCCGTTCATTTGAAGACACATTTCATCTCCAAGGGCCATTGGTCCAGTAAATCTTGTTGGTTATTTACTGGGGAAGCATAGACTTTACCTTTGATAAATCCAAAATAAAAGTCTAGTCAGCGATCTTCCATCTCCAAGGGCCATTGGGACCAATCCAGCGATCTTCAAAAATTCGAGATAATTGGAGATAAACTGCAGCGGAATTATGTGCTGGTGCCCCATCTAATTGATACCAATAATTTTGCAGCTCACCAATAGGAATTTCTTCTATAAATTCAGAAACCGTCCCTCGTAGAATTTCCAAATACTTATCACTGTTTAAATTGTCTTCATAAATACAGTACCGCACCTAATCATTTAATACTATACCGAAAACATTGAAGCTAAACCTCTCTTGAGAAGCGTGCGGATTTTCTGCTGCCCAGAAATGTTCGTTTCTTCTATTTGTTATTCCTTCTCTAGAAAATTTCGCTTCATCGGTCCAAAATATTTTTGAAAGGAATTGAGGGTCCTCTCGAATTTTCAAAAACATGAATTCGCAAAATTCTACTCGTCGGACGTCATCACCAGATCTTAAGGCTTGCACGTTTTGGAAGGAATAAGGGTGCATATGATGTTCGCTCAAGATTCTTTGGACAGATGAAGAAGAAATACCCAAATCGTTTTCTGCAGGCGGTATTGAACTTTGCAGGTTTGCGTGGAAATAAGCTAATGTGTTTATTACGTTATCCTCGGCATTTGTCACTGGTTTCGGATCATTTTTTATAACTTTAACATTGCCAAAACGCAAAAAGTTCGTTTCAATCCTCTTGAATTTTGACTTGTTCATTGGCGGTAAATCAGGGTGGCGTTCATTAAACACACGACACGTTCTCTCCAAAATTTTATAACATTCTCCATGAATATAAAATAGATTGAGAATATCAGCGTTTGAATATTCTTCCATTTCGATTTAGAAGATTTAGTTTATCACTGACAGCTTTCCATAAATAACGCAAACTAATCATCTGTGATATTGGATATTGGATCTCAATTGTTTTTCCGTGGCTCACCATTGGAACATGTAAACATTTAAGCAAATACATACGATATTTTTATAAAACCCAATTATTTCGAAAATGGTTACGAATAGGTATAGGGAACCTTAATACAGTTCGATAGAAAATGAAATTCTACATTTGATAGTGCATAAAGCTCTAGGGTGTCCCATTTAAAAAAACGGACTTTAGCGGCTTTGAAAATGTGAATGTTTGCCGCTGAATTTAGGACACCCTGTATAAAAATAGACAAATTCAATAAAAAAATAGAAACCTAAGATTATTTACCGATCGTCCGCAAAATATGAAGATTATATCTTCAAAACTTATAAAAATATGAGATTTTAAAATTTGGTACCCCGAAGGCTCATTTTCGGTTCAAGGTCAAATATCTTAAGAACGCTTTAACCTAGGTATAGGACATGCTACATGATATAGCATTAAAATTCTCCGTAGAATCCAAAAATATCATAAAATACAGGGTGTTCCATTTAAAATAAGCAAGTTGATACCAACTTCCGGTTAAACCGGAAGTGACAGGAAGTTGAAAATATTTCAAAAAGAAGTATCCCTTGACCTTACCTTAATCCCAAAATTTGAAACTTTTATCTAAATGGCAACAACAAAAACTTCTAATGAACAGGTTGCGTGATATATATAAATATATATATATATATATATATATATATATATATATATATATATATATATATATATATATATATATATATATATATATATATATATATATATATATAAATAAGAAAGAAATTAACAAAAAAAATTCTGTCTATAGATAGCGAATTAACGTCGTTAATTATGACGGTAGAGATGATGGAAAGCGCTTAAAGGCTTGTCAATATAATGATCCATCATCTTTGGACCCTCTACTTGAATAAGCTACCTATAGGCAGAATATTTTGTCCAAATGGAATGAAAAAAATGAATGTCCATTCGGACAAAATGTTCTGCCTATAGGTAGCTTTATAGTATAGGGTCCAAAAATGATGGACCATTATACTAACAACCCATTAAGTGCTTTCCATCATCTCTACCGGCATAATTGACGAACATTTCATTTTTTATTTAACACTCTATTTCTTAAATTCCCAAATTTTATATATAGATGGCTCGACATACCGTTTTAATTTAGTGGGCTAGGCAGAGTCTATTACCCGATTACTTAATTTTAAGTTACATAAAATTTACCCCTCAATAGTTTCCATGTTTTATTTCAATATATATATTACAAAAAGGATTTTTTGGAACTACCGCCAAAACACATTGAAACTTGGACAACTATACACACGTGTTTCTGATTTAAGGTCTTGATCAATGCAGTCAACTACTTGAGAGACGAGTGGTGCGGTTTTGTTTTATTAAGTTTTGACGCTAGTTGTACTTGTTTCTCAACTAATTGACTGTGATGAAGGCCTTAAGTCAGAAACACGTGTCTATAGTTTCGCCATAGGTGGCTATACGCTGCTCCGCGGTAATAGAGTACCAAGTCAGGTGAAGATTTCGGATGTTCTCTTGGTAACCACAAATGTCGGTTTTTCTCCTGTTGGTGATTCTGGTGTAGTTAAGTTTTGGGGCTAGTTGTACGCGTCTCTCAACTAGTTAACTGTACTGATGAAGACCTTAATATATTTTCTACTTTAGATTTAATTACTCTCGGATTATGAGTTTCGCCACAAGTGGCTATATGTAATAGAGTAACAAGTCCGTCGAGGATGTTCTCTTGGAAACCATATGTCGATTTTGCTCTTGTTGGTGACTGTGGTGTGGTTTTATTGTATTAAGTTTTGGTGCTAGTTCTGCCCGTCTCTCAGCTAGTTGACTGTACTGATGAAGACCTTAAGTCAGAAACACGTGTATAGTTGGCCAAATTTCAATGTGCTTTAGTGGTCGTCCCAAAATAATTAATTTTTCTACTATATAATAGTTCCTGCCGCGTAAATCTTTTTCTACTTTATTCTTCTGTTATTGTTTGAAACATTATACAGAACGACGGCAACTATCTACATGCCTTACGAAAGACATTACTGTAAAGGACCGCCTGAATAAAATGAAACTATACCATAGTGATTTCAGCTGCATTCTAGATTGAGACCACGAAACTTTTGATCCGTGGAAAATTACCCACCACATAAAGGCCTTAGACGGCTGGTGCAAGGAGCTGGTTTAACGTAATAAGTTCAGTAGATACTGAAAACATACGCACTAGAGCGCCTGACCGCGGTGCTTTGAGTAGTGGAAGACCTCAGGAATAAAATGGCAAATGTCAGTGTTCTAGTACCTTTGGAACATTTTTGATAAGTGAGTGAATCCCAAAATTAGTAAATTTGGAGCTGGATTATCCACGATCTCAGTCCTATATTAGATTATGCCGAAACCTTAACAGAGCGTATATTAAAGCTGTTGAATTATATGTCACCTAGATTTTAGAATTATTCAATCGAAAAAACACAATTTTAATTTTTTGACTGGAAAATGTGTTAAATATGAGCCAAACAAATCTTCGAGCAAGGGGGAATCTAGAAAAAATAGGTGCTGCCAAGCTTCTTTTTCATTATAGTTCAGACATAGATCAAAAATAATTGATACCGGAGATTACAAATAACTTAGAGGGTCTTTGAAAACTTTCTTATATCGAAATAGCTATAGTTTGGCTTATATCCGGCACTGGATATGTCATCAAAAGAGAATCTATTGCTCCTTAAATAATTAACCGTGCAACTCGATCTTAATGATGAGTACATAAATAAGCACACGGAAAATAGAAAGTAAACAAAGGTAGATGTTTTAAATACTTACACAATGGTCAAAGGACACTGAATTGATAACCATAAATCTGTTCAAATCATACTTGTATGGAACATAATTACCATGCCAAGCTACTACGTCGAAGGGACTGTGATCTTGTTCGCAAACAAAAAGACCGTCTTGATATTTGCTTATGATTTCATATTTAATATTTTCTTTTACTTCATACCTAAAAGCAAATGTGTAAAGAATAAAAACGATTTTTTTAAATTAAATCAAACACATCTTATGGATTTTTGGTGAACCGTCAAATTTGAAATTTTAGTTTGTTATAGATCACCTGATTAAAAGTCTTCATGTGCAGAACTTATTCTTATCACTAGTTTCAGAGATACTTGGTGCTAAACTTTACCCAATATACATACAAAATACATGGGGAAGACAACATAACATCAAATTATTTTATTCAACATATTGCCAAAATATGAAGAAAGTTTTATATGGACATAGGTCTAAAAACTCTTTGTTTTCTAGATTTAGGGCAAGTGACGTTTACAATTCAACACGCATTGCAAAATATTTGCATATGTTCACTTTTTTCTTATTTAGGGAAGTACTGTTCTTTAAATATGTTGAAAACCAATTTGGTGTCATCTTGGTTTCCCGATGTATTTTATATCGAATTTAGACAATGTAGAATGTTCAATAAACTCGCTCTGCCGGACCATTGGCTTTATTATTTTGGCATTACAACGTTTCGGGTGATAACTATCGCCAATTCGTTTTCAAGTTTAAACTAAATGCTATCTGTGTTCGGGGTCTTCTTTGCTTTTGCGTCAGCCTTCGGCTATAACGCCCATTGTTTCGTGGATAGGTTCGCTAGTGGTAGATTAAGTGCTGAATGTCACTAGGCGGGGTGGGGGAGCCTTTATGGGGGTGGGACATTGTTTATAGCCAACAGGCAATCTTTAGGGAGCTTGTATTTGCTTCTGATGTTAGAAAATACGTGGGTTTATTGGATTAGAGCTTTGTTGGATAAGGCCGCTCGGATAAAATATCTGGTGTTTAATTTAGTCGTAACATCTTTCTGAATTAAAAATTATTTTGAGATTACATTTTGAAGAGATTAAAGCATACGTGAGGATGGGTCTAATGTAAGATTTATAAACTGTTATTTTAATTCTTGAATTAAGTTTACTTTTAGGCTACAGTAATGGGTAGAGAGCGGCGAACGACCCCCCCCTAGCTTTTTTAATTGAATGGTTGGTGTACGCCCAGGTACTTGGTTTGTTTGGACCAATTGATTTCGACATTTTTAATTTATTATGAGGTATGGAGCGACTACCTTTTGTCGTGACATGATGACTTGCGTTTTGTTAGGGTCGATGCTAATTTTCCAATAAGTCAACCATTTTTGGATTGAGTTAAGATGGTTTAGAAGCCTAGAAATTATGTAGTTGGGATTTTTATTTATGGAAGAAACAGCGGTATCGTCAGTAAAGAGGTATTGGTTTGTGTGGTTGTGTTTAGGTATATTTAAAGTATATATGTTAAATAAGAGAGGGGAGGGACACCCGCTCTTAAGTTTCTTGGTGTTAAGTAAAGCCATCAATGTTTACAACAAATTCTCTATTTTTTAAAAGGTAAAATATTTTTTTAACTAAGTAATTTGGAAGGCCATACCTTATAAATTTTAAAATTAAGCCGTTATGCCACGTTTTGTGGAGGGCCTTTCTTATAGCTAGAAAAACCGCCTCTATCTTTTTTTTTTCATGTTAAAGTCCATTATTATGTCAGCGGACAGCCTGGTCGATTAACTGTGCTTAATTCAGGAGGGGTCTTTTTTAAGGCCATATTGGTTATTGTGTCAAAACCTGGGGCTTTTGTGGTGTTGTGACTGTTAATTATATATTGTATCTGTTCATTATTAATGAGGGGGGATTTCTATGGGGGTTCTTTCGCAAATCAATATGGCTCTGTTAACATATTGTTCGAATGGAATATCTAGGGACGGGCTTTTGAATTGATCCCCAATGAGTTTGTAAAAACATGCATTTCTCTTCCGGAATTTGAAACGTGAGAAGTGTTGTGAGGGTTTATGATGTGGAGCATAGGTAGTCTAGGCCCTTTTTAAGGGATTTAGAAATTAAAAAAAGTTTAATTCTTGAAGTTTGTTATTCCACTGTTTATTGTACAATTCCTTAATTTTTTGTTTTACAGAATTCGTGGCTAGATTGGCTTGTCTTTTGATATTTGAGTCGCCAGTTCGATATGCCAGATTTTTCAATCTATTTTTTGCTTTGATTTCTTCCCTTAGATCGGGGAGGAGATTCCTGTATTTTGAGAATTTGGAGGTTTTTGTCAGTGTGGTCTCTCTTATTTTTATTAATTTTTAAACTAAGGTCTAATTCTGCATTATCCAGCAGGGCGGGGTTTTCAATAATAAAATTAAATTTTTATTTTGTTTATTTTTTCCGGTAAAGGGTCCAGTTGTTAAAGTTTTTGGACAAGGTTTCTTCGTTGGGTGAGATGTGATCGCCGTATTCAATGAGAACGAGAGAATAATCCGTGAAAGCCCGTGTAAAATGGCCGGGTAAATAATATATTGTGTATTTTTGCTTATAAAAAAATCTAGCATTTCTGGCTTATCGTGAGGACAGATATGGGTATGTTCCGAGGTATGTTCGTTGAGATGGATTAAATTATATCTAAAAATATCTTGGGAGTTAACAAGGGTGAGACTCCGAATATTAGTACTGTTGCAACCCCAGTCTCGCTGTTTGGCGTTTAAGTCCCTCTCCTATAAGGTTAGGCTCGTTATTTTGAAAGATATTAAATAAATTGTTTGCATTAATTTTTTTTATTGCTGGTAGCCCGCAATAGACACACCTCAGTATAAATCAAATTTTTTTTTTTTGACTTTAGGGAGAATGACTAGTATAAGTAGTATATTGTGGTACCACTTAATGACTCTGATGGGGTTAATGTTTAGATTTTGTAGATCTGATGTAATTTTTTCCACGGACCATTCCTCAAGAACTCCCCTGAGGACTACGTCGAGCATTTTTTCTTCCTCGAAATTAAAGGAGTGATAAGAGATTTGTTGCTCTTCGACAAATTTTGTGATTTTACGGTATTCAATGGGGGTAGGTGGATTAAATTTGATTCCTTCGGACTGATTCATGGGGTTACCATAGTTAATATATTATCTATTATATAGATTACATTTATTACTCAAAGCATACATAATAGGCTGGTACTTAATGCAATAATAAAACATTGATTGTAACTATTTTTTAATTGTGTTTTAAACATGTTATTATTAGCTGTTACGCCACACTGTTAACAGTATTAAATTATATTAATAAAATGGCACATTTAGTCCAACAAAAGGATGTTCTAATAATTCTCCATTATCTGTGAGTGAAAAAGTTATTATTTTAAATGCACACGATTGCATAAAACACGATTACCCTAGTTTTACTGTGTGTGAAAGTCCACCGTTTCAAAATTATTGTGGGAGAAAAAGTTAACAAGTGGAAACTCCCAAGAAAATTTCAGGAAGACCAGCAAGAGTCCTTCATGAAGACGCCAAACGTGCAATTCGAATTTTAACTCTTTATTTTAAAAAAGAAATACCCACTCTAGATAAAATTTTAATGGAGCTTGGCCAAGATGACAGTATTCCTTTCGTAACTAGAATACTCTTATGGACAACTTTAAAAAGTATGGATTTGGCTTGCGAAAAGTATAACCGAAAAGTACTTTTACTGGAAAGCCATAAAATATTTCAAGACAAAACCCTAGTCAAACAAATCAGGAAATTCTTAACTATATAAATGAATTTTATCTTAATGCATGTCCTACTACAAACATTAATTTTGAAACAATAACAACTAACATCACAAAATACTTTTTATGCAGCCTGTGGATAATCTCGAAATCGAAACCACCATTCGTAACCTCAAAAATAAGAAATCAGTTGGACAAGACCAAATACCAGTAAGTGTCTTGAAATCTGTAGCTTCCGTGATTGCACCCCCACTTACCTACATCTGCAACTTAATGCTGAATTCTGGAGTTTTTCCTAGTGAACTGAAAACTACTCTTTTAAAACCCAGTTAGAAAAAATTGACAAAACACATGTTAAAAATTACTGTCCAATAGCCCTTCTTAATAATTTCAGCAAAATCTTTGAAAAGGTAATAAATGAAAGACTCATTTCCTTTTTAGAAACAGAAAATCTTCTGACTATCAAAATGGCTTTCGACGTAAAAAATCTACAATCCGTGCAATCTACCAAGCTCTCAGCAGAATACTGCAATCTCTAAACTCGAGGAAAAATACAATCGCAATGTACCTAGATTTTGTCCAAAAATTAGAAAAGTACGGAATTAGGCGTATTGCCAACAAACTAATTGAATCCTACCTTTAAGATCGTAAACAAGTTGTTGCCGTACAAAATGAAAGTGGTGCCCTTTTATTGTCTCAGGAAGGGTTAGTGAAGAAGGGTGTTCCTCAAGGTTCAAACCTGGGGCCCCTTCTTTACATAATATATATAAACGAATTTCCCACTATAGTTCCAAATACCATACAATTTGCCGATGACACATCGGTTGTCCTCTCAATGAATGACAATGAGAATGGGTCAGAAACAATATTGAGCACCCTAAGTGTTCATGAGACCTGGTTCCTGAATAATGGTCTTTTCCTAAATGTTGATAAAACTTATTAATTAAATATTCATATCAATCTTCTTTTGTTCCAACTACATTTAATAATAATGGTAGATCCATGAAAACTTTAGCTTCCGCCAAATTTTTTGGTATCGAAGTGAACCACCGTTTGGACTGGAGAACTGTCAGTCTAGCTAATAAAATAGCTGGATATTGCTATGCTCTAAAGGTTCTATTATCTGCAATAACTCCTGAAACAGCCATTATGGCCTATCATCCACTTATCCATTCACGCTTAAGGTATGGAATCATCTTCTGGGCTCGGGGCCCAGAAGCAGCCAGGATCTGGCTACAGTAAAAAAGATGCATAAGAAATATTTTCAGCTTAAAATACACTGAAAGCTGTAAACCTACATTTACATATATACTGTGTTTTCATTCCGGGTGTACATCCGGTCACTACTGTCGTTCTGAAAAGAACAGTTTTGCTGACGTTTCGCCAAAATCACATTTGGCATTTTCGAAGCTTTCTTTCTCGCGTCCGAATAGAGACTGAAGTGTTGGTAACTGCGACGCTTCCTTTTATACCCCCCTCGGGGCCGAAGGTTATATCTGCGCAGGCGTTGGTCGTTATTTATGTTTTCCGGATGGTGCTGTTGTTGTTGCGCTAATTGCGCTTGAGTTTTTGCGATTTTAGATTTGTCGATTATTGTCTTCCATACTGTTGGTAGTTTTAATGATTCGTCCCTTTTATTCAAATCACCTTGTTTTTCAATTTCTATGGCTTCTCGGATTATTCTGGTCTTATAATGTTCTATATTGGCAATCTCCCTACACCCATCGAAATTTATTTTATGGCCGGTTTCCTGATGATGTAAAATAAAGCTGAGGTTGTTTGTCTATTTCTGATGCTGAGTTTATGCTCTTCCACTCTTACTGATATTCGCCTGTTAGTTTGCCCTACGTACAACTTTTCACAGTCCTGGCACGGAATACTGTACACTCCGTGGTTTTCCAATTTGATTTTATCTTTTAGGTTTCCGAGTAGTTTACCTATAGTTGTTTGTGGCTTGTGTATTGTTTGTATGTTGTGATTCCTCAGAATTCTTCCGATTCTGTCTGTTGTGCCTTTTACATATGGTAAGACTACTCGTTGCTTTCCCGGTTCATATTTTTTTTGTTGTTCGTTGTTCGGGAAACCTGTGCATTAATAGCTTTCTCTATGGTGCGATTTGTGTAGCCATTTTTCTTTAAAGCACTAGATATTACCTTAAGTTCGTTTTGTCTCGTCTGTGTTTCAGTTAGTCGCACGGATCTAGATATTAGAGTATTTGCAACAGCTTGAATTTGTGCTGGGTGATGATGTGATTTTGCATTTAAATATCTGTCTGTATGTGTTGGTTTTCTATACACGGTGTATTCGAAATGTCCGTTATGCAGTTTTGTGACCAAAACAACTAAAAATGGTAGTTTGTTGTTTTCCTCTAACTCTAGAGTAAATTGTATTCTGGGGTGGATTGAATTTACGTGAGTCAGAAATTTTTCGAGCTCTGTATGACCATGTTGCCATATAATAAATATGTCATCTACATAACGAATCCATAACTTGGGTTTTAAACTTGCTTTCTCAAGAGCTTTTTTCTCGAAGTATATCATAAATAAATTCGCCACTACTGGTGATAGCGAGGACCCCATTGGAGCACCATCCATTTGTTTATACATTTGCCCGTTGAAAGAAAAATAAGTATTTTTGAGGCAATGCTCCGAGAGTTCTATTATATGTGCCTGGAAATCCTCGTTCATAGCAATCTTGTCCAATGCTTCGTCGATGGGAATACTGGGATATAACGATTTGACATCTAGGCTTGCTATGATATCGTTTTTTTCAAGGACGATATCTCGTATAATTCGTGTGAAATGCTCCGAGTTTTTAACGAATGAATCAGCTTTTTCTACAGTTGGTTGCATAATTTCAGAAAGGTATTTCTCCAGTTTTTGTAGCGGCGAATTAACAGCACTAACAATAGGTCTGATAGGCGCCCCTGGTGTGTGTATTTTTGGTAAACCATAGAGTTTAGGACATCTGCTCGACTTTTCCCTTGGTATGATTTTTTGTTGAATTTCGGGGTTTATTGGTGAACTTTTTATTTTATTTTTAGTTGTTTTTTCTAGATACGTTGTCGGGTCCCTTGGAACAGGCCTATAACAATTGCCTTGTAGGATATCCTGCATTTTTTGTACGTAATCTTGAGTATTCATAACCACAGTTGCGTTTCCTTTATCTGCTGGAAGGATTGTGATGTCTTTATTTTTTCGAAGGTTTATTAGGGCCTTTTGCTCAGTGGCATTTAGGTTTTGTTTTGGTGTTTTGCTTGATCTTAAAATTCTTGCCACCTCTTGTCGAATCTCCTCTGCTTTTGTTTCTTCAGTGGAGTCAAGGACAGCTTCCACTCCAGCTATTATTTCTTCTTTAGGGATTTCCTTAGGAGATATCGCAAAATTGCCAGGACTGTGAAAAGTTGTACGTAGGGCAAACTAACAGGCGAATATCAGCAAGAGTGGAAGAGCATAAACTCAGCATCAGAAATAGACAAACAACCTCAGCTTTATTCTTACATCATCAGGAAACTGGCCATAAAATAAATTTCGATGGGTGTAGTAGAGAGCCAATATAGAACATTATAAGACCAGAATAATCCGAGAAGCCATAGAAATTGAAAAACAAGGTGATTTGAATAAAAGGGACGAATCATTAAAACTACCAACAGTATGGAAGACAATAATCGACAAATCTAAAATCGCAAAAACTCAAGCGCAATTAGCGCAACAACAACAGCACCATCCGGAAAACATAAATAACGACCAACGCCTGCGCAGATATAACCTTCGGCCCCGAGTGGGGGTATAAAAGGAAGCGTCGCAGTTACCAACACTTCAGTCTCTATTCGGACGCGAGAAAGAAAGCTTCGAAAATGCCAAATGTGATTTCGGCGAAACGTCAGCAAAACTGTTCTTTTCAGAACGACAGTAGTTAACGGATGTACACCCTGAATTAAAACACATTTTATTTTTCCATCCGTGAATGAGTAAAAATCAACATATATATATATATATATATATATATATATATATATATATATATATATATATATATATATATATATATATATATATATATATATATATATATATATATATATATATATATATATATATATATATATATATATATATATATATATATATATATATATATATATATATATATATATATATATATATATATATATATATATATATATATATATATATATATATATATATATATATATATATATATATATATATATATATATGAATATGTTACCTTTGTCAAAGAAAACTTAAATTTATTTGCTAGCTGTGATAGGAACCATAGCTATGAGACCAAAATTTTATATTGACAAGTCCTACACCCACTGGGTATTGTATTTTACATGTTTTATCGACAAATACAGACTATTTAATTCCATAGAGATGACACCAACTTCATGTTGGAGAAAACAAGAAATTATTGATTGGCTAACTACCAAAGGTATTGAGTTTGAATCCAATTTGATAAAGAAAGAACGATGCCATAGCAAATTTACACAAACATTGTTTTATTAAATATGCCGTTGAAGATATAAAAGAAAAATATAATGTAACTGTGCTGTGCTTACTGCCATATCATTGCGAACTAAATCCTATAGAACGTATATGGGCGCAAGTGAAAGGATTTGTCGGAAGGCAAAACACGACATTTAAAATGAAAGATGTTAAGCTACTGTTTGATCAAGCTATTAAAGAAATGACACCAAAGAACTGGCGAAAAGCAGTCCAGCATGATCAGACGGGTCCATGTTGTATCTAATTTTAATTTTGTTAAAATAAAATTTCCTTAAATTTAAATTCTTTCTATAAGTATCCAACCGCACGCCTGTGGCCTACCATTTTCAGTGTTTATGAAAGGATAACAATAGGCAAAACGAATAAAATGACCCAAAACCGGGAGGTACTAGCAGCACTTGATAAAATAAAAGAATTTTACAATGACATCAATGACTATGGAGCTGGCATAGATTATTGGTGGTTCGCCCTGAAGTCCTTTTGCAAACATAAGGTTTTATTAATCTATACTTTATTAAAACAGACTATAGTGGTTGTAAATTAGTGTTCTCTGGGATTGGCAAAAATGCAGCGATGTTATGGGTTTTAAGCAATGGCATTGCATGAAAATAAAAAGCAGGTTATTCGAATAATTATTTGTTAATAATAATTATGTAAGTTAATAAAATATTAGATTATTATTACAACATTAGAAACACCTCAAAAATTAATTTTAATATTATTAGTAAGTGTGAATTTTATTCATAGACTTTTATTATATCTCTTTCGAATGAACCAAATCGAGATGATACAATAGATCAAACAAGTAACAATTTTGACAATATATGATTGCGTTTATACCAAAACAATTCCATCTCCCTGTTAGTTTTATATATTAAGAGTGGCTCAAAAACGCGTGAATCATGTGCTTATATGTATTAATATAATGTGTATTTTTACCAAGCTACGGGAGTCAGAAAATCTCTTGGATTGGCTAATCCATTTGCTCCGATAGGACCTAAATCGGGCAAGCTGAAATGCCTTCCAAATACTTCAAGTATATATCCTCGAGACGGCTTAGGCACGTCCACAGAAAACCGCATTCCTTGTTGAATTACGCATATCTCATTTGGAGCTACCTCAATCTTTCCAAATTCAGTTTTTATTCGAAGGGTTCCAACTTGTGGCACTAAAAATAACCAAATAATATTTAGTTTAATTGATGTTACGTAATGACATCCACGGAGGGGCTCAAGGTGAGGTTCTTGAGATAATTTTAAAAAAATTGTTCCGTTTTTAAAAATATGCTGTAACTTTTTTTGTTTCTCAGTATTTTTAAAATCTAGATACATATATACATATTTCTAATTTTCTATTTATGTTGTCAGTTTTGAACTCGACGTTACCTATGAATATGACATTCTTTACGATTTTATTATTTATTTATCTAGACGGTCAATGTTAATTTTTTTTTCGATGGGGGAGCTTACCACGATTTGTCAGGCCGAAATAGGACTCCACCGATTGCAGAAGTTCAAGGAAAGTCAGCAACGAGAGGCCTATATTTGCTCAGACAATTAAGCTGCCCTAAATGTGGTATGTAGAGCAATTATCTGCTCTTTCGAATTCTCTCTTATTTTTAGAAATATTAAAGCGAACTTTTTGGGATTTTATTTTTCTAGAGGAGATATAAAAGTTAAAATTCGGCAATTTTTAACCCTTGCGTAAGTTGTGAGTAGTGATGGGAAATTTGGATCTTTTTTAAGATTCGGGTTAACGGATCTGGGTCAGTTTAAAGATCCGGATATCGGATCTCTTTAAATTCATTAAAATGGGCGGGCTATATTCGTCATATTGGGCATTGGGTATGTATGCGTATCCCCATCTATCCGAAAACTGTAAGCATGCAACATTGATTTTATATAAAGCATTGACTGTACATTTTTTTAGTTTTTGCGACGAGTCAAATAAGTGGCGCCCTCTCCAGTCTATTTTTTGTGTTTACAAATCTGTATGTCATTCACAGGGAAACGTTTTAAGTGAAATAGTGCATTAAGCCAGTACGTCACATTATGTTGTTCCTTTGTCTTTCGTTGCATGTCCAAAGTAATAAGTACATAATTTTTAAAGATATACATTTAGTAATTTTAATTAATTTGCATATTTATTTATTTATTTCTACAGAAAATCCATTTTACAAATATGAGCTATGTTTTGACTTGTTTTTTTATTATGAAATATAAATTGATAACATTAATTATATTGCTTTTTATTAACTATCATCCTATTTTTTCATCACTAATTATATGGCCATCTAAACTTCAATATACAAATCGCGCTAAAAAAGTAGTGACTTAAATCTAATATATAATCCACACAACATAAATCTATGTTTTAAAGGACCGCATGATGTCTAAAATAATAAATAAAGTCAACAAGCCCACCAACCTCAAAATAAAATTTTACACGTGATTCTTGCTATACGGAAATTCATATTTCATGACAATCAGCATTTAACAAGCTAAAGACCGACTGACCCATCTACCCTATCATCCTGCTCTTCTTATCAATCAAACCGGTTCGAAAATTGAGCTATATCGGTCGTCGGCTCCGCTCCGCGGCTCGGTTTCCGACCCGAAACCTACAAACGGTGATGATGCATTGAACGAACGGAACAACTGACTGAACCATAGATATAAACACAACTGAACGTTTTATTTTGCTTTGTCTTTATTTCCAACATCCGTGATCCGGTTCGCAATATTTTCAAGACCTAGATCACCTGGGTCAATATAAATATCCAGATCTCTGTAGTTGCGGGCATATTCTATAAAAATGTTTCTGGACAACTTGGTGGAGGGAGAAATAATTTGTTCTCGTGTCTGACAATCTTTCCGACGGCGATGCGCCTGATTTAGTTTAACCGCAGAAAATATAGCTTAAACGCAACAGATAGTAAAACTTTAATAATTTACTTTTTATTATACATAATTTGATTATAAGGCAAAATTCTGTGTTGGTGACTGCGACGCTTCCTTTTATACCCCCACTCGGGGCCGAAGGTTATATCTACGCAGGCGTTAGTCGTTATTTATGTTTTCCGGGTGGTGCTGTTGTTGTTGCGCTATTTGCGCTTGAGTTTTTCCGATTTTAGATTTGTCGATTATTGTCTTCCATACTGTTGGTAATTTTAATGATTCGTCCCTTTTATTCAAATCACCTTGTTTTTCAATTTCTATGGCTTCTCGGATTATTGTGGTCTTATAATGTTCTATATTGGCAATCTCCCTACACCTATCGAAATTTATTTTATGGCCGGTTTCCTGATGATGTGGGAATAAAGCTGAGGTTGTTTGTTTATTTCTGATGCTGAGTTTATGCTCTTCCACTCTTGCTGATATTCGCCTGTTAGTTCGCCCCACGTATAACTTTTCACAGTCCTGGCACGGAATACTGAATACTCAGTGGTTTTCCAGTTTGATTTTATCTTTTGGGTTTCCGAGTAGTTTACCTATAGTTGTTTGTATGTTGTGTTTTCTAAGAATTCTTCCGATTCTGTCTGTTGTGCCTTTTACATATGGTAAGACTACTCGTTACTTTTCCGGTTCATAATTTTTGTTGTTCGTTGTTCGCGAAACCTGTGCATTAATAGCTTTCTCTATGGTGCGATTTGTGTAGCCATTTTTCTTTAAAGCACTAGATATTACCTTAAGTTCGTTTTGTTTCGTCTGTGTTTCAGTTAATCGCACGGATCTGGATATTAGAGTATTTGCCACAGCTTGAATTTGTGCTGGGTGATGATGTGATTTTGCATTTAAATATCTGTTTGCATGTGTTGGTTTTCTATACACAGTGTATTCGAAATGTCCGTTATGCAGTTTTGTGACCAAAACATCTAAAAATGGTAGTTTGTTGTTTTCCCCTAACTCTAGAGTAAATTGTATTTTGGGGTGGATTGAATTTACGTGAGTCAGAAATTTTTCGAGCTCTGCATGACCATGTTGCCATATAATAAATATGTCATCCACATAACGAATCCATAATTTGAGCTTTAAACTTGCTTTCTCAACAGCTTCTTTCTCGAAGTATATCATAAATAAATTCGCGACTACTGGTGATAGCGAGGACCCCATTGGAGAACCATTCATTTGTTTATACATTTGCTCGTTGAATGAAAAATAAGTATTTTTAAGGCAATGCTCCGAGAGTTGTATTATATGTGCCTGGAAATCCACGTTCATAGCAATCTTGTCCAATGCTTCGTCGATGGGAATACTGGGATATAACGATTTGACGATAACGATGGACTATTTTGACATTTGGTTTATTGGCGAACAAAGGGCCCTAATCCTCCTACAAGGCAATTGTTATAGGCCTGTTCCAAGGGACCCGAAACGTACCTAGAAAAAACAACTAAAAATAAAATAAAAAGTTCACCAATAAACTTAATGTCAAAATAGATGTCAAATCGTATAAATATATATATATATATATATATAAATATATATATATATATATATATATATATATATATATATATATATATATATATATATATATATATATATATACATATATATATTTTTATATATATATATATATATATATATATATATTTTTATATATAAAGAGTGAATCCTAGTCGTGACTGACTAATTAAGCAGAAAAATACTAAATTAGTGGGGATGCAGTCAAAGAAAAACAAAGGCCTAGTTCAAAAGATGAACCCTTTATTGTATAGTCAAGCTTTCGGGATTATTTACCCCTTCTTCAGGACATTTCTACAAAAAATTTTTAGAAAAAGATAACCACGTTAGTAACTAATTCTAGAATTTTGGTTTTTTATATAACTCACCAATGTGGGTTTAAAATAAAAGCAAGATTGCATTCCATCAAACAAGAATTTATGTAATGTTTATTCTAAAACAAACCATCACACTTTGGAACATTTAAATTACGAAAATATTGTTATTTAACTGTTATTACATGATTAAAAATTGAAAAAATTGAGGGATTATTGAAAACGAACGTTCATGAGGAACGCCATTATGTTACTTAAAACAGGTTGTGTTGCCGTATAAAACGATTTAATTTTTAAGATGATGAAATTACAAGGAAAACAAGGTGTGTAATAAGGATAGAGAATTGTTTTGTTAGATGTAGGCGACAAAGAAAGGAGAGAACTATACGACTGAACGTCGGTTACTCTGAACACGCGAAGGGTGATGGAGTGTTGCCTACATTAGGTGAAGGGCTATATACTGCCCAACGCAGTTTTAATCTCTACTAAATTTAAATAAATATATTTGAACATGAGAAGAACAAAAATTAGTTAATGCTTTTTTTTTTTTTTTTTTTTTTTTGTGCCTAATTATCTGTTATGGAAACATAATTTTATTATTAAATGATGGAAGGGAGATTTAAGGAGTTATATTAAGTTCAATTTTTTTATCATTATAAAAATTTTTTTGAAACAAAGTAGAGGGACGGAAAACAGAGAGAAACTCTTTCACTCGTCAGGGGCGGGAGCGTCCAAGCACTGGTATTTGTTTTTTATGTAATTTTAGGATGTAGCTGTAAATGGTACTCAGACCTTGAGTATCACTTTTTTTATTCATCACTGGATCCTGTGAAATTATGTGAATCATCTCTAAGAACATGCGTTTGTAATATGATGAGGCTCTGTCAAGAATCTCAACATTATTCCAGTTAAGAGAATGGTTGTTATTAATAAAGTGTTCACTCAGTGCACAGGACGGTACCCCTCTCCGACAGTCACTTTTATGAGATGTGATTCTGCCCTTAAGGCTCCTAGACGTTTGCCCTATGTATACTAATTCACATTGGTTACAAGGAATTCTGTATACTACATTGTGGTTTTCAAGAGAGGACAAAGGTGTTTTAGTTTTTGTGAAAAGAAGAGATAAAGTCTTTTGTTGTTTTCTCGCTATTTTCACATCTGTATCTTTAAAAATATTGATCAATTTATTAGTGAGATTATCTATGTATGGAAGAGAGAAAAAACGTTGTGATGTATGAGGAGAAATATCTTCCTGAGTCGACAATTGTATATTTATGTTACTAGGTGTGTTAACAGAAGAATGAGAAAGTAGTGGACTTGGATGAAAGTTAGGATCTCTAAAATTATCAGTTATGTTGTGTTCAGTTTGGAACAAAATTTTTAGCACTAGCTTTGGGGGGTATGAATTTTCTAAAAAAATGGTTTTTAACTGTTGTAACACTTGATGTCTTTTAGTAGGATGAGAAAGTTTAACGGCTCTAGTTTTCATGCCTATAATTAGATTGATTTTTGTTCTAGCAGGGTGGTAGGAATAGTAGCTAATGAATCTGTTAGAACAGTATGGTTTTCTATACCATTGTGTTAGTAAAACATTGTCATCTGACCTGATGACTAACATGTCGAGGAAAGGAATGCTGTTGTTTACTTCCTTTTCACATGTAAATTGTATGTGTTCATTAAATGAATTAAACAGATCAAGAGCAAAATCTATTCTATCCCTGGGGAGCGCAAGCGCTATTGAAAATTCTTCCTCCTTATATTGTAAATGAATACAATCGAAGATTGACAATTAAATCTAATAAACTTTTTAACAATATCAAAACTAATAATATTCACAAAATCCAACAATTGAAAGATAACAATATAAATCTAATTAAAACACAAAATAAATGGTTTAAAAACTTAACTAATATCAACATTCCTTCAGAAGTCACACAATTCCTCTCGTTAGGACCTAAATTTAGCATTCCTCCTTCGATTTTAGATATTAACATTCCTCACATTCTCTCAGATCTAGAATGCATTATACATAGTTTTCCACAAGAACAGAAAGACTGCTACCGAGCTCAATTCACCAATGTCATAACTAACTTCATACATAAGAATCACAATATCAATCCACATTTTAATAATATTTTTAATAGAACTAAACGCTTTCTTAAGGACCATCCAGATTTATTTATTGTACGTAGTGATAAAGGAAATGCTACGGTTGCAATGTATAAGGAAGATTATATGATTAAAAGTCAACAATTATTAGATGATACACAATATTACAAAAAACTTAATAACAACCCTACTTATACCTTGCAGCTTAAAGCTAATAAACTAGCTAAACAACTTAAGGACAAAGGGATCATAGATGGAGTAATGGCAACTAAAATGACTACCTATAACACGGTAGCCCCTAGATTCTACACTCTTCCTAAAATACATAAGCCCACACTATCTGTGAGACCTATAGTTTCCGCTATTAATTGTCCCAACGGTGCATTGGCTTCATATATTTCTGATTTCCTTACTCGTGCATATGATACAGAAAATGATTATTATGTCAAAGACTCTTTTGCCTTTAGTAGTTTTGTTAATTATTATCAACTACCTAATGATTATGTAATAGTCAGTTTTGATGTTGTTTCGCTCTTCACTAATCTGCCATTGAATGTCATAATAAATAGTCTAAAAGAAAAGTGGCAACACATATCCCAATTTTGTGGCATGGATTATGAACTATTTGAAACATTAATGAAGTTTATTTTTGACTCTAATATCCTAATTTTTAATGACAGTTATTATAAACAGATTTTTGGTACACCTATGGGGTCAACTATTTCTCCTATTCTAGTCAACTATGTCTTGGATGACTTAATTGACTATTGCCTAGATCTTATGCCTTTCTACGTACCGTTCGTCAAACGCTACGTAGATGATCTTTTACTTGCGCTCCCCAGGGATAGAATAGATTTTGCTCTTGATCTGTTTAATTCATTTAATGAACACATACAATTTACATGTGAAAAGGAAGTAAACAACAGCATTCCTTTCCTCGACATGTTAGTCATCAGGTCAGATGACAATGTTTTACTAACACAATGGTATAGAAAACCATACTGTTCTAACAGATTCATTAGCTACTATTCCTACCACCCTGCTAGAACAAAAATCAATCTAATTATAGGCATGAAAACTAGAGCCGTTAAACTTTCTCATCCTACTAAAAGACATCAAGTGTTACAACAGTTAAAAACCATTTTTTTAGAAAATTCATACCCCCCAAAGCTAGTGCTAAAAATTTTGTTCCAAACTGAACACAACATAACTGATAATTTTAGAGATCCTAACTTTCATCCAAGTCCACTACTTTCTCATTCTTCTGTTAACACACCTAGTAACATAAATATACAATTGTCGACTCAGGAAGATATTTCTCCTCATACATCACAACGTTTTTTCTCTCTTCCATACATAGATAATCTCACTAATAAATTGATCAATATTTTTAAAGATACAGATGTGAAAATAGCGAGAAAACAACAAAAGACTTTTCTTTCACAAAAACTAAAACACCTTTGTCCTCTCTTGAAAACCACAATGTAGTATACAGAATTCCTTGTAACCAATGTGAATTAGTATACATAGGGCAAACGTCTAGGAGCCTTAAGGGCAGAATCACATCTCATAAAAGTGACTGTCGGAGAGGGGTACCGTCCTGTGCACTGAGTGAACACTTTATTAATAACAACCATTCTCTTAACTGGAATAATGTTGAGATTCTTGACAGAGCCTCATCATATTACAAACGCATGTTCTTAGAGATGATTCACATAATTTCACAGGATCCAGTGATGAATAAAAAAAGTGATACTCAAGGTCTGAGTACCATTTACAGCTACATCCTAAAATTACATAAAAACAAATACCAGTGCTTGGACGCTCCCGCCCCTGACGAGTGAAAGAGTTTCTCTCTGTTTTCCGTCCCTCTACTTTGTTTCAAAAAAATTTTTATAATGATAAAAAAATTGAACTTAATATAACTCCTTAAATCTCCCTTCCATCATTTAATAATAAAATTATGTTTCCATAACAGATAATTAGGCACAAAAAAAAAAAAAAAAAAAGCATTAACTAATTTTTGTTCTTCTCATGTTCAAATATATTTATTTAAATTTAGTAGAGATTAAAACTGCGTTGGGCAGTATATAGCCCTTCACCTAATGTAGGCAACACTCCATCACCCTTCGCGTGTTCAGAGTAACCGACGTTCAGTCGTATAGTTCTCTCCTTTCTTTGTCGCCTACATCTAACAAAACAATTCTCTATCCTTATTACACACCTTGTTTTCCTTGTAATTTCATCATCTTAAAAATTAAATCGTTTTATACGGCAACACAACCTGTTTTAAGTAACATAATGGCGTTCCTCATGAACGTTCGTTTTCAATAATCCCTCAATTTTTTCAATTTTTAATCATGTAATAACAGTTAAATAACAATATTTTCGTAATTTAAATGTTCCAAAGTGTGATGGTTTGTTTTAGAATAAACATTACATAAATTCTTGTTTGATGGAATGCAATCTTGCTTTTATTTTAAACCCACATTGGTGAGTTATATAAAAAACCAAAATTCTAGAATTAGTTACTAACGTGGTTATCTTTTTCTAAAAATTTTTTGTAGAAATGTCCTGAAGAAGGGGTAAATAATCCCGAAAGCTTGACTATACAATAAAGGGTTCATCTTTTGAACTAGGCCTTTGTTTTTCTTTGACTGCATCCCCACTAATTTAGTATTTTTTTTTTTATATATATATATATATATATATATATATATATATATATATATATATATATATATATATATATATATATATATATATATATATATATATATATATATATATATATATATATATATATATATATATATATATATATATATATATATATATATATATATATATATATATATATATATATATATATATATATATATATATATATATATATATATATATATATATATATATATATATATATATATATATATATATATATATATATATATACATGAAATATATATATAAATATATATACATATGTATTATATATATATATATATATATATATATATATATATTATATACATGAAATGAAATATATATAAACTACAATCAAGTTGTAAATAAATGGCAGGATAATAATATATTTTATAAAATTAAAATTAGTTGATATAATTGGGCAAGCTATGAAAAAATAAAGTTTTATTGAGATACGAAAAACATCAATGTACATGAAGACATTCAGCTTATGTGCCAGAGAAAGATTAACCAGAGAGTTTTAACCTACTAAATGCTTTAAATATGAATAAACAGACTACAAACAAAACTGATTTCAGCTAAAACTTCTTTGTTCAACCAGAAGTTTGTTCCTGTCAAATTGTTTCTTATTTGAAAGAAAATCCACAATGGTCTGGCTATAAAACTAAATGATTTTTGAATATTTGAAATTTTGTGATACAGAAATTTAAAATCATTATATTGTGCTCTAAGAAGCTTTCTCTTGTCTTGATTTTAAGATTCTATATAGACAATGACAGATGTAATTTACCTTGATTTGCTATTGATAAAACTGAAATATTGGGAGGATATGGTTCCTAATAGGAATATTTTAGGGACATATCTTACAAGTATTTTGAACTCTACGCTAGGATAAGCGACAACTCGAAAATCGAAAAGATAAAATAAGGAGGTTATTGCATAATTAAGTCTCAAGGGCACACTTTATCCATTGCTGAACATGATCTAAATACGCCTTTTTTTGTATGTTTGCTAGATAAGTAATTAGTATTTAATTCCTTTACAGCAAGATCCACTATTCAGTATTTAGGATTTAAATACATTTGAGAAGTATTTTGCTCAGCTCTGAGTACCAGTGGTGATACTGACAATAGTATCTCAGGTCTAGTAATAAACTGCTAGTTTTGCTGCTATTGCTAATACTACTATATACGTTAATACCTATCAAAAAGTCTCCATCTGCATTATAAAAAGCCCTATTTTCCATACTAATATTGCAAGCATAAACATGAATTGCTAGACCGTGTTTGGTTTTTGGATCTCCAGCACCACATATTGTTTTAAGACCATTTACAAAATCTATCATTTCACTTGAAGAAGGCAAATCAAATGGCTTCCATCTCATCTAAAACATTAAATAATGAATGAAATTAATTGTATACGTAACCTAATTCTAATCACAAATTACTTATGAAAAATTAATTTTGTATAGTGACAAAAGCACTTAAAAAGTACTAAAGCGACATATACCTAATAATGATTTTGTTTAAATAAGTTTAACTTTTCATCTCCTAAAGTAAGCCAAAACATTATATCACATTAAAAGCGTTTGTAAGCCCGCCCAACTAACTAAAGGTTAGGAAATACAAAAAAATCACGATTTTAATAATAATTTCCATGCATTGGGCAAAATATTTACAATTTACCTGATTAGGATCTGGGCTTTGTTCTCTCCAGTTATTTGTTAAAGCTGTAACGTTGTATGGCTTAAAAGGCTTATGTCCTACAGAGGGTCTGATTCTATATAGCCAACTTCGTCTAATAAAATTTAAAAAATTAAAATATTTCTGACTAACCTACTTTAAAAAAAAATCCGGAAAGATCAATCCATACCTAGCGTCGATGTCTTATGCGTATAAATCAACTGTTTAAGAAAATTATCAAAAATAAAACTAAACTATTTTCTCTTCTTTATTCAAGTATTTTCTTCGCTAGCACAATCTTTACTTTTGTCTTGAAGCTCTGATAGCCGCCGTGACCCCTCTCTCAAAGGAATTTCAACAACCTCCCATAATTTCAATAACTATTCAGTATTCAGTGTTAAATATTAAAATAAAACCATATGTTTTGATATTAGGCGTTAAAAACTCAACAAGGGACTATTATCTACCGGCGAACAGTGTTGTGAGCAAACCTAAACATTGGACAAAAATTATAACTGAATAACCACATAATATTTTAAACCAGGATATAACGACCATAAAATATTAATATTTAAGTAACTTATAAGAGAAAAATAAGAAATATTGTTTAGTATTGTGTCACTGATGATCAGAGTTTCCATCTACACCAGGCACCTAGCCAGAAAAAAAAGTAGTAAAAAGCATACCTATACCAACATATTTGTAAAGTTTCGGGTGGGGGGGTCCAGACCACTAGGATCCCCCTGGCTACTTACCTGATCTACATATACATATCAAAGTAAGGTTAGGTGAATTGACTTTTTTCTAAGTAATCGTTGCAAATATACTTAATACTTTTTTATAAATTGTATTCAAGATTTCCTGAATATTTATTTCAGTAACTGAACATATGATGTTTCTGGCATACAGCATCGGGGTGTATGCGACTTGAATTTAATGAGTTTTCTTAAAAGTTCGCAATTACTTGGAAAAATTAAGTTTTGAAATATGAATCTACACCAAATTCTTGGAACGTATATTAAAATTAAATTCTAAATAAATTACATTTTTAGTCCTTTTCAATATACTAGAACACAAAAAAAATGTGGCGATTGCTATATTTTCTGTTATGCACTACTAGACAAAGAAACGAAACATTATTACTAAATTGAAAATTTACATTGACACCCTGATGATATGATAAAAAGAATATGTCTTAATAACCTCTTTCGAATTTACCAAATAATTTTTGAAGATAAATTGGCTGACACATAGATAGATATTTGTTTTATCTTTAAAATGTTCTAATATACAGACTAAGCCAACAAATGAGGAAATATGTTATTTGGGAATTCTACTATTTACTAAATTCAAAATATCGCATAAAATAAAATAATCATTTTTTTTTTAATTTTGTCCATTTGTGCCTGCACTGAGCGGCGGTTGATTTTTAGAAGCGGAAAACTGGCTCCGAGACAATTAGTAATTAAAAAATATAACACATTTTGGAATCCAGTTATAATTTCATAATATTCATAATTAAATTTCATACATATTATCACTTCTTACTATACGAAATGTCGAAAATAGTATCGGAAAATAGAAAATTGAAACTAATAGTCCAAAAATATCTTAAAATAGTAATAATAATAATAATAACTCAAAGACCTAAGCTCCTGAAACTTAGAAGTAGTCGGAAGACTCACAGCATCCTCAAGATTTTTAACACCATACTAGCAGAGTTTAGTTTGGAGTATAACATCCTTGAGAAGCTCCACACACTCATCTACTACTCTGCCGTTGTGGTCCTTAGATGCCATAAACAACAAGTGCATTCTCAGAAGAAAACAGGCAAAGCTACGCACCAACCAAAACCCATATGGCAGAAAAGACTTGAGAAGGCAATTGACGATTTGAGACAGGAACTAGGACGACTCACAAAATTTCGGAAGAATGAACACCCTCCAGCAGACTTAAGACGCGCATTAAGAAGATATTTAAGAAGATAGGTACAACATCCACCGATCTCAACCATAACAAAAACTAGATGAGTATAAAGATAAACTAAAGCAAAAACTAACAGTTAAAGTGAAACGTCTGCAGAGATACAAGAAAAACGACAGAACTGGATTTTCAACACTAATCAAAATCAGGTCTATCGGGTTATCAATAACGGCAAAGATCAAACCACTACTGAGAAGATGCTGCCGAGCAAAGAGCGTTTAACCGAGTATTGGTCGAACACCTGGGAAAAACCAAAAGAGCATAACCGAAATGCTACTTGGATACAATCTCAACGTGATCAGATTCAAACACCGCAAATGGAATTTGATTCTATCACCACGGAGGAAGTTAGCAGCTTTATTAAGGAAACGAGCAAGTGGATGTTAGGAATTGACAATATTCACAATTTCTGGTATAAGAAATTTGAGGTTCTCCATGAAACTATGGCCCGTCATTTTACTCAAATAATGCATCATCCGCAGACAACCCCCGCATTTCTAATGCTAGGCACTGCAACTACGCTATCCAAAAGCAATAGGACCCATCCCAGTACAGGCCCATCACCTGTTTGCCCACCATATACAAAATCCTAACAGGATGCATTGCACATCGTATCCATCACCATATTGACACTATTGACCGTCATAACCTATTAGCCGAGGAACAGAAGGGATGCATTCGGGACCATCAAGGATGCAAAGAACAGCCTATCATCGACTCTTTGGTACTTGAGCAGGCACAGAAAAAACAATGCGATATACACACTGCTTTTATAGACTATAAAGAGGCGTTTGACAGTGTACCACATTCCTGGCTCATAGACGTACTAGGAATATACAAAATTCACCCTATGGTCATCAATTTCCTGGCAACTATCAAGCACCAGTGGAGAATGAACCTGAGGATCTATAATGGCGATCAATCTCTTACCACCGATGAGATACACATCAATAGGGGAATTTACCAAGGAGACTCGTTGAATCCACTTTGGTTCTGCTTAGCGATGAACCTCCTCTCCACGTTGCGTGCGCAACAATACGGGATATGGCTTCAAGATCAAAGCCAATAGAGACGATTTCCGAACCATATCCCACCTTCTATATATGGATGTAATATGATCCAGCTCTATGGCGGAAACCATAACCAATTAAAAAAGCTTATTGACGTGACATACTCCTTCTCGAAAGACATCCTTAAAGAATTTGGAATGGAAAAATGTGAAGCCTTAAACATCGAAAAAGGCAAAGTCATTAATGGTGATGTAGCCCTACCCAATTGAGAAATAGTTCAAACGATGAACCAAGGAGAGACCTACACATACCTAGGATTCCAACAAGCTATACTGCTCCAGGATCAGCAAGGAAAAACCAAGACGAAAGTTCGGTAAGAGTGCGAGTTCTTCCGGAGACAGAACTGAACACCGGAAATCTCATTACAGCAATTAACACCTATGCTGTGCTCGTGCTGACCTACAGTTTCGGAATCTTGAAATGGGATAACACGGAGCTAGAGGAACTACAACGAATTACTCGCCTAATGATGCCCAAGTACAAGTCACACCACCCAAGGTCATTAACTCTCCGAATGACCTTACCGCGAAGAGAAGGTGGACGATTCCTTGTTGACTTGACCAATTCGTACTCCCGATAGTGATCTTAAGTGACAACTCGTACCCTCCACTCGATCTTGCAAGTGACAACATCTTCCTGAAGTGACTTTCAGACCCCGACAAACAAGAACAGTGGGCTTAAATGGCACTGTACTGCCGACATCACAATGACTTGAATCAGCCACACATAGATAAAGAAGCATCCAACAGGTGGCTGAAGGATGGACAACTATTCCCAGAGACAAAAGGATTTGTGAAGTTATTAACACACCAAATTACACGAAATTCATCATCAAAGACGAATAATGCCTTCAAACTATCCTACAACCGGGCAATTATCACCGACGAGTGGCGAATAATCGGCCTGATATAGTAGAGTTAAATAAGGAAACAAAGACAGTTTATTTGGTAGATGTCGGTGTACTTAACAATAACAACGTGTTGGATAAATATTATGAGAAAAAGGCCAAATATGCGGAGCTGGCCATCGAGATTCAGCAGATGTGGCGACTGAATAAGGTTCTTGTAATATCGATCATCGTATCATTAACTGGACTAGTTCCAAAAACACTATAATAGAACCTAAAAATCATGGGACTGCATACTAACACCTTCATCGATATCCAGAAGGCAGTTTTTCTCATAGCGAGTGAGAAAATTCTTACAGGATAACATAGGACTAATACAAACCAGCCCACTCCTTTTAATGCATGCATCCGGGATAGGCTTGGAACCCAACATTTGTTGAGAAATTGATTGTCAATTTCGATAATAATAATAATAAAATAAAAATATTTTAGAAATTGTGAATGATGCGACAATCTACATTTCTCGAAAATGTGAAACTGGGAAAATAATGTTAATTTAGAACTTCGCCGAGGGTTTGAAGTCTGTTAGAGCTTTTTTAGCTTGGAGTGTTAAAGTAACAAATACCAAATTTCCTTCAACTCCAACAGAATTACTCTTGTAACAAGACGAATACTGTCATTGCTCATTTCTACTCAAGTTACCCCCACATTATTTATATCTGGGATAAAAAAAATTATGTAATAAACTGGGAGCTGGTAGTATTCATCAAAGTAAGAAAAAAAGTTCATATAAATATCGGTATCAAAAATGCGTATTAAGGAAGCTACTGTCCCTTAATGGCAACTTATTAAAGTCCTTGCTTATATGTTTATGGTTAAAATAATATTAGTTAAAAAATCTTAAGGGGAGTTTTGATGGCGTAGAGGATTATTTTGGTAAAAACTTTACAACCTCAATTTTGTTCTATAGTTTTGTAGAATGTTCAAAAAGATTGGATATTTTCATAAATAAAAATATACTCTTATTCGAATGCGATAAATCGTTTTCGAGTTAAAAGTTTTAAAACATTCATTTAAGGGCAATCAATCCAAATACGTTTATTTTTTAGCTAATATACGCTAGGATTAAAATTATTTTAAATAAAAAATTATAAGGGGTAGTTTTGATGATGGTGAGAGTTTATTTTGATACCTTATCTTTGAAGGAACTTTTTTCTTTCTTGGGATATAAAATTGTTTTTTAGAACGTTGGTTGAACTCCCAAACACTCTCCCCCACCACCATCAAAACTACCCCTTACCTTATTTATTTAAAATTATTTAAAACTAGCGTGTTTTAAGCGATAATAAGAAGAGGTTGGTAAAACGACTTATCTGTTTTGAGTAAAATCTTTTGGAATATAATATATGGTATGAAAATCGAAGTCAAAGCTACCTCTAAAAATCAACCAACATTAATTTAACTCCGGCGTTTTCACTTGGATTTTAATTAAATAAGGAACGTTTATATTAGTTATCATTCTTACAGTCTTAGTTCCCTTAACATGACATTTTTTTATTTTTTCCATCCTTAATACTAACATATTAAGTCACTAAGATATCAAGTTTGTTACAATATTTTCTACACCCTTAATACTAAGATATTACTTCTTAAAAGGGAAGCATTGTAATCGTGAAAAAATAACCCTTAGCGTTTTTTTCAGATCTTCACGTTTCAGGGACCCTAGATGACGAAAAACAGATTTTCTCAATTCCTTCGGTCTGTCGCTCTGTTCACGGCATAGCTAAAAAATTTCGTACCCCATTAATTTCAGATTTTGGTCAAAAATTAAGGGTCATATAAGGATGACCATTTTTTGAAAAAATCCAATACGGCGAAACAAAATGGCGGCTTAGTGAAATGTTAAAAAAATTATTATCAAAAACTACTTATCCAATGTATCTCAAATTTTGCAGAAACATTAAGTATTATGTCGGAATCAACTGGTAACATTTTAGTCGAATTCAAGATGGCGAAACAATATGGCGGTTTACTAAAATGTTTTAAAAAGCCTGAAAAACTGCTTAATTGATAGGGTAGTATAGGAATCAACTAGTAAAATAGTGGTACTAATTCAAGATGACCGAACAAAATGGAGGCCAAATAAAATGTTTGTAATCGTGAAAAATCCTCCTCTCAGGTTTTACATATCTTCACCTTTTACCGTCCCTAGATGCCAATATTATCTTGGAATCGACAGAAAAAGTGTTGGTGCGAATCCAAGATGACGGAACAAAATGGCGGTTTAATAAAATATTTAAACATTCAGCCTGAAAAAAACTACTTAATGGATTGATTTCAAATTGTGTGCTATAATTAATTGTAGTATAATGGTCAATTACTAAAATTGTGATAATAATTCAAGATGGCCAAACAAAATGTTTGTAATTGTGAAAAAAAATTATCCTTTCACATTTTAGCATCCCTAGATGCCAAAAAATATGTTTTATCAATTCCGTCGGTACGTCTGCCGAACTGTCGCAGTTCGCGCCCGGCATAACTTAAAAACTATTTACCAGATTACTCAAATTTTGCACAAAAATGAAGTGTTACACAGGAATGAACTGGTAATAATTTGATATGAATCCAAGATAGCAAATCAAAATATACTTATTAAATTAATTTCAAGTTTTGTGTAAGAAGTAAGTGTGGTATAGAGATCCACTGGTAAAGTTGTGATACGAGTTTAAGATGGCGAAACAAAATGGCGGCGAAATAAAATTTTTAAAAAATTAAGGCAAAAAAATCTTGTTCAACTGACTTATTTTGCAGAAAAATTAAATGTGAAAATGGGATAAACTGGTACGAAATCGACATGACGTAACAAAATGTCGGTATGTGTCAATGTAAAAACTACTTATTGAATTATTTTAAATTATGCCCAATAGTCAAATGTGGCATAGGTAGAAAGAAACTGGTGAAATATTGGTAGGAATACGATATGATGGAACTAAAGGGGCCACACTTCACTATTCCTAACAAATAAAAAAAATGGATTTTTTTTTATTTGTTACAAGTCTATTTTCGATTTTTGTGAAGAAATCATTTGCCTTAGCTGTATTTTATTCGAAAAGCGGAGATACAATTTCTTAATTTATTGAGGGTCATCATAATTCCCGTGAGAGATATTACTGTTATTAGATAACATAAAATGTGCAATAATATAATAATATTTATATTAAAATAATACTCGCCGATTTTCAGTTCTTGGTGCCGTAAAAGCCGTTCCGGATAGCTGTTCAGCGTACAGTCCATAGGCACATTTTTGAGGACTGTTTTGTGCTTCAGGTAAGGCATTTGGACATCTAGGATCTTCCGACGAAAACTCTGAGCCAAAGCCTTTCAGATACTAGAAAAATAAAGCAAATCAATAACCATGTAATTACCATTTTTATGAATACAGGAAGAGATCTTAAAAAATAATATCACATGTACAGCATATAGCTGGATTAGTTTTTATGTGTCAATATTTCAGCTATGAATATCGGACCGCCGAAGTTATTAAATTTTATTATATTGTGACGGTTGTGGATGGAATACGAGCAGGCACGTAGCCAGTAATTCATTTCAGGGGGGGTTCAAACCAGAAATTCATTTTGGTGGGGGAGGGGGGAGATCCAAACGATCAAACCTCAGGGTAATTAGTAAGAAGCACGCCCATACCAACATATTTTTAAAGTTTTGGGGGGGGGGTCCAGCCCCTGGCTACGTACCTGAATACGAGATCCTGAAATTCAAGAAAATTTAAAAATGACCAAGTTTAGTAAAAGTAGCGGCGCACTTCGTGCTTTAGAGTTGGATGTCCCAAAATGTAAAACCAGATAAGTAACTGTAGAATACCATGCCGATTAGATGCAAGAATGTATAAGAAAATGATTTCAGGCAGTTCTAAGTGAGATACGAAAAATTCAAGACTTTAAGCCATTCCCTTGCCATAAAACTGGACATATGCAAAGAGATTGCCGAGTAAGAATGTCCAGGCCTCCTTCCAGAGAACCAGTTTCTGGATCGTCAGGGAGATCAAGGCAAAATAGCACCGACTTCAGACAGGGAAACAACTATTAGCCAGTGTGCTGGCTAAACAGGACGAAGCCCCCAGAAAGGTCTCCATTAAGACGTAATGAAACCCGATGGAAGCCTGACAGTAAAGGGAGCAGTGAAAGGCAAAGCAGTGAGGATTACAGTAGACACCTTTTTACTTCCCTCGTAAAAGGGAAGTATTGAAATGATGAAAAAAATCCCCGTCCAAGGTTTTTTCAGATCTTAATGGTTTAGGGTTCCTAGATGTCGAAAAACGTACTGGCTATCTGTCTGTTAGCCTGTCTATCGATCTGTCTGTTCGCGCCATAGTTAAAAAACTACTAACCCGATTGACTTTAAATTTTGGTCAAAAATTAAGAGTCATATGGGGATGACCTGGTAATATTCTGGTAAAAATCCAATATGGCAAAAATGGTGGTATAGTGAAATGTTAAAAAAATTATTACTAAAAAACTACGTATCCAAATTACCTCAAATTTTGCGCAAAAATCAAGTATCATGCAGCAATCAACTAGTTATATTTTATAGAGAATCCAAGATAGCGAAACAAAATGGCGGCTTAATAAAATAATAAAAAAATCCTCCTAGCAAAACTACGCATTTGATCGATTTCAAATGGTGTGCAAGAATTAAGTATGATATAGAGATGAACTGGTAAAATTGTGGTATGAATTCAAGATGGCGGAACAAAATGGCGGCCAAATAAAACATTCGTAATCGTCAAAATATCACCCAGGTTTTACATATCTTCACGTTTTAGCCTCCCTAGATGTCAAAAAATATGTTTCCGTCATTTTGCAGCATAACATAGAAACTACTTACCCTTCCAGAGAACCAAATTTTGCTCAAAAATTATTTGGTAAAAATCCAATATGGTTGAAAAAGATGGTGGCCTAAGGGTTTTTCTAACTGGCGTTTGTCGAAATTTGTTAAAAAAGAGGGGTAATTTTTTTATTGGCATGTTTATAAAATATCAAATAACGCAAATTTAACACAGGTACCAAGTGGCTTATTTAGAATACCTTGCTGGGGGAAGGGGCAATCATCTGGGGACTAAAAAAAGGCACTTACACCCATGAAAATCAGAGGCGACGGTTACCACGGTTATTAAAGGTATCTGGAAGTTACCATCGCAGTGAAGTATGTAAGTAAATTGCTAGAGATTCTGTAAAGATAAATGAGACTACGGACCTATATATCTATAGTAGAATTTTCACTAAATAAGCAATATAATGTACACTTCTGTCCCCCCCCCCATTCCAGATAGTTTTTCTGGTTATGCCAGTAAAGTAAGTTAATAATCTTCTACTGAATTCTAATTTAGTATTGATGAATTAACATATACTTTTATCTGCATTTTTTTTTACTGTTGGGCTGTGTTTGGAGATGAATATATTAAAATTGCGAAGGGGGAAGGCTCCAGGGGTTACTAAAATGTGTCCCTGTAATAATAATAATGGTTAGCCCCAACAAAAAATTTCTTATGTTAAATTAAAGATAACAACATTTAGCATAAGGTATGTCAACTTATTTATTTTTTGCTATCTCTTTCTGGTACCGAAAGGAATTCAGATAACTATCTTTTGGTAGTGTGCTATCCCCTTTAACCCAGATTCAACAATGTTGCAAGGAGACGCATGGGACTGATAAACACCTCAGCATAACTCTGATGTAAACGTTTTTTTTGTACAATTGCACAAACCATCTTTTCATTTCGAAAAGCTGCTGACGTCGGGGCACACACTGTGAAATTATACAGAATGGGGATTTACCGCAGATCTGTTCAAAGCGACAAGATAAAAGACACTTTGCACGGTACACGCAAATCAGATTGTTGATCAAATAGTTTTCGAATGTCATTTGAAAAGATAACAGAAAGTTCAATTCAAAATGGGTAACAAAAGTCATTGAGGAAAATACAAGCATGAAGACACTAGCAAACTTGCAAACTCAAATGGTCAAGAAATCAGGAACAGACAGGAGATTCTGAAGGTCGTGGAAGACTTCAAGGATCGGTAGGAAATGCTAGAGATCACCAAAGAAGTTGTAAGATCCATGTCAGAAATAAAAACAAGGTACCATTAGAAGATTATTTGGTGATTGAAACGGTAAAAGGAGGTGGGGAAGATTTTTTGGAAGCCTATTTAATTAATGTCTTATAGAGTCTACAACACCTGAGACCTGGAATAACGCAGTCATCGTTATTATACATAAAAAGGGAAACATTGCAGATCCATTAGCTTACTTCTCCGCTTCTACAAACTATTCACATAAATTAAAACGGTTTATTAATATTTCCGGGGCCAATAGGTGTTATTACTACATGTCTTTTTTTAAATTGCTTGAATTAGGGGCTTTATTTGTATACCTACCCCGGGACGAAATACTACAAACAGACTTATATATCTATACTAGTATTTACATGTAATAAGCAATATAATTTATAATTCTGTCCTTAGAGTATATTCAGGCCCTAGGCTAAGCATTACTTAGGGCCCCTATCCAGAACATTCAGAAAATTTTATGGTAGATATTTCTTGGATAAGGTAAAATTTGGAACGAAAATAGCTAGTTTTTAAAGGGGTATAATATCTTGATTTAAAAATACATTTTTACTTAAAAAAAAGACAAATATAAGAATATCTAAAAATGTTGACCTAAAACATTTTCGATAAAAAAAATGAATATAAGTAGGTGGTGATGTGCACTCAAATAAATGCTCGAGATTTTAGGGTTGCCTACTTCAGTAGGAATTTTATTGAGAAGATCGTGTTCTATGGCCAATGGAGAATGTTTATTAGTTGTTTTCATCATCTAATGAATTTCTTTTATGACTTTTTACCCTTTCTAAAGTAGAAAATGATCTCTCCCCACTACAGTTAGTTACTGCCATGGATAAAAATATCCCTAATGCAATATCTACGTTAGAAAAACTACACGTTAATATTTTTTATCTTATAAACTTTAACTAACCTTTCCCTTGGATTGGTAATTCCCGAATTAATTTCGGAGACAAAATATTTAAAGCGAATACTTTCGTCTCCTAATGTTTTGTCTAAATCATTTGGATAGTGCTACAGGAGCAAATTTGCCTGTATTATAATATTATCTCCGGAATAATGTTCTAAATGTAAAAACCCAATCATATTTGAAACTTTGTCGACTCTTAAGTTCCACAAGAATATTATCGATTATATGTGATTATTTCTATGTGGAACAGTTTTTGCCAGATTCTTCGTAATATGTAAAACGTTCGCGTTGTTGTAAAACATGTTTAATTAGTGACTCATATAAATTAACTGCTAAGGAATATCGATTCCAGTAGCTTGTAATGATCTGCTAACCTTATTGAACTCTGTTAAAATATCGTCCCATAATTTTAACAAAATCCCGATTTCCAATTCTTCAAACCGATTTTTAATTCCTTTTACTTTTGTATTATTTGGCTGTGCAATATGATTTTCGATAACTTCTAATAATTCTTTAAACGCAGGAAACCTTAAAATAACTCTCTTACAAGAATCCGCGCGAGCAGACCATCGAGTAGCAGATAATTTTTTTGGAACGAGAGGATTGGGAATTTTATTAAGTTCTGTCATTATTTGCCACCTAAGTGTGTAAACTGAAAATCTAAGATCACAGAAAATTAAGTGGCCATATTACAACACTCAGCTGCTAGTTCCTACCAAGTTAAAAGATTGTGCCGACAGGGGACAAATAATGCTAGAGGATTATTTTTTTAATGAGAGCTTGTAATCCTGAATATTGACCGGACATATTATTGGCATTGTCATAAGACTGTCCCCTACAGTCTTGAATATTTAGGTTTAACTCGTCTAATATTTTAAGAACTGCAGTTTCCATTTCAACTGCCTTATGGTCAATATTACTAATAAAGATAACAAAACGTTCTACAGGAGAGCCATCACATGTGACATATCTAAGAATAAAAGTTAGCTGGTACGAATGATTAACATCAGGCGTTGAATCTACGCAAATGGAAAAATATTTTGCCGATCTGGCTTCACTACTAATAAAATCACGAAAATGCTTTGATACAACTTCGATAAATTCGTTACAAATAGAAGATGATAAATATAAAACATTACTGCGTCCCAGATTTCTATATTTTGTTTAGTGATTTTTCAAAAATGGCTCAAATTGTTGCCGTTATTGTCATTTCTCCCAAACTTCTCTGTTGTGCCCCTGAATGCCAAATCTCGACTTGCTAAAAATTTAATTGTAGACAATACTTTCTATCCAGTAATTTTTTTCGTCTAAATATTGTTTTTCAATGTCTGTATCTATTTTCCTTAAAGTATTAGAACGAGTTAAAAATATGTTAGTGTTATTTAAATGCTCTTGCGAAGCTTCATATTTGTCAATTCTAATATTTTTCCATTCGTTAAATCTTTTAACAAAAGATTTTTCTCGATCCTTGCTAAACAACATACACGGTAAAGAGAAAACTGAAGTCTTCTATACAGAACATAAGAGCCACTCTCGCCGAACTTCGTCACCATTTCGAAGTTTGGAAAAAATATTCTTTTGTATGCTTTTAATGAATAAAATTAGACTTCTGTGACTGTCCACTACCAATATGTGTTTTTTTTTAAAACATGTTTATTTTGGGAACATTTTCTATAGCTTCCGCCTACCGTACAGCCTTTTCTTTAGCTATTTTACGCTTTTTTATCCCACTTGGATATGGTCAAAAGCACTGTTATCGTGCGGGTCATACGATTTATCAACGACAAACTTTTAAGTTTGTTTTTCTTTTATTACGTGTAATCATATCCTCCGCATAAAATCCGGAAGATGAATTAGATAGACCTATGATATTTTCATATGAAAAAAAAGGATAAAAATATAAATACCAGCAGTTGCAAAAATCTTTGAGCGATGTCACTTCAAAGTCAGATTGACAAGTCAGTGACAAAATGAGTAATAGAAAACAATTTTCGGTTTTTTTGCATCCACAAGCGAAAAAAATAGTATTAAAACTAATAAAATATTACGAAAATGAAAATTCACCGGCCAATATCCAGGAGACAGTAGCAAAAGCTCTGGGAACCGGTATAAGGACTGTGCAGAAAATTGTGCATGAAAAAAGGCATAATTTACTACCGAAGAAGATTAAGAAATGTACACGAAAAAAGCCAAAGACAGAAGACTTAAGTGACAATGTAAAAATGGATGTTCGTAATGCAATTTACGATTTATACACATCAAAAACTAATATAATCCTTCAAGTTTTAAAGGAAGCATTAAAAAATCGAGGCGTATTGGAACTTGGACTAAAATCGTTGTCAAAATTAATAAAAATGTTGGGTTTTCGATACAAAAGGGACTGTAATCGAAGATTTTTATACGAGTTGCCACATATAGCAAGTCAGCGTATCCAGTTTTTAAAGAAATACACGGAAAATGTTAATTCAAAATTTAGAAAAGTGGTATTTTTAGACGAGACTTGGATATAACAAGTTTTCTTTGCACAGGGGTGGCCCGCATTTAAATAAATGACACTGTATAAGTGGTTAGATTTTTAGGTCAAGCGGGGCTCGTAATTTTTGGTGATTGATAAAAAAATCTGTTTCATTAAGTGGCAGTATAAACAGAACATATCCTGACTATTTCACTGATTCGAACCGCCTTCCGACTTTATTAAGGCGCTTGCCATTTTGTCAATTTTTGTTTTTGCCAACCAAAAAATTTTCTTATTTAGTCCCGCGGCATTTAATATATAAAATAATATTAAGTGGCTATCTTAATAACATTGGGTAATATAATAAAAAGAAACTATTTTCTTACTACCTGTATATATGTAAATAGCCCATCGAGATTTAATAGCTCGATAAAAGAATCACACAACATTTTGGTATTCACTGTGTTTTCTGATTTGAGTCATAATGTTGGTGACCTTTGGACCCGCACGATAAGACCGCATTCGACTATACTCATTTTAGTCAATGATTGTATAATTTAAACTATGCACTATGCGCCGATTTTGTTTTTTAAAACAAAATAGTTTTGTAAGAATTACAAGTACGTATAAATTATACACTTTAACCATCGAACATCATGCTATTCTTATCGTTTGAAATGCGTGTGGATTTCTTTTACTAGATTGCTAACCTCTAAATGTACACGATCTATAGCTACACTGCCTGATATTCACGTTCACGCCGACTTGCCGATGCGATGACAGGGACTGAAATACGGGGATTCACATACGTTTTATTTCAGCGCAGAGTGCAGAAGCGTCCATCGGCATAGGCCGGTCTATCTTAAATCGCAATAAATACTGACATTAGCGGTTCGTGTCGTCCGCAGCTGGATTTAGTATAAATAATAATTGTTATTTTTGTTATTATTTTAATTTTTATTTCATGGTAAACATATATTAAATAAGCACTGTATACCGTTGACCTAATAGTGAAGTATGTTTTAATTTTTTCTTTTATTTTATTTTTTCCCATTAAATTTGAAGAGTTTCAAGGGCCCCCGCAAGTCAGGGGACCCTTTTGGATAATCCGGTCCTGAATATATTAAAAGTGCGAGGGAAGAGGGCTTAGGGGTTACGTCTCGATAATGGTTAGGTCAACAAAAAAGTTGTTTCGTAAAATTAAAGATAAAATTTAGCATAAAATATGTCTACTTATTTATTTTTTGCTGTCTCTTTCTGGTACTGAAAGGAGTTCAGAGAGATTTAACGGAGGCATGACCTGGGGATGGACGGTTTAAATCCATGGCACTAAAAAATCCGTATATTACCAAACCAAAAATAATTTGATCTTAGATTTAAGTCCTTGGTAAATTCTAATTGAACAATTTTTTTTTAAGTCTTAATAGTTGTGCAAGGGGGGGATATAAATATAATATATAATATATTTGCGCCAGCATCAATTAGAATTACTCTTAATTAGTTATTCTTCTTTATACCCCAAATAGCACAAATTAGCTGATGAGCTTTTTGCCTAACCGTTAGCCATAAAAGACACATAAAAACTAGAGATTTGTCAATTTTTGGCAAATGATTCTTAGTTTGATTTCTAGCCATGAAAGCCCGCCTCAAATTAGATTTTTTGGCTCCAAAAGTAGCAGTTTTTAATGTAGATAGGCTATAGCATAATTACTTGGCCAAAAAATGTCTTTTATGGGGAAATCAAACCTCCAACTTTTTTTTTGTTATATTAGATGGCCAAAAAGTAAAAATATTTGTCAATTTTATTGCCACAACATAACCAGATATATTCTAGTAACTATTGAAGTTAAATTATAGTAAGCATAGCTATTTAAAATGCCAGAATATGGCATTTTTAATCAATAGAAATCGAGGTCAGAATATAAATCAGTAACTAGGCATTTTTCCCACCCAAATTCCAACCAAACATATTTTAGCAAGTATTTTAAGTTTAATTATAGTCATAATAACTATATAAGAATGCCAGATTACATTTTAAGACAACAGAAATTGAGAGGAAAAAATATGGCTTTTATTGTCATATTTTTGTTTCAAAATTAAACTAAAATTGGGTAGTTTTATTTCGCTTATTTTTGCTATAACATTGCCAAAAATGCCACATTTTCAAATTTACGTATACCAATAGAATTATACTTAACCAAACTGAAGATTTATTTAGAACAACGAAATATAAATTATTTACCATACAAACTGTCTAATAAAAAATTAAATATTCCACTACATATTATAGAAAAACGCCGACCTGGGGTAATCGCCGTTTAATTTTGTTACGCTGGCTCCTGAGTCTTAAATTAGCCATTTTTAGCGAGTTCTAGGAAAAGGCAAAAAATGAGAACTTATTTAGGTAAGTTTCGGAAAAAATGTTACTCAAATTTCGGCTAAAAAACAAGTCAGAATTCAGCTAAAAAAGCTCGATTTTAAAGTCAAAAAGTAGCTAAAAGACCCAACCATAAAATCAAAAGAGAAGGTCTGATAATTGCCAATTGGCCATTTTTACACCATCATGGCCAAATTATTATCCCTACTTTAACTATATTTTCGTCTTTATACTGTAATAGAACTGTTATTTTGGCTAGCAATTTTAGCTAATTAGCCAGGTATATTAGCCAATATCACAGCATTTTAGTCCATATATGATTTTATGTGCTACTTGGGACCTTAAATCTCACATACATTTTGAATATTAACATATTCTCGGTTGATTTTCATTTGCAATCCCGGAATTTCTGCTTTTAGAATAAACAAAGTACTTATAAATCCAATATTTTATTAATTAATATATTAAGTATTCAAACATATGTTAAAATATTCAATTTTAACTTATAAGATGTAAACATAAAAATATGCCAAACAACAGATTACTACTGATCAACAAATAAAATTATTTTAGATTATAAATGTATTAAGATTACTTATTATTCAGATTAGTAAAAGTCAGTGTACAATTTAATTGATGGAGACTTAGACCTCTGGTTCAATTTTGACCATTTATGTATACCCCACAACGGAAAAGCTCTTCAAGACGGTAACCAGTCTAAAAATGTTTAGACCTATCCTTCTTAAAAAACTACTTAAAGCCTTATTATTTTTTTCTATATGGACAACCGAGATTGGCGTGAATATTTTTTAAAATAGTATGATAATTTATATCCTTCTCTTCACAAGTTTTATAATATTAAAAATATCTGTTAATACCTATATAGAATAAGTTACAACTGTGGATTGAATATATGTGTAAAAGTTTAGTAAGAATAATACCACTTTACATAATTTAATTATAGTAGTTTTTGATGTACCATTTTAAGATTAGGCTTTTAAACTACTCATACTTTTACTTCAAAAGTATTTTCCAGAGTTTATGAATAGAAAATTAAAACTGTGACATGAAAGTAATCGTTTAAATGCTGCCTATTTTCTCAAAATATTTGTAGTGGAATGTATGTACCTACCTTAAACATATGACTTTTATGTTTTTCTCAAAAAAAATATTAATTTTTTGCAATCGAGGCGATAAAGGTATGGGAAGTTGTTTGATCAAAATTATATACTATATTAGAAAATATATAAAACACAATAAAAAATCTACATTTTAAGTGGTAGCATGCCAGCGTTTACTCTTACTATTCTTGTTTTTTACTTTTTGTCGTTATAAAGATATTACCTTCAAATCACTCATTTTAACTCACACCTTGCAATTTCACAAAACAAATGCTGGTAGATAAGTTGAGTTTCTAGATAATAAAATATTCAAAATTCAAGTTATGCAAAACAATATATTTTCTATAAACAAGTGACAAAGTTGCAAAACTCGGTTATTTTAATATTAAATAAAGAAAACAGCTTTAATCTGCGTAGATCATGAATATTAATGTGATTGTTATTCTTATTTCGTTTCCAATATTTACTGATTTAGAATGAAATATTATAATAATATTAATAATACCAAAATCTAAGGGTATCGAAAATGACACAAAAAAAATTCATTATTATCAGTGGCCTACTAAGGAGGGTCCAAAGGGCCTACACCCCCCCGGGGATGTATTAAGGAAAGATATAATTAACACGCACATGGACTTTCTATAATGACAATTTCTTCCTATGCCACACTTGAGTTTTGGGCATAATTAAAAATAAATTGAATAGGTACTTAAGTATTTTTTTACACTGATTATTTAAAAAATAATTCATTGGATTGCCACAAATTTTCCAGTTTTTCTCTATATACACTGGCTTTATAAAATGCCTTCCTAGAGGGGAAGAAAGGCCTACGGTTTTGTTAACACAACGTAAGCATAACTCCCACGAAAATCAACCACTAAATAAAAAGGTTCTAACCTATATAGTTAGAGTAATGTACTATAAAATAATTTTTAGTTTAAAACATCGGTTGGTACTAGGCGGGGGCGTTTTCCTCTTTTTTGCTTCCTCTCCTATATCACTTAACTCTTGCACAAAATTTGGAATCAATGTAATAAATAATGTTTTTCTGGCTGATTTTCTAAATATTTTATTAGGCCGCTATTTTGTTTTATCTTATTAGATTTTTACCCAAATTTGAATTAAATCGGGAAAGTAGTTTTTTGGCTATGTTGCGAACTGTCAGACATACCGACAAAATTGAAAAAAACTTGTTTTTTTACATCTAGGAACCCTAAAACGTAAAGATATATAAAAACCTGGGAGGGTAATTTTTCCCCGATTACAAACATTTCCTCCATTTTGTTTCGCCATCTTGAAGTCGTACCACACTTTTATCAGTTTACCTTTATTAATTCTTACACAAAATCTGAAATCCATAAATGTACGCTGATTTTTTAAACATTTTATTGATCAGCTATTTTAGATTCATAGCAGAATTTTATCAGTTTATTCGTACCTGATACTTATTTTTTTTGTGCAAAATTTGAGGTAAATGGGATAAGCACTTTTTTAATAATTTTTTTGACATTTCGGTAGGCCGTAATTTTGTTCCGGTAACCAAAATTTGAAGTCAAACGGGTAAGTCGGTTTTCAGCTATGCGGTCAACAGACAGACAGACGAAATTGAAAAAACATGTTATTTGGCATTTAGGGACCCTAAAGCGTGAAGATAAAACCTTTACGATTACAATACCTCCCTAAATATTGACTTGTGAAGTATACTGACGTTAATAGCACTTGGACTTTTAATCAGGTATATATTTTTATTTTTTTCATACGTACGACCTTATTAAATTGCAACATTTATGTTTCTTTTACCCATCCCATCATCAAACGTCTCGTATTATTGCCGGGAAATTTCTCATTAAATTGTGTGTGTGTGTGTGTGTGTGTGTGTATATATATATATATATATATATATATATATACCCATATTTATATATATCCGTTGGGTATATACCCACAGCCCATCACTGACCGTGGCACAGAAACTGTTCGTTGTATAGAGGTGTCCGTTGTGGGGAATAAACAAATTAAATACCAATGTAATTTTATTTAAAAAAATATTTTATTTTTAAGTAAAAAAATAATATGTTTAGTACAAATTATTAATACAATTATTATTACGTATACATCAACATCTTTTACATACATATATGCATACAAATGTACTACCTAATATAAAATATTATACTACCTACATATACAGTTTGATACAGAACTACTTTACAAAAAGTTTCTATCGAAAAAAATTATCGAGTGTTGTTTATCTTAAACATAGTTAATTTATTTTTAATAATTTGAGATTCCATTTTAGACGCAACTTGGATTTTTTCTCTTAAAACAGAATCTCCAGAAACATACAAAAGTTTTCAATATTCCTTAACATTTTATATGCTTCCTTAATGTTCTTAATATTGGAAGAAATAATTTCTTCACTCTCATTTTCTTCATTCTCGTTATATGTACTCACGTACATTTATGTTAGGATTTTCCGTGAATAAACTTTCATCAATTTCTGAATATGAAGTTAATTCAGAAGAGAATACATTGATGTTTCTACATAATTCCGATAATGGCACATCATCTTCACTATCATCGTAGTCAACGTTTTCGTCGAATCCAGCTTTGCGGAAGCAGTTATTGATGGTCTTGGATTCGACTTTTTTCCATGCAACAACAATCCAAATTAAGGCACTTACAACATTTATGGATTTCTCCCATTGTTCGGTAGATTCAGATGGATGACAAAAGTCGCTTGATTAAAAACTTTCTGTAGTGGTTTTTAAAATTTTGAATCATACCCTGGTCCAATGGCTAGCAATGTGATGTCGTATTTGGCGGTAAAAAAATTATTTTAACATTTTTTAACTCCAGTTTTGGGTGGGATGCAGCATTATCCAAAAATAGAAGTACATTTCGGTTTTGCCTTTGCATTTTTCGGTCAAATTTCATCAACCAATCCGACATTATATCCCTTATCCATGCTTTCTTGTTATAGTACCGTTCAATTTTTCCACGCTTGATCCTTTAAAACAACGGGGTTTTTTACTCACCAGTGCATTTTCTTTTTCTCCATTCATAGCGGAGCAAAGTAAAATAGTGAGTCTCTCCTTGGACGCTTTCCCGCCAGCACATGTTTCACCTTTTAAAGAAAACGTTTTATTAGGCAAGGCGCGGAAAAAGAGTCCCGTTTCATCGGCGTTATAAATGTCTATCGGTGCGTAGTTTTCGATAATTGCACATAATTTCGTCTGCCAATTCATTACCTGAATCAACTCATCAAGTCTACAGCCGCTGCTTCGCCACAGGTAGATTTGAAAGAGATATTATGACGTTGACAGAACTTCTCCAACCATCCATTTGATCCTTTAAAACCATCAACTTTTAGATTCTTCGCAATTTCTTGTGCTTTTTCCTTTATTATTGTACCGGATATTGAAATGTTTCTGGAGCGTACTTTACAAAACCAGCCGTAGACAATTTGGTCTATGGCATCACCCTCAGTATTCGCAAATTTCTTTTCCTCTTTCATATTCCCGGTCTAGGCGAATGGCTTGTTAAGAGCGCTCTTGTTTCTCAAAATATCACTAATGTAAGATTTTCCTACACATATTTTTTCGGCTAATACTCTACCACTAAGTTTGTTTTTTTCCGCGTACTGGATTATTTCAACTTTTTTTGAAGACTCAAAAACTTTCTTTTGTTTGAAGACATATTGATCGCAGCAGAGTAACATCAAAACTAAGATATTCTATTGATGAAAACTACATTTTATAAAAACAAGGTGATCTATTTACCAGATCAAGCCAGACAGCATAAGCCAGCCTATTGTTAACATAGTGCTATTAGCATAGATCTAAATATAGTTCAATAAAATTACCGGCATTAAATGTGGATTTTTCAAAAATTATCCAAACATCTGTCTGTTCTGAGGTAAATTTTACTGTTTTTATTAAAAATGTTCAAAATTTTACTGTCCGTGTCCGTTGTCAAGAGGGTTTAATACACAGGAATACATATACAGGGTGGCCCAACGAAAAGGTCCCACCCTTATTTATGACTTTCCTGGTATATTTTGGGAAAAACGCTTGGACACGTCAATTTTGATTTTTAGGGGGACGTCTTTTCATGTATGATTGTATAATACAGGGTGTTCCAAAAATAAGATATCGCATTACACTTGACATTTTTAAATGGAAACCCCCAATTTTTTTTCTATTTTTGGATTCTCCAGGAAGTTTTTAGTAACTTTTGTATAATAGAGTTTATACCTATCTTCAACCATTTTGAAGTTTTTTTAATTTTTTTTATAAAATTCGCCTCATTTAATTTAGTACTGATAATACGGAAAAAAATAATAATCACCGATACCAGCAAGAAATTTAGCATCCGTCAATGTCATCGTAAATCATAGAACAACTTTATCTTTGATTTGAAATCGTTAAGTTGCCTAGTTCTATTATAATATTTTGCAATGATTTATTCAATTCAAGAAAGGGTCGAAATAACGAAACTGTATTATCAAAACGGAAGCATTGCAAGAGCTACCGCCCGGTTGTTTAATGCGTTACATCCAGACAAAAATATTAACCATAAGTATGTGGCTAAATTAATAAGAAAATTTGAAGCAACTGGATCTGTATCTAATATTCGCCGGAATCAGGAAAATCGTCCAAGTAGAAATGAAGCCAGAGAAATAGCAGTTTTGGGACACGTGGCTTTGACAACACCCAAAGTACTCGTGGTCTGGCTTTCTTCAGGATTTACACGCTCAACAGTGCAAAGAATTTTGAAATCCTATAAATTTCACCCGTACAAAACTAAACTTGTCCATGAGCTTAATGAAGACGATTATGATAGAAGGTTGGAGTTTTGCGAATTAATGACACAACGTTTGAACAATAACCCAAATTTGTTATTTAACATTTGTTTTTATGAATGTACCTTCTATTTACATGGTGCTGTAAATAGACATAATTGTCGATATTGGAGCGACTCGAATCCACATTTGTTTCGAGAGGTACATTCGCAATACCCACAAAAAATTAATGTCTGGGCCGGCATTTTCGGAAATCATATTGTAGGACCTTTCTTTATTCCTGGAAACTTGACGGGGGAGTTGTACTTGGACATGTTGGAAAATACAATAGAGCCACGAATAACCGAAATAATAGAAAATGAGGTTAATTATCTTTTTCTTCATTTCCAACAAGATGGTGCACCACCGCACTATGTAGCTCCAGTACGACAGTTTTTGGACACCCATTTCCCAAATCAGTGGATTACGGCGCGGCCCCATTGAAAATATCCACTAATTCTCCGGATTTGAGTCCTTTAGATTACTTTCTTTGGGGACATATAAAAAGTAAGGTTTTTAGTTTTTCTTCGGGAGCGGATCACGGCGGAATGCAGACAAATAACTCCAGAAATGTGTGAAAATGTTAGGAATAGATTTGAGCAAAATATTTATTATTGCATGGAGGTAAACGGACACCACTTTCAACATTTATTACCACATTGACTTTTTGACACATTGTAGCTAAGTAACTAATTTTTGTTTAAATTTTAATGTGAATGTAAAACTGTAAATGGTTTAGTGTTCCTGATTCCGGCGAATATTAGATACAGATCTAGTTGCTTCAAATTTTCTTATTAATTTAGCCACATACTTATGGTTAATATTTTTGACTGAATGTAACGTATTAAACAACCGGGCAGTAGCCCTTGCAATGTTTCCGTTTTGATAATAAAGTTTCGTTATTTTGACCCTTTCTTGAATATAATTTATCAATACTTGATATTATTCAATTATTCAAATAACTTCAAAATGGTTGAAGATAGGTATAAACTCTATTATACAAAAGTTACTAAAAACTTCCTGGAGAATCCAAAAATAGAAAAAAAATTGGGGGTTTCCATTTAAAAATGTCAAGTGTAATGCGATTCTTATTTTTGTTTTTATTACATGAAAAGACGTCCAAAAAATCAAAATTGACGTGTCCAAGTGTTTTTCCCAAAATATACCAGGAAAGTCATAAATACAGGGGAACCTTTTCATATATGATACCAGACAGGCGCCTTTATTTCAATTAAAATCAAATAAGTATAAATTAAATGCTTACAAAAATGAGTCGTTAGTTAAAGTGAAAAAACTTATAAAGCAAAAAGCTTTTGTCCCATAAATTTAAAACATTTTGAAACCACATGGTCCGTTAGTAAGCTTAATAATTATTAACTCTTATAATGTAGTATACGACGCATCTCCTCCCCTATATTAGGAAGGCTGGCTGTGACTAAGATTAGGCAATAATTATGGCCTTATGCTTGTTCTTTATACAACCTGTGTTTGTAACTAAAACGTAAAACTATGCAAACATTTCCAGCGCACTTGTATCGCCGCGAGTTTTACACTTGATACATATAACTGTTCAATGATATTTATTTTGTTTTACACAAACCTTAATGTCTGTTAGATTTGAGTCGTTTTTACTTTGAAACGAACCCCGATCTAAGTTTTTAACATGCTATACCGAATCATGGATAAAAAAATACTAAAGATATTATTGTAATAAAAAAGACGCGTTTTTTTTGTCCTTATCCAATACATTGTAATAAAATTCGTAATGAAAGTTCAGCGTAAAGGAGATTTATCGGTTTTTTTTTGTGTACAATTGGTACTTAAGAAATGAATTCACAGATTAACATTTTATGATGATGTCTCTTTCTCTAGCAGTCTAGCGTCGGTGTTGTTTCTAGTACGTTCACATAGCGCAGGTGTCGTTACGGACATAAAATTCGGGATGCCGGGATTGATATGAATATCCGAGACGGGAGGCTAGTCACAGCGATAAAACTAAAACAAAAAATCCCGCCAGCCGCCAGTAATAACGTCGATCGCCGTTTCGAACAAATCGTAACTGTCTAAATGAACAATTCTCGCGGTAACTTAGTGACTTTTTGGTATCTTAGTAGATACTTTTTTAAGTTACAAGATACATTTTTCCGACAGCTCTGTATTATCAAGAACATCTATCAGCAGATCAGAGAACTTTAAAGCAACACTGATACCACAATTTTAAAATTAGATGAATTTGTTCAAATTATAAGAGCAAGTCTTAATCAAGATCCAGATTATTTATAATCTTTTCAAGGACGATCTTTAATATATTATACAAGTTTGTTGCGGCATAAGGTGTTAGGTCTGGTTTTTATCCGTGGCAACTTAAATGAGTTAAGATATCTGGAACTTTTGGAAAATCAAATTGAGCATGTTATCGATGAACTATCACTTAAAACTCGGCAAAATACAATTAGTAAGATTTTCTTTAAAATAATTGTTAAGTATGGATAGAGATATGGAACTGGCCCGCGAACAGCTCAGATCTAAAGCACACGGATACCTTTTGTTTTGGGATATTTGAAAGATACAGTTTATGGAGAAATAATAATATTGAAGTTCAGAGAGAAATAGGAAATTAAACGGAAATGAGTAAGAAGCGAAGAAATACACTGGAATGCCAAAAAAAGAACTTATAATAAAAGATTTTTGTTTTCCTGTTTGTGGTTAATTCTAAGTTTGAATTAGTACCATGTTATTTCTAAATTTAGTAAACAGAATTTAAGAACTATGTAAAATGTTCTATCTCATTGTGTAAATATTAACACAAAATATAAATAAGTTAAACAGTAAATCAAACTTCAAATGTTAATGTCATGACATTGGAAAAATAAACCTTTAATATCCAGGTATCCAAATAGGTAAGTAATTATATACGAAAAATCGTAGTATTTCGTAATTTTAAAATCTTCTATATTTGGAAAACTGTTAATTTTTTTATACAACAAAGTTGGTACTTGCCTTACTTTTTTGACATCCGGTTTACTTTAAAATATCAGTATATGAAAAAGCAAATCGAATCAAACAACTTATATTTGGAACATTTTTCACACACATTTCAGTAGGAAAAATTATTTAAGATATTTATATGACAATTAGAAACTTGGTCCCACTTAATCTTGCTCATATAAAGAATATTCATTATTTTCAATAATTTCAAATTATAATAATCCGATTTGAATTGTAAAAAAAGTTTAAATACAAGAATAATCATAAAAACGTTTTGCTATACTATGCTCATACAATTTGAAGATTATCTAGGAACATACAAATAAAACTAGTATTAAAAAAGACCAATAAATAATTATAATATATAAATATATTACATTTACAATATATCAGTCTGTATACAATAAAAAACAAGAACTTATAACTTTTTATTAAAGTTTTGTACTTATCACATGTCAAACTAAATTAATGTGTGCCAACACTGACTTCCCATACTCTAATGACGTTGTCAGAGTAACCAGAAAACAGAGTTTGACCATCAGTAGACCAGGCTAGAGATAGACATTGTGGTGGTTCGGCTTTGGAGCGTGGTGATGGTATGACAACTTCAGGTCGCAGTTCTTCAACCATTTCCTTGCTTTCAAGATCCCAGATTTTAATTGAAGGGCCAAAAGCAGCACACAACCAATATCTATGAAACATAAACTTATTACGAACTTATATATATATATATAAATATGTCACTATTCTCAAATTTCTCAAGTAAATCAGTCCCATATCCGCATAACCCTTTCATAGAAAATCAAGGGGTTAAATCATTATCATCACAAAACAACAATAAAATTACCGTTACAGTATATTATTAAATTTCAATTTTATCTTAAATTGGTATGTATCAGTATGAAGCATTAGGTGACAATTCCTCGAACCAAATTTAAAACTGATAATTTCTAGACTAACAGACACACGTTCACTAGAAATAAAATAATTTTCGCAGCAAATATAATTTTTTTTATTGAATCATTTTTGGGTTGTCGCAAACTAAAACAAAAGGAAAATGGTATAAGAAATGCAATACTACAAAATGATGTACATTTTAAAAATCTTAAGACTTTTTTTGCTTATTTAGGCCATTGCCATTAAATAAAGTTTTTGCAGCAAATTTAATTTTTTTACCGACTCATTTTTAGGTTGGGGCAAATTAAAACAAAAGGAAAATGGTATACGAAATATAATATTACAAAATGATGTACATTTTAAAAATCTCAAGACTTTTTTAATTATTTAGACTAAATTTGTTCTTACTGGCATTTGTCATTAAATAAAGAAAAACACATTTGCACACTGTTTTGATATGTGAATACATTACTGCAACCCCTTCAGATTTTATATTGAAAAGTTAAAACTATTGAAAATGAAGAACGCCTCTTAAGTGGTCATAGCATAATGGCTTTTTTAGATTAACACTTTAAAGGACTGTGGTTAGATCCTCATATAGGTACCTTCTGATGTTCCTTTTCATTGTAACATATTGCCTTGTTGGCAGTAAGTAAATGAAACCTTGTTAATGATTCACATAATTGTATTTACCTGTTTGGTGAGAAGCACAGAGCTGTAACTACATCATTATGCTCCAAGGTGTGTAAATGTTTTCCATCATTTAAGTCCCAAAGCATAGCTTTGCAGTCTTTGCCTCCAGAAGCACAAAGAGAACCGTCTGGTGATAATGCGACAGTATTAAGGTATCCTGCATGACCAGAGTGGTTGATCTTTAGTTTGCAATTGGTCAAGTTCCAGACTTTGACCATTCGATCCCAGCCAGCTGAGACAATAATGGGGTTGGCATGGTTTGGAGAGAAACGAACTGAAGAAACCTGTAAAAAATAAGCTTGTATTTTCTATTTTAAACCCATATTTTATTGTCAATCAGTCGGTTGCACAAAACTTAATTGCTGTTTAGAATATTTAACCGAGCTTCCAGATTTGGCAAGCTGCTTATAGAAATCTAGGAACGCGCCGTCAAATTTAACATTCTGTTAAACATTCTAAACTTTAATAGTTTTCTGCAACCGGCCATTTGGCTATTAAAAAACACTAAGCAGTACTAGCCATTATTTGTAGGTATGTGTGCCTATATTACATTTTGTATTCTTTAGTTGTATAGACAAACAATAATGTTTATTGAATACATTTGTTCACAAAAAACAATTGAAAAAACAAACTTAAGTATATAATTGAAACAATGAGCTAAAAGAAATATATGTGTTTGAGCTTTCTCAAGACATTATTCTGGTTTGCTTGATTTCTAAAAAAGTATTTTTTCATTAAAACCAAAAACACAGGAAAAATATATACAAAGACGCAAACATTATATACCGGGTGGTCGAAATTGGTCTGTTTTAACAGAGAAAACCTATTTCCTGACTAGATAGAGCAAAACTGACTTAGGTGTCATGGGCTCGATTTCTGAGAAATGTTTAATGGCAAAAACCGCCTGCCGATATTTTCACTGCCAACTGAGATATAGGGCGTTTTTCAATTTTCGGCCATTTTGAAAATTGTCCATAACTTTTTTATTTTGCGGAATATTAACATTCTGCAAAGACATTCTAAAGGCACTTTTTTATGTGCAATCCAGTGGCGTACTCAGATTTTTTCTATAGTTGTCCGTTTTATCATAAATAGGCAAAACTTTTTTTTTTTCAAATGGAAATCATAGTTGGCTATAAATTATAAAAAATGCTCGCGTTTAGCCCTTTTCAGTGATATAAAGTTGTAGGTACTTATTTTCAAAAATAACGAAAATATTAGGTGTTTTTGGTTTACATCGAAGTAGGCCTTGGAATAATGACGCGCGTTCAATATTTTGAATATATTGCTGTCAGATTACTGTAGTCTGGTGTAATTATTGCGTTTTGGTGTTATCTTTATAAAGTTGTGTTAAGTTGCTGACAAAATATGATATGTTAAAATGTTACATATTATCTAACGAAGTTCCTGAAGCAGCTAGTGAATTATATTTTAATACATTTCCCGAGCGACGTCAACCGGATAACCGAATTTATCAAACATTAAAAAGTAATTTAGTAAATTACGGAAGTTTTAAAAAGTTAAGAACAAGACATTATGAACTAAAGGAAGAAAAGGAAATCCAGCAGCTAAATATAATTGGTGAGGTATTAGATCATCCTGGCACCTCCTCTCGAACATTGGCTAATATAACGAATGTTCCAAAGACCACCGTTTTAAAAATACTCAAAAAACATAAATTCAAACCGTACAGAACGAGAAGAGTTCATCAACTCCGTGAAGGGGACGCCGCTAGAAGATTGAGATTTTGTCAGTGGTATGAGCAAAAATTCATGGAGAATGAGAATTTTCCATTAAATATTATTTGGAGTGATGAATCCAGAGTAGATACTTCTGGTATATTTAATAGATATAATTCATATCACTGGTCCACTGAAAATCCACACGTAGTTGTGCAACAAGACCGGCAAGGTCGGTGTGGATTCAATATATGGGTGGGGATATTCCGAGGAAGATTTGTGGGACCTTATTTTTACGATGGAAATTGAACTGCAGATTATGTAAATATTTTGCGCACATATATTGTCCCTTTGTTGGAAGACATACCTTTAGCTGATGCCAGAAATATCTACTATCAACAAGATGGTTGTCCCCCGCACAATGCAAGGATCACAACTGATCTTTTAAACTTCGAATTTCGAGAAAATTGGATTGGTACGTGGGGCCCCATACCTTGGCCTGCTAGGTCCTGTGACTTAACTCCCTTAGATTTTTTTTTGTGGGGAAGATTGAAGGACTTGATATTTAAAGGAAGAACCTTTCACACAAAAGAAGAATTGCAAGAGGCCACTAGGCAAGCTTTTGCATCTATTAGCCCAGTTGAACTAATAAATAGTTGCAACTCGGTACGCAAAAGATGCTTAGTTTGTATTCAACAGGGAGGGTCTCAATTTGAACAACTTCTCTAAATATATTTATCAGAAACCTATCTAACTAAATACCTAGATTTTCATAATTATTTTTTATTTTCACTTGTAGCTGTAAATAGTAGTTTAGTTTGTTAATTTTGTTCAACTTTGCTATGTAAACAAAAAAAAAATAAAAAAAATTAATAATAAATAATTAAAATAACGTTAGCTAGTGTTATTTAAAGTTGTGTTTAAGTTGCTAACAAACTATAAATCTTAACAATACATAATTGAGATATTGTCATCACAAATCAAAGCCTACTTCGATGTAAACCAAAAACACCTAATATTTTCGTTATTTTTGAAAATAAGTACCTACAACTTTATATCACTGAAAAGGGCTAAACGCGAGCATTTTTTATAATTTATAGCCAACTATGATTTCCATTTGAAAAAAAAAAGTTTTGCCTATTTATGATAAAACGGACAACTATAGAAAAAATCTGAGTATGCCACTGGATTGCACATAAAAAAGTGCCTTTAGAATGTCTTTGCAGAATGTTAATATTCCGCAAAATAAAAAAGTTATGGACAATTTTCAAAATGGCCGAAAATTGAAAAACGCCCTATATCTCAGTTGGCAGTGAAAATATCGGCAGGCGGTTTTTGCCATTAAACATTTCTCAGAAATCGAGCCCATGACACCTAAGTCAGTTTTGCTCTATCTAGTCAGGAAATAGGTTTTCTCTGTTAAAACAGACCAATTTCGACCACCCTGTACATACTTGAAACATTAAAAGGTTTAAAAACTTAAAATTGTTATATTAATGATATTACATATGCAATGTTTGGTAAAATGAAATGTTTAGTTTTGACAAAACACACAAATTTAAAACAATTCTATCCATTTAATACTTAATTTTATAGTATAAACCTTGGAAAAGCAATTGACAAGTGTTGTAAATGATATTAGACTGATCGAGTTTGGAGTGTTTCGGTTATCAATTTTTTTTTTAGTAATAAAAACAGTAGAATTTATCTGATGTTTAGCTAGTTGTGAAACAAATAATATTTTTATAGATATACAGAGGCAAGTTTATTTTCTATTTAAAATATATATAGAGAAAATAAGATTTTTAATTTTAAATGCTCTCTTATTATTTAATTAGGTTGAAATATATTTGGCTTAAACCACAAATATTTTTTTTATCATTAACTGCTTCATTCTCCTTTTTTATTTCTATCATTTCTTTAAATGTCAATTTACGATAAATTCTCATCTTGTGCTAAAATCTCGGTTGCACTGAAATTAAACTTGTTTTGTTGTTTGTTCATGCTTTTGAAGGGCAGTAGAGGCATTTTTTAGTATACTTGTAGCCTTTAATCCTATTCTAAGCATTGTGTTGTCATTCCGATATATTTTTTAGAACAATTCAAACAGGAATTGAATAAACTAAGTTTGATTTCTTTTTTTGTGGTACTCTACTTTTTAATGGGCTTTGTGACAAACAGATATTATGTTTTGAAACAATGGATTTAAATTTTTCTGATAAATTATTTGTGTAAGGTAGTGCCAAAGAACTTAGGATTTTCGTTTTTAATTCGTTCTTTCTTTTTGTTATACAGATAAGTTCTTAGTTTAATAATTCTTAGAATATTTTTTCTGGATAATGGTTATCGATTAACGTTTGTTTCACTTGTTCCAGAGTTTCTGGTCGATATTCTGGAGAGGTTAGTGCGATTGCTCGGTCAGTAAATCCTATTATCTTATCACACTATTTTTTTGGTTATTTGAATGGTTGGAATTAAAATTTAGATATCGGCCCGACCAAGTTTTGTTGGTATACCATTTAGTTTTTAAGTTGTTTTGTGCTAAATTTCTAATTAACGTTAAATCTAAAAAATTAAGTTCCTTATTTTCTTCAATTTCCTTTGTGAATTGTAATTTAGGGTGGAAATTATGAAAAGCATTTACTAGTTTATTTATTTTGTCTTCTGGAATAGCAGTTAAACAATCATCAACGAACCTTTTGAAAACAATTATATTAAAATCCAGTTTCTCCGTTACACTTTCTTCTAGATACTCCATTACAAGTTGTGTTATTGTAGAAGAAATTGGAGAACCCATTGCACAACCATTTATCTGTTGATAAAAACTTTCTTTATATTGAAAATAATTGTTATTTAATGTGGTGGTTACAGCCTCTATAAAATGTTTTAACTCGAGTGCTGTATGTTTTTTTAATGTATATGGGACACATTAAAAGAACTGTGACTATTTGAGGAACTAATTCGTTTGGAATGTTGGTATATAACGAAACTACATCAAGCGATATATTCAGTTTAGGTAAATCATAAATTTTAGGGGCAACAGCATTATGTATCATTAAGTTTTTGGCTACATTTTCTGTGATAAGTTTTTTGCTTAAAAACATTTTTTTTTTAATGTATTATTTTTGTTTTCAAATATATGTGACATCGTTTTTTATTTTTTTATACTTATTTGTGCCACTGAGTAGCTCAATCATTTTATTTTCATAATCATTTGAATTCATTACAACTGTTTTATTAGATTTATTTGGTCTGTGTATTTTACTTTGGGGCTTATTTTTAACAAACTGTTTTGTTTTTGGATTTTAGTTTGAAATTTGTTTGTTTAATATTTTTGTGGCTAATTTTCATTTTGTGATATACCAAAAAAACTTCGTCGGGTCGATATCTAAATTTCACTTCCAACCATTCAAAGAACCAAAAAAATAGTGTGATAATAGGATTACCTAACCGCTCAATCGCACTAACCTCTCCAGAATACCGACCAGAAACTCTGAAAAAAGTTAAACAAACGTTAATAGATAACCATTAACCAGAAAAAAATATTCTAAGAATTATTAAACAAAGAACTTAACTGTATTATAATAAAAAGAAAGAAAATTAAATTCTCTTTATACCCCATTAAAAAGTAAAGTACCACAAAAAAAGATCAAACTTAGTTTATTCAATTTCGTGTTTGAATTGTTTTAAAAAATATATCGGAATGACAACACACTGCATAGAAAATAGGATTAAAGGCTATAAGTATACTAAAAATGCCTCTACTGTCCTTCACAAGCATGAAGAAACAACAAAACATAAGTTTAATTTCAGCGCAACCGAAATTTTAGCACAAGATAAGAGTTATCGTAAATTGACATTTAAAGAAATGATAGAAATAAAAAAGGAGAATGAAGCAGTTAATGATAAAAAATATATTTGTGGTTTAAGCTAAATATATTTCAACCTAATTAAATAATCAGAGCATTTAAAATTAAAAATCTTATTTTCCCTGTATACATTTTAAATAGAAAATAAACTTGCCTCTGTATACCTATAAAAATATTATTTGTTTCATAATTAGCTAAAGATCAGATAAATTCAACCGTTTTTATTGCTAAAAAAAAATTGATAATCGAAATACTCCAAACTCGATCAGTCTAATATCATTTACAACACAACACGTAAATTGCTTTTCCAAGGTGCGTACCATAAAATTAAGTATTAAATGTTTTAAATTTGTTTTAATTTTCCTTAATATGTGTGTAATTTTTTAAATTTCCTTAAATGTGTGTGTTTTGTCATTGTGTGTTAGCATATGTAAATTATTAATACAACAATTTTAAGTTTTTAAACCTTTTAATGTTTCTAGTATGTATATAATGTTTGCATCTTTGTATATATTTTTCCTGTGCAGCAAACCAAAATAAAGTTTTGAGAAAGCTCAACACAATGAGCAAATCGTTGACATGATATGAAAAATGTGTTTTACTCTTAACCCAGGCTCAAGAAAATAAGGCTTCCAAACATAAATATATGGTTAAAGAAAAAATCCCTGATTTTATTTTGAGTCAGGTTAATCTGTTATATTTAACTAGCACATACATTTAAAACACAACATACAATAATAAAATCATACAAATATATGTTTAATGGACAAATAAATTTTACAGAGTGAATGCCGATATATGAATTGCTATTATTGTGGGTGATTTCTTCTGTATGTTTTTTTTTTTTAGATTTTACCTTGTTGTGCCTTTTCCTTTAGATGGCAGGATAAGTTTCCAGTGGAATTTTTTAGATATTGACTGGTTTGACCAACACACACTGTTACAGACCTGACAAGGAATTTCATAAACTACGTTTTTTTTATTTTTGGGGATTTTTGATTCTAGTTGACTGAAATTGTCTTTTAATAGCTGATATTCCTTATGTGCTATGGCAACATTATGTGGTTTGAATACATTTTTAGTTTTTCTGGTAGACAACCTTTAACATATGGTAAAGAAAGATAATTTTTGTTTTGATTTTTTGAAGGATTTGTTTTTTGTAGTTGGTTGTAAAATATATGTCTTTTGAAAATAGTGTTAATTAGGCGGTCAGGATAGTTGTTTAGTTTTGAGTGCATTTTTCTTTTTTTATAGTGTTAGTTCTATATTCTATATCGGATAACTTAATTGTCCGTTCGGCAAGTCCTACGATAACTAATTTTTATTGTGAAATTGGATGTTGGGAACTAAAGTTTAGACCATGTTTCTTTTGTGTACCATTCTTCTCTGTTTCTATTGTAAACTGAAGTTTGTTGTGAGAACTATTATTTTTTTTCTAATATGTTAAGATGACTTATTTTTTGGTTTTGCTGTTATACAATCATTTTTGGTAACTTATGGTGCTTAATATAGATTCCCATTTACAAGCTCAGTAATAAAAGGAGATATTAATGAACCCATGACACACCCTTCTATTTTTGTTTGTGTGTGTGTGTGTAACATAAAATTGTATCTATAACTTTTGGTGTAAATGTTTTGTTGTTCAAATGAGAGTGTAATAATAAACACATACCAAACGCAAAAAAGCATTTACATCAAAAGTGGGATTTTTAAACTTTATAAATTAATATTTTGTGTTGATGGAGTAGGAAAGGAAAGAGTATACATAAACCCTGATGCCAGGGTTTTTTCTTTTTTTTTGTCAGTTATCTATTTTTTGTTTACACATTTCTTCTATATCATTCTTCTTATCACACATAGGCGAATCCAACAAAACACACATCTTACTTAATTTTATAATAGTTTTAATTATATTAATTTGTACAGTTTTGCCAATAAAAATTAGAACGTTCTTTTGATAATAAAGCATCTTTTGACTTTGACATTAAAAAATTGGGTTGCATCAGATTTAGGCTTTTCTTGGGTAAACTTATCTGATAAGAGACTTAACTGTATTTAGCTTTTTTACAATAAAAATACACACTGAAGAGGTATATGTTAAACCATTCATTTATTATCTTACATATAGGTATAAAAATAAATGGGTTCATATAAAACTAAGTTCAGAAATGCCCATATGTGACCAAGTTATTTGCTTGAGTTGGAGAGAGTTGTCTTTATGCACATAATGACTACAAGTAAAAATAAAAGAAATGATGAGTACATATATGAAAAAACCAAATGTGTAACTGTGTGAGGATTAACTATATTTCGCACAGAAAAAGGATGGTGTCTAATATAAAACTACCTGGACAATCAAGAAAATCCCCAAAGAGGAATGATAAAAAAACATACTTTGGATGTTGGACTATTTGAAAACCGATCCAAAAAAAGTTCAGAGGTGTCTAACAGTATCTAAACTTTCTGTGTGCCAGCCTGCAAAAAATTAATTGACACCGAGTTGGAAAAATATGGATACCAGGTGACACAAACACTGAATGCTGAGAGATTATTTTTAACTGTAAATAGATTAATGATCCAAACAAAAAGACAACTTTATAGCTGGTTAACGTTTCACAATGTTTTATTGCTACATCATATAAAAGAAGGACAATGAGAAGTTTATGGATTCTAATTAAATCAATATTATAGTATTTAAATGTAATTAAAATGGTACTAGCCTATTGTTAAAACTTTTTTTATAATATAAAGTTACGAAAAGAAAAAAAGAAAACAAACACAAAATTAATAAGATTACATCACAACCAATAGGAGACACAAACATCATTTTTTTCCCCTAAATATATACAAAGGTAGATACTTACATTTAACTTTCGACCTTTGTTGTCATTAAAATAATAAATATCGACTTGTACATAGGTAAATTCAATGATGGTAGTAATTGCATAAAGTAGAAATGGACTTATAATTTAGGCGTACAGAAAATTCAAAATAACAAATACCACTATTCTCCTGGTATGTTCAACCTATTTGTGTCTACTAAATCCTTTCTCGTTCCAACGTTCTTATCAGCACCTTAAAAGAGTTTACAGTTTTTTTTTAACTTTGCGATGTAGGAGACTAATAATGGCGTGTTTGAAAACAGACATAGAAAATCTCAACACAGCCTACTTTCATATATTCGACAAATTCAAATGTTCATGTGAATGTGATGAATATCGACATTAGATTGAAGTTTGACCAGTATATACAAAACATCTGCGCTAAAGTGGCAAAGGGTTGTTTTGCTTTGCAAGTCGTAGCTCATGAGTTGGATTTTCTTACAGCAAAGAATGTATATTTTGCCCTTGTGGAATCACACTTGCTTTACGGGATTTGCTTCTGGGCTTCTTGCACTGGTTACTTATTTAATTCTGTCTTTGTACTTCAGAAACGAGCACTGCGTGCTTTATGTAATGTGAAAAGGCGGGCTTCCTGGAGACCTTATCTTGGAAACAGTGTGCTTATTACATAAAAAATTTCATGACCAGATTAGCGATGTGACTACACATGTAATACTTCTTCCAATACCCAATGCAGAGCTTACTAAACGTTCATTAATTTATAATATCAGGAAGATTTTTAACCACCTTCCCACCCAATTGAGGCAGATACACAATTACACATCTTTTAGATTGCAAGTGAAGAGTTTGTTGGTTGAGAGAGCCTATCATTCGAATGAGGATTTTTGGAATTGTCGTTTTAACATTGTATAGTGATCATTTTATTTTTTACTTGTATATTGCCCGTTCTTGTCATTTATTGTTTTTGTGTATTTCTTGGACTGTTTGACTAGTAGGTTAAGTTTTTCATTGTTCAGTCTTAAGATTTTTACAGCTTTGTCAATGAATTTTTATTTAATAAAAACAATAAAGCCATGTTTGAGTTTGATGAAGCAATAAAACATTGCCAGCTTAAAAGTTGACTTTTTGTTCGGATCCTCACCCCAAACTAAATAACTTCAAAATTATTTTTAACAACAAATCAATTTCTTTATATTTAGAAACAATAAAATTCTTTATGTTAAGACATCCTATAATCAGAAAAGACGAAATGTTTTGCCAATTGTTAAGCAGCAGGATGGAATTATTATTTGGGATTGTTCCTCAGTTCTAGGAGGAGTCCTAGTCATTAAATTGAAGGCATTATGAATAGTTAAAATTTATTTTTCAACACAGCACCCCCAAATATACATTGATTTTTATTAACATTTTTGAAGTCACCATATCTCAATCTACAGGCATAACAATGGAATAGCCATAACATAAAAAATGCTATAATAAATACTGGTTAACCATGTCAGCCAGGATTGATATGAATATCAGAATGGTAAGTATAAGAGTATTTTCAAAAAATATTAGTGGATTGTTTTAAATCAGATTGGTGGACTTAAGCAAAAAAAGGACTCTCAAGTTCCTACCAAGATTTAAATTTTAATTTTCTTCCCACTAAAGAAGTTAACAAAGTTTTAGTTAACTTCTGGCACCTAGGAAGTGTAACAGATTAAGGCAACAAACTTAAAAATCAAATAAAAACTTAAAAGACAAAAATGATTTATAAAATCAGTAGGTAAGCAGTAATGTAATAAGCCATGTTTACATTTTCAAAATAAAATGAAAAGATATATTTTCAATAATATGAATAAAGTTAGAGGTTTATGTCAACAAATTGATTTTTGGCTACAATCTCAAAATTCAAAAAGAAACCATATATAATTTTTGTCTGACACAAACTATTGATGTATTTATCACACTAGTTATTAAAAAAACTTTGTCACTACCTAAAAGATATTATAAGTTAACATGGTGTTGAATAATTAACTGAATAAACAAAATATAAATCTGAAAAATATTAAACTACTAAAGAACCAAACTCACACATCTAGTAGCCCTACCTTCAATACTACTATTATCATTATTATAGTTGGCCAGAGACTTCCTGAAATTTATTGACAATTCTTGATCCTTGACTAGGTCGGTGACATATTAAATAAATAAATAAATAAATAAATAGCCTTTATTTCCAACAGGTAAAAAACCCACTTACAGGAAATTCAATAACAAAATTAAGTGAAAACACAAGAAAAAAAAATACAAAACAACTTTTTGTGAGATACAACAATACTTAAATCTAAATATGTATTATAGTACCTAAGCTAGTTGATCTAACATTTAATGAAAGATAGAAAATTAAGTAAGTAAATTATATGTACTAACAAAAGCAACTTAATGAGTGTTTGGATCACTCCAGATTTAAAAAGGAATCGATGATGCTACTCAATGAGTCAAAGTGCAAATCGCACGCATGAGACACCGAGTTGAGGACTGAACACATAAAGTATACTGGACTCCGTCTAAAAATATTTGATCTGGCTGTGCTGAGACAGAACACCGAAGTATGCCGTGTTTCGAAGCGGGGAACGCGAAAATGCAACTCCCCAAAAAGAAATGGACAGTCAACTTTATTATGAGTGAGGCCATATATTAGTTTTAAGCTTTAAATTTTTCTTCTTGTTGCTAAGGATGATATATTAAATCTCTGCAAAAGCTGACAGTGATCACAACCTCTTGGAGGGTAAGCACCATCTGCCCTAAAAGCTAAATACTTTAGAAACCGTCGCTGCAAGGCTTCTAAAGCCTGAACATGGCAATTATAAATAGGATTCCAAACCACTGCGGCATACTCCAGCTTTGATCTTATGAAAGAGCAATATAATAATATGATTGTTTGTGTCTCAGTAAAATTTTTACAGTTCCGCATAAGAAATCCTAGTGTTTTGAAGGAAGTTGTAATTAGATAATTTATATGGGGAATGAAGGTAAGTTTAGGGTCAAATTCAATGCCAAGATCTTGAATACTACTATCCGGTCTGCCAAGCACCATTCCATCTAGAGCATAATTATACATCAATGGGTTATTTCTGCGACTGAAGGTCATTATATAACATTTTGATAAATTTATAATAATAATAATAATATCTTTTATTGCCAACGAAATCTCAGTACAAGACAAAGCAACGTCAAGGAAAAAAAAATGAAGAAAAAACAAATGATATGGTGCTATAGGCACACTTAATATCAAATACAATAATTAAAAATTTTGTGTATACATTTTAAAACCTTAATATTAAATAAAATTAACAAATAAATTAATAAATCAATAAGACACTAATAACATAATTAAACATTAAGTACATTCACAAACAGTTTAAAATAGTAGCTAAAAATCAAAATTAAAAGAATAAAAGCACTTACCCTGCAAGTAAAATATAACACTCTTTTTGAACTGATTTATACCCTCAATATGCCTTATATTATTTGGTAGTGACCTGTATGCCCCCACTGCACGATAGTAAGGACCTCTCTCAAAAAAAGCTGAGTTATGTGAGGGGATACTAAGACCTGCCCTGTTTCTAGTTACCATTGTCATTGAGTCTGAAGAATAATCTGAGTTTACATTAAATAAATGTGGGTTCTTTTTGACAAACATAACTAAGGCTAAGAAATATAAACAAGGCACAGTCAGAAAATTCAGGTCACCAAAATGAGTCTTGCAAGAGGTTCGAGGGGTTAGTTTAAGAATACATCTGATGATACGTTTTTGTGTCTTGAGAATTTTGTTTGCGTCTTGAGAATTTTGTTTGCGTGTTTTGAAGAGCCCCAAAACAAGATCCCATAATTTATTAGTGGTTGGATACATGCAAAATAGAAAGTTCGGATGCTGTCTATAAAAAGTGAATCCCGTAGTCTGCGTATCAGTGCACACATACTGTTCAGACGACCCTGTAGTAAATTAATATGGTCCTCCCAGCTTAAGTTGGAATCTATGACTACCCCCAAAAACTTGATGTTATTCACCACTGATATTGACCTGCTATTCAGTTTTACATAAAGGGAATAGCTCTGGTTTAGCTTTTTCTCAAATGTGATTAGTCCTGTCTTACCCGTGTTAAGTTGTAAATAGTTATTCTGACACCATCTGTACATTTTCTCTGCTGCTGTCGAACATCCTCCAGACAGGGCCTCCACGGACCTGCCCGCCAACATGACAGATGTGTCGTCAGCGTACTGACAGACAAGCCCAGTAGTTACCCCGTCACAGAGACTGTTCGCATACAACAGAAACAATATTGGACCCAAGATTGAGCCCTGTGGGATGCCCTGCTTCATTTCAACAGCGCTTGAAAAGTGATTTTTACCCTTGCTGACTACGCACACAGATTGATACCTCTCGGTAAGATACGATTTTAGCAAAGCAGCACAAACACCCCTTATCCCATACCCTTCCAGTTTTGAAATCATTAACTGGTGGTTGATCGTATCTAAGGCCTTTGAAAGATCAAAATATAGCCCTGCCACCTACTCACCCTTATCTATTTTCTCCATTATATATGAAATTGTTTTGAAAATTGCCAATTCCGTGGACATGTTAGGCCTGAAACCAAATTGATTTGGATTTAGGATATTACGGAAATTTAAAAAGTTCATTATTCTTGTGTAAATGACTCTTTCAAAAACCTTCGACACCGGCCTATAGTTGCCAACGTTATGGCGATCACCCTTCTTAAAAACAGAAACCAGTTTGGCTTTTTTAAGTTCGTTTGGGAATATCCTCGTGTAGAAACATTCATTTATTAGGTTAGCAAGTGGAGAACACACCCAGTTACCAACAGACTTAAGAATGCAAACGGGTACCTCATCAAGTCCTGCGGAGAACTTATTTGGTAAATCCATCATAATTTTGAGTACTTCCCTCTCATCAACAGGTGCAAGAAAAATTGTAGGTATATTACTTTGGTGCTTAGTATCTGTATCGTTAGTTGGGATAGGTAAAAAGTTAAACTGTTTGCTGAATAACTCTGCAATGACTACTGCATCTTCAGTAATCTCATCCATTTGCAATTGTAACGAGATATCCGTTTTTGCCCTTTTTTTACTAGATTCGGTATTGAAAATACTCCACGCAGTTTTTTACTTTGTTACTCGAGTTACAAATCTTATTATCGTTATTACTTTTTCTGAAGTCTGTTAGGAACCGTCTATACTGTTTTCTCTCTGCTTTGTACTGCTTATAGATAATTTCATTATTTGTTTGTTTAGACCAGACATATAGACTTTTAATATAAGAATAATTTTTAATTTCGGTATTTACCCAGGTATCTGAGTGATTTTTTATTCGTGAGGATGAAATTGGAAAGGATAAGTCAAAGTAATTAAAGAATATGCTGAAAAATGTTGTGTATTTTTCATTGACCCCTTCAATAGCTTGGACTTCAGTCCAGTCTTCAGATCTGAGATAGCTTATAAATCTGTTAATATTTGAGTGGGTAAAAAATCGTTTTTTAATATAGGTTAACCCTGTTTCCTGCTTAGATATTATAAAATTAAGAACTTGACCATAATGGTCAGATATATTAGTAATATATATAGTGCAATCAAGTATGTGTTCGTCTATGAGCATATTTATCAATTTGGGAACTAGAAACAGAACTTACCCTAGTCATACCCTCGACATAGGGCTTAAGGCCATAGCTTGAAAATAGCTGCAATAATAAACAGGTAGACTCACTGATAACAGCGAAATTAATATTAAAGTCGCCACTTAGAATGATATATTTGTTTGGAGTGTATAACTCATCCAGAAATTCAGATACATTCAAGAGAAATAGATTGATATCCCCTCCAGGTGCTCTATAAATGCATATGAAAATATAGCAATTTGAGTTATGTTTTATTTCTGACATACAGAATTCAAAATCCTTCTCAATGGGAGAACAATTTGTTGTTATATTTGAGAAATTAAGATTATTTTTAGAATATATGGCAGTTCCCCCACCTCTATACTTCAATCTTGCAGAGTAACTGTTAAGCTTATACTGAGAAAAATGACAATGTTCTATATCATCTCCCTGTAGCCAATGCTCTGAAGCACAAAACATGTCTGGCTCAACTGTAGAGAGAAGTACTTCTTTATTGTTCATGCTTTGAGTATTCAGATGTAGGACTTTGAACTGCAGTAGAGTATCACTGGAAACGGTTGGTTTATCACATGGCTCCCCGTTCACCGGCTTTGCAAATTCAGAAAATGGTTAATCAGGATACCCATGGGCCACAGATTGGAACACATATATTCCTCTCGTTTTAAATATTGAACGGCTATTTTAAAGGAGCTGTATTGTTTACTTTTTAGTGTCTTCATCTTCTCAACTTGACATCCGGTTTCAAGTTTCATGTTTTCCAGGTAAGTTAAAATATCTTTACCTTCCGTTTCAGATGCGAAGCCTGATAGGAACAGATAGGCCTTCTTTTCTGCTGCTTTTAAAATATGTTCACCCTGTCTTGATCCTTGTAGGGGCTCGGGGCGGTCTTTTGTTCGAGTAACATTTTGGGATTTGTTTTTGAATCCTCGACGTTTCTGAGTTTCCCAGCTATCGTTTTTTCTTCCATCTACTTCATTTTTCACTTCTTTTTTATTAGATGTGGATTTTGGACTTGTTTTTAGATTCGGTTAGTTGATTTGTTTGATTTTCATTGGAATTTTTTTATTTTTCCCTCACGGCCTCTGAAAATTTCTTATTTTCAGATTTTTTTTCTGCCAATGTTGATGACGTCGAGGTAGACATTGACAATATTGACATTTCATTTTCGTTTCTATATTCAGGTTTGTTTTCGTTCCTGTCTTCAGTTCCCTTGGCCTTTGCTACAGAGCTAACTTTGTGTTGGACTGAAACGACAGATTTGACAGCTGCAGGATCTTCGTCATTTTTTGTGGGCTTTTTGGACTCACACTAACCTTACTTTTCATAACATTTTCAAATTTTTCCTCCAGTAGCTTCTTATTTTCTTCCAAGAGACAGTTTCTGCCTCTCATTTCATCAATGAGCTCCCTTAATGCAATTTCTTTGTTTTTCTCTTCTATTTGGTTTTTTTGTACCTCTTTGTAATTTGTGATTATGTCATCTTCACAACAATTTAATCGTGTTTTATCGATGATTTTCAATTTTCCAGCCCAATCTCTTATTGTACATGATTGATGAAAACCTTTTCCACATTTAACACATAACATATAGTTAAATTGTCTTGTTTTACAGCATTCAAATGGAATTTTTTCTTTCACTGAACTATCGCGATCTTCTTCAATCGGCGCCATCTTTTTTTTCTTAATACAAGTTTATTGCTAAGACACCATTCATATACCAATGATATATTTTTTGTAGGTGATCACAATCTGATAGAGCCTGAATTTTAGTAAATAGCTTTAAGTCATCTACATATGCCAGTGTATGACAGTTATATCAAGATCATTAATAAAAATGAGAAAAAGCAGGGGCCCCAAATTGGACCCCTGTGGTACACCAGAAGAGACATTATATGATGCTGATCTGAAGTGCTCATATTCGACAAACTGGGAACGTCCTAATAGAAATGATTTGAACATTATTAAGAGTTGTTGAACGACAACAGGTACATAAAAAAAATAATCCCGATAACATTGATAGTTATGGAGAAATGAACTACATCAATACAAAGTTGAGAACTTTTTTTTGTTGCAAATATTAATAGGTTAATAACAACAATTAATAACGATGTGGGTAGCAAATAACATTGACAGTTATGAATAAATGGATTCCTACATATTTATAAAGGTGAGGGCTTATAGGAGCTAGAGAACAATTATTCATTAATTTAAAGAAAATTCTAGTTTAAAATAAAATTTCTTACCCAATCAGAATGTCCTTCATCCTGAATGGTGTATTTGCACTCAGCCAATGTGTTCCAAAGTTTGATAGTCTTGTCACGTGATCCAGACACAATTTGTCGATTATCAACTGAAAAAGCGACACTCAAGACATCCTAGAGAAAAAAAAAATTAGAAAAATTTCTTTTTTAATTTATTGAATCTACAGAACACTCTAATAATTTCAACTACTCTTAAGTTATCATATTAGAAACAAGATTTACAGTCTTAAAATTTTATCTTCAAAAAAAACTCAGTTAAGTCTCCAAATTCAATTTAAAAATGTTTTTATGTCAAATTTTTTTAACCGAAAATTATTGCACAAAAAGAATTAAGCTATGTAAAATACTACTAAAGTACAACTAGAATGATTAAATTTTTTTTTAAATATCAAAAAATTGAACTGGAAAAATTCATCTACACAGTAAGGTTCTATCTCCAACAGAATATTAACGATATCCTGCTCAAATGTTTTAAACTTTTAGTTTCTACCTTAAGATGGTTTGGCAGCTTATTAAAAAATTTTCATATAACATATTCGGGACCCCACTTAGTAGTACCTCCTTATATGGTGAAAAGGGACATTAAGGCCAATATGTCTGGTGTTAAACTGATTTTGAGTCTCAAGTATTGATGTGCCTTTAACCATGTGTACATAAGGTTAAATATTATAAAAATAATGAAATATAACACAAATTAATAAACTAGCTTTAAGTATTTTAATATAATATAATAACTTTAAATTTAATGTAAAAGAAACAAACTAAACTGCATATTAAAAAGTCTAAACACTTAAACAAAAGCAAAAAAAATGTATGAAAAACGTCACAATTATTCAAAAAAGAACTACAACCTACAATTCATTTTGACTGAGTATTTGACTGTCTAATATTACACCATGGTCAAATTGATGTTATGTGAGCAACACACAACTCAAGTTGAGAAAATTTGCTTCTATTTTTAGAAAAAGAAGACCAGGCACTCATAGATATGTAGAGAAAAAATTTGAAGAGCCCTAAAGACAAATAACACAAGATAAAAATAACATAGGAGTTATTATTATTAACTACTAGGTATATGCTTTTATTTGGTGTACAAAGTCTTTTATTTTATGTTATTTGTCTGTATAATTGTACTACCTAAGATTGAGGATGAAAACTATGATAAATCGTTTTCTCCGCACCCAGAGGTAGAAAATACTACTTTCCTTCCTTGCAACAAACTGAATGACTTTTAACCATCAAACCAGTGCTTTTAGGGAAGGTTTTTTTTTCAAATTCCCAATTCAGTATCTTGCGTCGCTTAAGAACCCACACATTTGTAGTTTTTTTTTTTAATTTTAAATGATAGCCTGTGGTATAGAAAGTAAATTAAAAGTGAAAACTCCATAACATTTCCCACTTTTTTCTGAAAAGAAAAATTTAAAAACTTCACTACTTTTCAGTGCAAACACTGTGATTTTAACAAAATAAAGGAAGTGTTTCCAAACTCTTTTAATTTTCTGGAAATATATCAAGTTCGTTTTTGTTTATTTGATGTGTGTTTTTACAGCTTTAGTGATGGTTTTACCAACGAACCCAGCCTAACCTAACATTACCAGGATGGATCCACCTAACAAAATACTAATAAGTTCTGTAAAAAATCCTTGTTTTAATATAGACCCAAAATTTTGTTTACAGCAAACCTAACCAGTTCTCACCTAACCTAAACTGCATTTTTATTGACTATAAATTTTATTAAAAAAACTACAAAGTCATCCAAAATTTCTTTAATAAACTGATTGAAATATGGCAACACTGTCGACATATGTAGCATTTTATTTTGAACGAATCTGGCTTCATATATAATGACAAAAACTTGTTAAAATGTATTATATGCACTGGAATATCAGTTAAAACACAAAAATATGTTTGAAAAATATATAGTGGCATGAATAGTCAGCATTGACATTATAATAAATTCAAATTCAATTCAAAATATACTTAATTGTACAAATATTTTCATCTTATTAACAAAGTTTTCTTGAAATAATATATAAGTAAGTAACATCACTAAAATTAATAAAATAAAATAATAAAACTATCATTGAAGCATAGTTAAAACAATATATGTGTAAAATAAAACTGTAGTATAACAAAACATAAAAAAAACAATCTAGAAATACACATAATGCATTAGAGAGGTTAATATCAATACCAAAATACACTCACAATACTCTTCTAGGGTATAAAAGGCCTTATATAATAAAATTTCTTTCACTTTAGTTTTAAATACTTTAAGACACTGACTATTTTTAACTATCTGTGGCAAGTTATTATATATTTTTTTACCTTCATATATTATTGAGCGTTTAGTCAGTGTCATTCTAGGAATTAGCAAGGATGTTTCTGGATTCCTTGTATTATATATATAGGCACTGCGGTAGTGGGACTCAATAAAATATGTTTGTGAACAAGACAAACAGATTCTAAGATGAACAGGTACATTAAAGTTAAAACTCTTATGTTTATAAAGAGGTTTGCAGTGCTCCCTCACTCCTAGCCCACAAATATATCGAACTGTTGAATAATACTACTTATTATAATATCAATGATTGTCAGGGATTGTTTAATTAGAAAGAAACCTAATTTCTATTTATATATTTATCAATGTATTTACAGCATTTGCCATTTAGATACTACTTAAATAATGTCAGTACTTAGGCTACAAACAATGATGCAAACCTACAACTAACTAATATTAATATTTAAACTAGAGCCTGAGCTTGGGTTTCCAAAAGTTTCTGGTTAATAAACAAGTTGGTATTATCTATATCAAAATCAGCAGCATATTTGTTGAACAATAAACGCACGCGATAAACCGGGGATTTTTTGTAAACATTCATTCTAGGAAACTTTAAATAAAATGGATTTTTACTTCTAAAATTTCAGGGTTATTAACTTTTTTCTTTATGATTTTGAACAGGAACACCAGACAAATTTTAATTCTACGATTTGAGAGATAATCTGCCTAAAAGCCCTTACAATTGCTGGTGATTATAATCTTGTGGTGGATAATAATTAAATCTTTCGTAAACCTACTTTAAAAATTTATGAATTACTCTTTCTATTGATTTGGCCCATACCTCATATTGAGGAGACCAAATTATACTGCCATACTGAAGTTTGCACGAAACAAGGCTATCAAATAACTTCAAACAAACATCAACATGAGTGTTTGATTGACTGATAATGAAAATATTAAGAATTATCGAAGATAACACCCAAGTCTTTATATGTTTCAACATTTTGTAACACATTTTCAAAATTTTGTTAGGTAAAAAAAGGAAAATCATGAATTTCTTAAAATTCTCTATTGCATAGTTCTGTCAAGTTTTTCTCATTATATACGAAGCCAGATTCATTCATAATAATGCGTAAATTTGGTGTGTGTCTACAGGTGGCCGATTTAGGTAAGAAATTTGATAGCATTCTGGAAGACCTAGTATGTTATTTATGTATTACTAACAATGAAAGTTAGTGCTTTTTTTAGTAATTTGTAAAAACACATCATTCCTCAATCTACAGTAAACTTTAAATAAATAGGATCTGAAAAGTAAAACAATTTTTTTGGTGATTATTGGGTAAAAAGTGGGAAATGTTACAAGAGTTTTCACTTTTAATCAACTCTTTACACACATAGAATTTCACTTTTCATCTCTACACACCCATAGGCTGGCATTCACTTTTAATCAACTCTACTCTAGACTTTTTAAAATTAAAAAAAAATCACAAATTTATGGGTTCATTAATGAGTCAAGGAACCCCAATTCATATCTTTCTTAACATTCTGTGACTGATTTTATAATATACTTACATTATGTGTTAGTATACTGAATCATCCTTTTTAAAATCTTCTGTCGAAGCAGATGAAATTAAAAAAAAACAAAAAATCTTCTAGCTGTGAATAGAAAAATTAAACAAGTTGGCCATAAAAGAGGAAACAATTTTTGTAAAATGAAAGAAATGTTGGACCCTGATCAAGATAACAAAATTACCATTAATTTTATTCACTCAATTTTTTCAAACATTTCAACTAACATTCCATCAATTTACAAACCCAGTTTCATAATAAAATATGCAATATAAACTGACAAACCTTAGTGTGATCTTCAAACCTCCTGGTGGTTTTTCCAGCTGCTAAATCCCAGAGACGGAGAGTCTTGTCCCATGATCCAGATAGAGCATAGTTACCATCGCTAGAAAGAACTACGTCCGATATGAAATGCGAATGTCCTTGAAGTCGTTTTTGGGGTGTACCATATTGTTGATCTTCACGAGTTAATTTCCATACAATCAGAGTATTGTCTGAAAATGTGTCCATAAAATTATATATATAAACTAACGCATTATTTTAGGTATAACTTAAGCGCTCGCTAGGGTAAAAAAACTAATTTAAAACCATGGATTAACAGTAATACTGAACTATTTTAAATGATGTAGGTAAAATGCCACGTACTTAACGCAGCTTAAAATGGCTGCAAAAATATTTTTAAAATCCTTACCTCTGGATGAAGATAAAATCATATCAGGATATTTCGGGTTAGTAGCAATCTGGGTAACCCACCCATTGTGCCCCCAGAGATGACCCTTAAGCAACAAAGTCTCAGTCATTTCACTATCACTACGTCAAGAAAAAAAATGAAGAAAATGGAGACAGGCCGAAAAAATAGAAATCACCAAATTTGTTTAAAAAGTTGCCAAATTTCTAACGAAAAATCACCAGATGTAGTAATGGGGGTATGTAGATAATAAATTAATTTCGAATTAAAAAATAACGACAAATCTTGTTAAAAGATGTATTTTGTATTATAAAATGGCACAAAACAGAACAAAACATAAACATATGAAATAAACACTGTTAGTAGAATAAAAACCGTCAATTGTTACAAGTACCTAGACAATGTTTACAGAAAAAAAATAAAATATTTTTATGTTAAAATAATAAAATTGATGGATCTTAACGCTCTTCGGTACGTAACATACCATGCAGACGACAGACGGTATAGTTTTTTTCCACAGTGAATTAAGCAATATGGTTTTATTCAAATGTATATTGCTAAAAACCCTTTCTATACATGTGCTGCTATGTTGGGATGCTAATATCCTCTTTACAAATTTTGAAAAAACCCTTTCTATACATGTGCTGCTATGTTAGGATGCTAATATCCTCTTTACAAATTTTGATAATTCTGGAAAAAGTAGATGTTCATACCTAGGTTCTTTTTGTTCAACAAAGAAGTTTCCAAAATTCCATTCTTTCCAAAGAAATGTCAAATATATCTGAACATGTTAATAATCTAAGTTCTCTATCTAGTTGATTGATATGATGGTCTTTTTTAAAAAAGTTTTCACTTATCAGTTTTGCATAAAATCATCAGAACTGGTGAAATTTTACCAAACCTGGCAACACTGACTCCCGTCAACCGTCAATTTCAGTCGGTGTTTACTTAGACAAGAACCGAGTCTTCCGGTTTCAGTCTTCCTTTCAGTCAAACCTCTGTGTTATTGACATAAGTAGTTCCACGTGTTCGGTTCTGCTGCTTTATTTCGGGGGAAATGGGAGACTCAACCGCTCAGTGTGGAAACTAACGACCCTGCTAGAAAGGGAGCAAACGCTGTGAACGTGTGAGGCCTAGCTGTTCCTGCATTATATCCCGTTCGTCTGCCGCACAGTGTTGCCAACATAAAATTGGCAAATTGCACACTGCGGCTCCTCAAATAGCACACTTTTACACACCATCAGTGTTGTCAGATTTTACGTGAAATCATGGACGGCAACGGATTTTTTACCTCAAGTTTAATGACCAAAAAATAGATATCCTAAATAGCCGTCATGCGGTTAGGACTTACCGGGTCTTGCAGCTTGCCAGAAAAAAATATTTAAAGATTATTATACTATTTTTAATCTACGAGACAGTACGGGAACAAGAAGAACAAGCTACTTAGGTATTTATTTACCTGTTCTAACCATCGGTCCATCATTGGCCCAATAAACAACTAAAAATCTTTGTAGATTTTCAAACGAATCCGAGTGCTAACCACGCGCCTCTTTTTCTATCTCCTATTTGCAATGCGATAAGGATAGTTTGTGCACCATTTGAGAAACGTTGAACTTTCAGTGGCATGCTCAACTAGGCTTGACTAGTTCAGCACGAATATGACACGCATCGACTTCAAAGTACACGAAAATTGTGTATTAACACACGAAAATTGTGTATTAACACACAAAGGTCATCTCGTGAGACCAGTAGTACTCTCAAGGGGCATCTAGTGGAAGTCAAGATGCATTTCAAAAATTAAAAGGTCAATTGAAAGGTTCGGGGTGTTTCGGGAGTCTAGAGCTCGCCATCCGGACATCCTACCGTATTGGGCTGGAGAATGGCGATGAAAGCAAAAAAGTGACAGCCGACTCCATATTGAGAAAGAAAGACAACCGATTTATTATAGCCCTGGACACGTTGTGAAGGTTTTTTTGAAATTTAGTTTGCTTTTGATTATTTGTAAATATGAATAAAAAATGCTTAATAATATCCATAGGAGATTTGTTTATGTTTATTGATGAATTGTTGCTGATGAAAATATTTTTTGCTTAAATGACACGGAAAAAACAGTACTGTCAATTAAAAGTAGAGTGGTCGTTACAAGTCATCAACAATAACTCGTAGTTTCGGCCTTCAAAGTTTAAATTTATATGATACCGTTTCGGCACCGTCTCCATAGTACACTTAACGAAAGGACTAATCACACAAATTCTAAATCAATAGATATTTTTTATTTGAAAATTGTGAAAAAAATAACGAACAGAAAACTATCGATAAACAACAAACCTGAATGAAAATAGCATCTTGATTATGACATTAGAATTTAGAAAGAGATTAATAATATAATAACCTACCTCCCGAGCACGTTATTTACCGGTTATTGAATTCTCAAATAATAACGTAATGAAGGGCTGGTTCACGCCGTCACAGCAGAAAGACCAAAACCGCTTGAATGCAGTTGGTAAATACAAATAATGACCAATAAATTTTGGTTCATCGCTTGAAACCGGTTAATGTTTCTTGTCTCAGTTGTTTGAGTTGAGTTCCGAAATGTAATAAAAGCAGGGGCGGCTAATAATTTTTAACAATAGCATTTAATATACCTAATTTGAAAATAGTTTAGAAAATTTCAATATCTTCTGACCGTCAAATATATTGGTTAGGTATACTGGGTAAATTTCGAGAATCTAAGCGAAGATCGTTCGAAGGTATCACAAAAAACAACGACCACATTCTTCCCTGCCTCGCTAAACACTGATACTCACATACCACCATGGTATGTGCTGATACTAAGACCCAACCCGATATAACAACCCTTAATCTATGACTGAGACTAGTGAGACTGATGTGTCGGATGTGGAATCACTTGGCGTTCCAGTTAAATGTACTTTTAATACGCACATACAAATATAGTAAATATGGTTCGATGTATTAGGCCCTAAACTTCACTGGCCCAAACAGTTAATACCCCTAAAAGACATTTGCCCGAACCTACATTACACATAACCGTCACTGGCGCTAACAGTCGAAATCCCGACACATTGGAATGCATGGAATTTGTCCTTGGCCTTAAACGTCGAAATACATAAATATGTACGCCAATGACGTAAGAAACTTCTGTCACTGTTGCCAAAGTGCGTTATTGTTCAGATGAAGTACATATTTCCGAAAATATTAGTAAAATAATATGGTGTTTTTTTTAATTTATGGTTGATAACATGTTATTAATATTCCTAAATAATAAGTTTTAAATCGTTCTCAAAGAATTTTGTTTATAAAAATAGCAAATAGCTACGTATTAATTTTACTGCGTCGTATCAGTGTTAGAATACAATAAAATAAATTTTACTAACATGATGTAAATTGTTAGTTGGTTCGGTTGTGAAACATGCAGAAATAATATGCAAGAATGCAAGCTTTTACTGTGTTCCGGATACGTCCTGAATTCTCAGCTCTTCGCCCATTCAAATGCGATTTCAAGAAAGGGAGTACTAGAAAGTTAGAATCGGCAATTTAAAAGGACTATCAATATTAGGACATCAGAAAGTATATTGTAATGTACAAATTTCATATTGGTAAGTCACCTAGATTCTTTTTTTGTGTAGGTATACATTTTTTTCTTAAATGTTCCTCTTCGGATTTTCTACAATATATTGGGTTTTTAATTTATAGTGCACACTAAATGTTAGTTAAAAGAAAAACCTCAACAAAAACATTTGTATTTGGATGATAACATGATTTTGACATGTAGTTGTGTTTGCATTTTTACAAAACCATGTAAATTCATGGATGTATCATCCACAGTGGACTCCATTTTGGCAAATCGGGGTATGAATCTTAGACAACAATAAAAAATGAAAATCAGCTTTTCATATAAAATTATGAGTAGACAGACATAGCAGTGAGGAATGGTTCTATGATCCATCTGAGAATAAATACAGAACTGCTGAGGTAATTCATATGTCAAAATAATTAGATATTTTAATAGAAATGAGGCATTTCTCCTTTTCAAAATATTTTCTTCTTACAAAGAAAACTTTGTTAAATAGGTTGCTAAATAAAGTGCTTAGAAGAAAAATAATATTTTATTTCCTCTTTAAAATTTTAGTTTGTGAAGTTAAAGCCAAAAGTGTTATTTCCTGATAAAATGGTGAACGCGTTGCGTCAAATAAAATATTTAATCTAGCGTCATTCTGCTATTCTTTAACTTTTTTACAATAAACTTGCTGGGAGACCACTTCGGGAATATCCTGAAAATTTCATCCAAATTGTTGAAACCACCGCAGAGTAATCGATATACATACATAAAAAAAATACATAGGGTCAAATTGATAACCTCCTTCTTTAGTCTTTTAAAAATTGCATTAATATTTGTGACATGGCCATCTAAACAAAATAAAGAAAATACCTGCAGATCCGCCATTTTTTGTCCGATTTCAAACATTTAAAAACTGATATTCATAGAATTTAAAGTTTTATCGGAATGTAAAAATTAATAGATAATAATATATTTTATTCCCATATATCTAGGTACCCATTATATAAATGTCTGTGATTAAGTTATTAAGAATAAGTTTGGAGACGACTTCATAAAGTCAAATTTTCAATGTGGAATAAAATATTATTTTTTACTTTTTAGTTTTGTTTTTTTTTTTTGAAGTTTTTTTATTTTTTATAAATATTTATGTTTGGAGAACAAAGCTTTCTGAAGTAGATATTGTGAAGAAACGCCCCAGAAGTGAATCCCATACCTTGTGTCTGTGAAATCGAAACCAAACTTATTCTTAATTACCTAATCACAAAACTATATTTATGTAATGAGTGTTTTGATGTCTAATACCAAGAGTATAATGTTTTACTATCTGTATTAATTTGGTGCTGACTTCACAGACTAAAATTTTCAAGATGGAATAAAATATTATTTTCCATTTTTAGGTGCATTTTTTGAAGTTTTATTTTTTTATACAGTTTTTTATTTCATCCTTTTTAGTTCAATTTATATGAGTTTTATTTTAAGTTATATTTAACAAATAACCATATATATCTATGTAAATTCCTAATAAAATGGTGTACGCTTTTATTGCGTCGAATAAATATTTAATATAGCGTCATTCCGCCTTATTTAACCTTTTTACAATATGCTGGCTGTGGGACCACTCGGGCAATATCCCGAATATTCCTTGAAAATTTCATCAAAATTGTTGAAACCATCGCAGAGTAATATATGTACATACATACAAAAAATTCATAGGGTCAAATTGATAACCTCCTTTTTTGAAGTCTGTTAAAATTTGCATTAATATTTGTGACATGGCCAGCTAAATAGATCCGCCATTTTTTGTCCGATTTCAAACATTTAAAAACTGACATTCATAGAATTTAAAGTTTTATCGGAATGTAAAAATGTATAGATGGTACAACTTCTGATTAAATCAAATGTATTTATAACATGCCTAAGATAAAACTAGAATAATACTTCCACAAATAAGCATTTAGTATGATCAATTTTTTTGAAATTATATGGGCTCATTATTTAAATATAATATGTAGTTTTTTTTTGTTTTCGTTTTAAAATTCAAATAGCATAAGTTCACCAGGACCTGGTTATTTTTCTAAGTAGTGCAATATCTATTTCATTCATTTCTTTTTTTTTTTTTCAATAAGAGTATTAATTTTTTTGAAAGTAATTAAGAAAATTCCTTATTTTTAGTATGCCTAGGGACGACCACTATGTAATAAGATCACCAACAAGATGTAAGCTCTAGAAAGTTAGTATGTATGTCATTGATTAAAATCTGGCCTTCTTACCAACTACACCAATTCAGTTATTGCCAGGGGCGAGGCAAGTGAAAACAATCCCTTTGTGAGTTGAGAAGACTGATTACATCATACGAAGAAAATATTTACTGTAATGTGTTTTAAATAAAGTTAATGTTTAATATAATCTTAGGTTTAGATTTATTCTAAAAATACACTATATCTTCACCATTTTGTCAAGTACCATACAATGTGTCTGACCTACAATGAATAGACTTACTTCTTAAAACTTTTTATTATTTTTTATTGCTTTATTTACCAACAGTACACTCAAAGAATCTATGTTAATTTAATTAAAATTTGGATGATTAATTTATGCAATTGAATAAGTTAGTTTTCTTTACATTAAGGGTCAGTTATCCAAAAACTATTTAACCTTATTCATATCCTCAATTAATAAATACTGCAATTCTTCCCATGTATTACTGGGGAAAATCAAAGTGGAGTCATCAGCATAGGCAACCACTTTACCCCCTCGTGCCAAGATTACAAAGAATGTTGATATACATGTTAAAAAGCACAAGACGCAGCACTGTACCTTATGGTACTCCAATTTTGATTTCTTTAGGCTTACTCATAGCTCCTCCTCCTACTTTAACATAATTAAGTAGATACATTTTGAAATCATTCAACACGGATTCTCCACATCATATAGCTATCCACAATGTCCAGTAACAAAGACATATAACTTTTACAAATATTTGTGATTAAATACATAAAATGATTTAAAGTATCATTTTTTAAAATATAGCTATTATTATTACATCCAGGGTTAGGCTAACTCCAGACTGGACTGGAGAAATTCATAAACACTCTCAATACATAAACTTAATTAAAGTTATCATAACAAAAACACAGTTGTCTGTATTTTAAAAAGAAGGCAATCTATCTTGTTAATATTTTCAGAATTTGAAAGCTTGCTTCTTTAGCTTTAAGAAGCCAGTTATTTTGATAACTTCTTCAATTTGTTAAAAATAGTTCGTTCACACCTTAAACGTAGCTTCAAAATCCACCTAGCATATTTAGTCAAAAGTAAGGGTATCTGTAATTAATTTCTTATGAAATTATTTGTAATCACAGACTTAAATTATTCATATTGTTAACAAGTGATATGATTTGTAGAATTTTAATCAAAACCAATGCAAACTAAGCTTCAAAAATGATCATTGGAAATTGAATATCAGTATTTTTTTATTGTAAGGTTAAAAAACTCACAAAATTATACCTGGCTTCAAAACTGTTTTTGTAAAATTAATAATTTTAGTCTGTTGCATTTGGAGAAATTGAAAGAGCAAAACATAATCATAGGCTCTGTTTACTATATCCGAGCTAGGCCCTGAAGAATGTTGTCACACCAACCAAGTTATTTGTTTGAAATTGTTTTTAAATAATTTTAATAAGAAAATTGGATTTTATTGTATTTAATAAATCAGTGGTTCACCTGCCCAGACAAATTGGCATTTTATCACCTTAACAAAAATATCGAACCTTATATTTTTTTTTTATTTGAATTAATCTGTGCAGGTAATTTTTACTCGACTTCCAAAAGGAGGTTATCAATTCAATCCTATTATTTTTTTTATGTAGGTACATTGAGTACTCCTGATTTGACCAATTGCGCCCAAGACAAAATATCTTACATTCACCATACTATCAGGAAAAAAAATATGCCTGTTAATATCATGATTTGAGTTAATGTCACAAAGTTCAATTTTACTGATCATTTTAAATTTTAACAGTGAATATAGCTAGTTTTCTATAAATGTGTAGAGATGGCACATTTTATACAATATTAATATGGTGATTGTGGTTAGCTACTTATTTATTTTGGATGGCTTTACCAAGTTTAGGTAGGTAGTAGGTAGACCAGGTAGTAGTATATATATATATATATATATATATATATATATATATATATATATATATATATATATAAGGTAATTGTATGATTAGTATGCATCTGGGCACAAACAAATTAATCAGTAAAATTATGTGTTTTATTTAAAAAATTACAAAACTTATTCCTAGCTATTATATATTATATTTATTTTCGCACTTAATTTTTTCTTTTAGGGTTAAACTTACATTTTACTTCTTTTAGTATCTGAGTTTTATTACCTGACTGTATTAAATATTTTAAGATTCATTACTTAACTATTGTTCTATGTTTTGTTCTGTTTGTTACTATTAAGTGTATTTTCTTTTGTAAAATTATGCTTTTTTGTATAATAATATATTAAATAAATACAAACATTGTGAAATTTTAAACTATAACAATAAAATATATTAACAATGACAGGCAAATAAATAGTATTTTTATCATCTACAATGATCAATTATCATCTAATAATGTACGGGAATATTGATTATAAATAGAACCCTCAATTTTTTTATGGGACACCCTGACTATTATATGCCCATTAAATAGGCATCTTTTTGCTAATCTTAAATATGTTAGATTTGATACCTTTACCTTTAAAGACAATGGAGAAAAACCATGCCATAAGAGGCAAGTTATTAATATCGGTGTTATGTTTTCTCTGACATCTCTTATAATAGGTATATTGTCAATTTTCTCAGTTGTGATTCACGATAAATGTTTCAAACCTAGTATAATTATAATTAGCAAGAAGAGACCCATTTGATGGACATATACAGGGTGTACCAGTATAGATAGAAAATAATGGATTAAAAATCTATAACTTCTACATTTACCAATTTTTTTTACAAAAAAGTTAAATGAACGTTTAACTTATGATCAATCAAAATTCGTATGCAATCATGAAATGCTTACTTCATTTGGAAGTATTCAAGATTTTTGTTTAATTATATAATATGTTATATATTCTTGGCACCATTTATTATTAGTTTATTTTGACAAATAATGACATTATGTCAAAGTCAGTTAAATAATAAATAATAAATATTTAACATATAATGTTTAAACTAGATTTTTGTCAATTAAAAAATATTTTTCTTAGTCGGACATTAAACAAGGCACTACAGGTATTATATGGGATAATGCTTTCAGTCAATGTCTATCCTTCTTGAAACACTGTCTCAACCTTAAGTATTATTAATCTTATAATATAATACCTTAATGTACAGCTGATTTAATTGTGATATGACAGAATCTATGTATAAAGCTATTGTAGGATACCTTTTTTACTGGTTTGGAACTATTTATTTAAAATTAACATTTACTTGAATAAAGACTATACCATAATTTTTTCAACAATACGCAGTCTTATAAGTTTGACAGCCAGTTCCCAACATATGGTAAAATCAACGATAAGATCTAATATTTTTACAAAATTTTATAAGATTAGGCCATAAAAGTTTATATTTTAATAAGTTAATTGATAAAATAATTTACAAGATCTAAACTACTTTATACCAGTTAATAAACTTAAGAACCTGAAAGCATGAAATTAATTGAAGGTATCTTCGAAAGACTTTTGTTCTTTATAATTATATCATCTACCTAACTTTTTCTTAAGGTGAGATGTGCAATATCTTGCATACTTACTAAATTAACTTATTACTCAATTGTGTATATCAAGTGAAGAAAATATATAAATAGGCCACAGTTAATATTTTTAAAATATGGGGAAAAAATCTTCAAATTTCTAATCCACTTTAGCTATATATCTTTAATCAATATACAAAATATGTGATACACTTTAAAGTTGACCCTACATTTATCATATGGTGCATCTTTTTTAGTTCTTAAACTACACACTTTCTCAGCAACAGTAATTGTAAGTACTCAAGTATCACTATAATATACACGTCACTACTATCTGCAATGCACATATGAGCAGAACTAACTTCCTAAGCCTTGTCTACGATACCTATATCAAACATCAAGAAGACTTGGTCCTAAAACAAATTATAATTAATAAAGTACCTGCACGAATAACAAGCTTAGGGAAAATCATTAACAATCTTATAAAATACTAATCAATATGTGTCTGATAAAAACTGATTTTTAGATAGGTATTTGCTTGGGATCAGGATACAAAATTAAAAAACTTAAAAAAAAAGTTGAAATTATGTGTCTCAAAAAGCTCACAAAACATATTAGTTAAAAGATACATGTTCAAGCATCAAGGCTTTTGTGGATTTTTATATGGTCTTTAGTAGACAACTTTGTTTTATTTTTAGGTAGGGAACAATATCCACATTAATAACAGATGGGGACTCAATCCTATATACTAACAAATAAGATTATCTGAGTGTAAGAGTCCAAAAACTGAAATGGTTGCAACTTTATACCATATTCACACTATTCTAAAATAAACATACTCACTTTATATGTAGAAGCCTTGTTTATATATAGACAAGGGTAGAAGGTTTAAAATCATCTCAATGCAAACATGCAATAACCTCTTCCTGGGCTTTCCAACAATAATTTTTTTTCAATATTCAATCTCCATTAATTAGATATTATCCTGTGATAAACAAATGCTTTATAATAAACCAAAAAAAAACAGTCAATATACGGTTAACAACAAATATATTTATTTTTATCAATAAAACTTGACAACACAGCAGGCCTATTTAAAGAATTTTTAGCCAGTAGCGTAGCTCGCCAATTCGGTATTTAAAGTGTCGGGCTAGCGGCGCATTCCACACATTCCAATCTGTCGGGATTTCGACGGTTTGGGCCAGTGAAGTTTCGGTCCACTAACTGTTTGGGCCGGTGTGGTTTAGGGGAAAATACGCACTACCGTAATTACCACCTATCACACAAAAATTTTAGGTGGCATTCGGTAATTATGATCCGGCGCCGGCGTTTGCTTTATGTTTTTATTTTTAATGAGATTTTAATTGTTCGATTAGCATTGACGGTACCTCAGTCTTCGTACAGTGTGTGCCAATGATTAATTCTGTGGAAAGTGTTATTAACATTAACATTACTTTTCAAGAAAAAATTGAAATAAAAAGATTAGGACAATTTAAGCCAAACTTGCAAAACATTCTTAACGATAATGGCGCACCTCCAGTTGGAAACATCACGAGCCGCTACTGACTAAAAAATTATGGAAAAAAGTACTAGAAGTACTAAAAAACTGCTTTTTTGGTGTATTTGTACTAACTTTTTATATACTCAAAAACATTTCATATTATGGTGTACCAAGTGCAAAAAATAGCTATTTTTAATTATGTTATTGAATAAAAACAGTTTATCAAAATACGTTAAAGAATTGGATGATGGCATTATTTTTACTATAAACAAAAAAAAATAATTTTTTAAATAAAATGTTATAATTAAAAAAACAAATAAACATTTATTTCTTATATTGTAGATATATACAATGGTCGCCAGAATGCTTGCAAAACACATTGATATGAATTTTTTTTTAAACATTTTGGAAAAGATGCTGCATATAAATAAAATACATTTCGTGGTACCGAAACTTGATCGGTAGTACAGAGTGTGCAAAAATGAGCAAAAGGAAAGTTTATTTTTAAATCGACGGAATTCTGGACCTAGAATACACTATTAAAATGTTAAAAGAAGGCCTAATTCGTCTTCCGACTAGTCATATACATATTTGTATTACTTATCTTAATGTTGTCGAAAATAATAGTAATATCAATGCATGTCTAGTATTGCACTTCCCTATTCACACACGCATGCGTGGTGTGATAATAAACGGGGCCGAACTATGTCTTCGCATTTCTCTTTTTTGTCCAGAAATTTGTGTTTTTTGACTTTCGAAGTGCTCCAGCTTGGTATCGGTACATCTGAGAACTATGTTTCTATGGAGTCAATCATAGAAGATAAATGGGTGCTTCTTTTGGCAAAAAATACGATTTTGGTGGGACTTAAAATGAGGCGGCAGTGACGTCTGATATGGGCTTTCTTTTCGAAACCCCGATGATTCAAAATGCTGGTAGCTATAGTTAATTTTTCGAGGTGAGGCATTTTTCCGAATTTCTCGTCTAAAAGTTTCTGACAAGTTCGTTAACGGGCAATATCGGAATACGGGACGTCACTTAAAAAAAATAAAAAAGGGATAAAAAACGGGGTAACTTTAAAGAAATTTTGCGGAGCCGAAACCATGTCTACTTTGTCAAGGTAAAAAGGAGATTTGATGGAGAATATAAAGATTTGAAATCAATATAGGCAACCTTTACCTCAAATAAGAGAATGCAGAAAAACTAAAAAAAAATTGATTTCGTGTCTGCACCTTCCCATATTTCACCACATCGCTAAAATGACTCTCTGGTTTATACAGGGCGAGTCATTTAGAAATAAAATTTCAATTTTGTTTTCATATCTTTCACTATGGTTTTACGTTTGGTCCTGTAGCATATGAACGGTTGATCCTATGCGAATCAATTAAATACATAAAGAAACCACTTTATTTCTTCTAGAGACTTGTGTGAAAATCAGCTTGGCGAGAAATTTTTGAATTGTAATGTGCACGAATTCTATTTGCCATTTTTTTTGGCCTTCGTAGAGACGTATTGGTATCTCCTAGAATAAAAACTATTAAATATATCGAAAATTCTATCTTTTTCTACAAAACAGATTTACATTTTTTTTTAGTCGAAAAGTTGAGTAAAATTGAATTTCCATTAAAAATGCACATAGTTTTCTCTTGATAGAAAACTGAGGTATTTTTCAAGGTGGCCCGGCATTGCTAGCTGAACTTTTGACGTACGTGTCAGAATAATCAGTTTGGCAGGGACGTGATGTTTTTAACTCGAAATGCCTTCTGAAATTTGTAAATATCTTTTTGTGCGTTTTGAGGGTTAGCGAAAATCGATATACATACCGAAAAGTAGAGACATAGAAAGTATTTAATGCCTAATTTTGTATACGAAATGAAGATAGTTATATTACCAAATAATAAATGCATAGTGTGGAGATTGAAAGATGTCTTTTAGTAATTGTATGCTTATTTTTTGCTTTATATGCGGTATTTAAAGTGTTGCTGACTTTAGTATGTGTGAATTCGTGTTGGAAAGCAAAGGGATTGATTCAGTCCGGAGTAGTGGCATTTTCCAGTATATCTGAAGCTATCGCCGGTTGTTATATTTATACTAAACTATCAATATAAATTATCAGTGACCATCTCGGTTTTGAGGAGTTTTACTTAGGGTGAATGATAGTAATTAATATGGATTTATACTAGAAGGATCAGAAACTAAATAATTTGGTCAGAGCTCGCGTTGCACTGCAAAATTTCTTAGCGTAAATTTTGGAATTTAACATTTTCCTTGCATGTCATATTGACCATCCGGAGTAAGAGTAAATCCAATTCTTGGTAACCCCCACGATGCAATGACATTAAAGTATCCAAGATTTAAGAGTTGCTCTAATTTGCTGATCAATTTCCTTCTCAAATCTAAATAATACTGCTTCACTTTTTTCCATATTCCTATACATATCTTGCTCTATTTTTAACTCAAAATAATTTTTGTCTCAACTTTTTGACGACCGAATTAGTCAATTGTAATGTTAATTCGTTCCATTCCTAATTAGAATTAAAGTAAAATTCAAAAATCTTAGTTATATCTGAAAACTGTTAAAAATAAGAGAAATAAAACAAATGCAATAATAGTAATCATTTATTTACCGAAAATACAATTGAAACTTCATTATGTATATTGTCTTTATTTGCTTTTCTAATCTACATCCATCATTAACAGTAGTACCATTAATGTTAAATATTATTATTCCAACACACCAAAATTTAATAAAGATCTTGTATTACCAGCGGCTAAAACTCGCGAGCTCTGTCCTAAATAAGTCAAAGTGAATGTATCCTCTGATTTATTCATATTTTCGACTATATCTAATGGATCAGCCTCAACAACGCGTCTTGGTAAAAATGATTGAATAGTTTGATTATGTGTTTTATATTATTATATCACGTTACTAGTATAGTTTTTTTCAAAAGGTGTAGTCATTAACTTCATTGTTTTAGTAATAATATATATTTTCCCCGCGGTCAATATGTTGTTATCCCTGTCCGCTCAACATCTTCGTTAAGCGCTTTATTAATTTCAACAAATCTTTGCTTTGAAATACTCATTATTAAAACTATAATAAAAGTTTTGAAAGACAGAAAACGGATGTAATATACCTTAAGCACTTTCAGAATACACCACACAATATTTCTATTTATGAACGAGTTCTCACTGCAAATGATTCGCGTTTGAATATGTGGTTTTCCATACTACTAAGCTTTTTTATAGAGACAACCTTTAAGGTCGAACACCGCCTACCCACATACGTAGCAAACATGTCACTTAATATCAAGCACCTCCACCGGTCAACCACATCTCAAGGTCAAACAACTTGACCTTTAAAACTTCCACAAGGATTTTTCAAAGTGAAATGTCAAGGGCATCTCAAGGTTATCGAGGACGTTTGAAAGTTCTGATTCCTATTATTCCTTTACTTGTAATACCAACGGGGACATTTGGGACTATTTTTGGCCTTATCCGGTTTTTAACCTCAACAAAACTGTTCACCTGTAGCCTGTTTCAAAATGGGGATAGCAAAAAACCTAAATTATCCAAAGATCAATGTAGGATAATCCGAAGATCATTCCTTAGCTATAAATAGGGAGATTACTATGGACTGTATGGCTTAATTGCATAGTCAAATATTGAAGTTAAATTAATTAATTATAAAATGTTAAGTAACACAAATCAAATTATGAAATAAAAATATGCAGCAATATAAAGCGTTGGCTTCAACTTCGCCAAAAACAATAAAACTTGATAAAAGTTACACTGCAATGACCTACCCACGGAGGCGGACAACACAGGCATCATGCCCTTCTGCCTTCTCGTAAGTAGGTTGCAAGCTCTCGTATCGAGCGACTCGTTTGGGAGACAGAGTTCGATCGGCTCTCTCTCGGGGATCGTTTTCGCCGCGACGCGGTCAATACAGTGTCAATATTCAAAACGACGGTGATGAGAAATATAATTAAATGCGTGCGACTTATTTATAGTGCCATATTTAACATAAAAAAAAAATATATTAAAACATATATTTAATAATGACTGAACAGAAAAAGGACGGATTACGTTACAAACACTATACTAATTAATAAAAAAAATTATTGTTCCCTTTCACTGTAGGTGATTTCTTTTCAAGAATATAAAAGTTGTTAATAATGCATTTAACTTTTACACTTCCAAGACTAACTAACTAACTAAATTTCATTTTTTTTCAGACGCTTTTTATTGGGCGTTGAAAAAGAAGTTGTGGCTACGTTAGTATTAACCAGTCTTGCTTTCTTTCTTATTCTTAGCAAAGTAGTTTTGCTGATACCAGTTGCCATCAAAGTTCTTATACGAAATAATAACTTTGTACTTGTTAGTAGATAACGGTAGGATTGAAGAAGAATCTTTATTCCCTCTTAGCTTCTTGTTCAATAAACTTTGCAACCCTATCTACAATTTCTCTCACTTCGCTATGACTCACTTTCCTCTTCACGCCATTTTCTTGGAGCCATCAATGAGGTTTCCGTGAAAAAAATGGAGTTCTTCAGATATAAAGATTAACACACGAAACACCTCGAACAAAACGCTGACCTACCCCAACAACACAGGTACAAAACTAAATCTACTCAATTAAAACTTACATGATATAAAATAGAAAGAGAAATCATTCAATTTTTGTGTTTACTTAACCTCAAAGTAGCTACGCTACTGACAAGGCGGTCCTTGCCTGGTGTTTGCCATGTTTTGTCTCATTCCTAAGTTGCGCCGGCTTAGATATATTGAGAGTTTAAATTTTATTTTCGATAGCCAAATTCCTATCACCTATCGATAGGTAAAATCTAATATCGCGCATCCCTAGTTTCAACACAATACACCTGACAAAGACCTGACCTGGTAATCTTCAAGGTCTTTAAACTCTAATAGGTTAAGAAATCATGGTTCTTGGGATTAGACCGTGTCAAATTGGAATTACTATCCGACGTTTCGCCTTCGATTGCACGAGGCATCTTCAGGGATCTTTACTCCATGAGATCTGAACACTGAATCCGTTCTCTAATAGCTTATACTACGCGCGGGGTTCTTGGCAAGGGGAACGTGCGGTCCGGTAAAGGTAAGTGACATAGTCGGGCGACCCCAGTTTGTCTGAACAGCATTCGTTTATGTGAGATTTCGAAGGGTTGTGTTGATTTAGATTGATTTTCATAATTAATTATTAACTAATAAAGTATAAATTCATAGAATTTTGGTTTACTAACGACTAGGTAAGGTATCTTTGTTTTTTTTATGATAGATTATAGGTAGGATAGGATTTTATTATAACCTATTATTAACATTGATATACTTGCTAGATTTTTTGTTGATGCAAATATAATGATTTAATACTTTGTTTTGTTTCTAAATCTACATCTAGGCAAAAAGAATGCCTGGAATGCAATGTGTGTTAGTCCCGCTTATAAACAAATTTAAATAAAACCAGTTTTATTCAAGAGACCTTTTTCATTTTTAAAAAGTAAACATGGCCAACAAAATAATTTACTTATATTTTCACACCCTGTTGGCCATTTAAATTGTTCGTATTGTTTTTCGGATAAAAATGTCTAATAGTTTTTCATTTTTGTGGTTAATTTTATTATTAAGACACACACTCACACACACTTCTTACTAAATTCTTCAACATTTTCAACGTTATTACCGACAGCCGAAGTTGACGGTATTTGCATATCCACGTCCGTATTATTGTCTTCCATATCGCACCGTGCACGACGCGACGTACGTATCACACAACACAAGGATAGCCTTTCAAATAAAGAACCTACTCCAATGATAGCTTCCGCCCCCACTTAAAACACGCGACTGAAATGCAAAAATTGCAAACAGCCGGTGGAAAGTTCAATAACCTCTGGCTCGATTCACGGGAAATCAAGCATACAGGACTTGGCTGCAGAGAACCTAGCGACCCGCATAGTTTCTATTCGATATTCTATTGTGGCTGAGTCGGAGTCAAGGCCGCATTTACTATGGGCTTGATAATTAAGATAATATTTTAGCATTTTTAATATAAACTAAATTAATGGTTTCCTATTTGAAAAATTACATTTTAGAATGTTTTGTCATTTTTTTTTTGGGGAAGCACTGCTTCCCTTGCTTCCAGGGACTGCACGCCCCTGGTTGGTACCATCTAATATAGAACAACAAAATTACTTTTGTTGAAAGAGTTTAGTCAACAGGTAGGCTTTGAATATTATCAGTGTGCGATATAAAAATATCTTTTTTTTATATTTTCTGGAGTGATTATTTGCAGTCAGTAAGAAAAATAAGATGGAAATTAGTATATTTACTGCACAGGATGTTCTAGAAATTTTAAAATATAGTGGGTTCCAAACACAAGCTTTCTATATGTTGGTTTTGTGCTTTTTTATTTGGATCATTTCGTTTAGCAGACGTTTTTGAAAGTTGTTTTGTTTAGTTAAAAATAATGGTTTTATCAAAATGAAAATATGTAAATTTTCGAAATGTTCTGCCAAGACAGTTTTTTTCTTATCATTCACCAGATTCACAGGTAGCACGCTCCTTTAATGCTCAACTACTTGAGTTTTTAAGTATCTACCTGTTTGACCTGTGTATACACCATTATATTCTAAGCAAGTTTATGTTGTTCTCATATATGTTTTATATATAAAAATGTAACACTAGTTTTACAATACATTACATTTTCTAACTGATTTTGTTAATCATCATCCAACCAAAATATTTCCCAAAATAGTTGTTTTGTACTGTATTTTGTTAAAATTTAAGGTTTAAACTGTTTTAATATTTTTTTTATTTTAGCTGTACCTTCACTTATGTTAAGCAAAGTAACTGACAAAATTTCAGCTTTACCTCAAACTTCAACAGGAAGGACCATGCGAAGATTGAACAGGAAGTACCGAGCGAAGATACAGACGAAAAAGTTAGTAAAAAGATGAAGATGATAATTACTTAATATTAATTGTTTTGTTTTGATATGTAAAATTCATTTTTTTTTTAAATAAAGATCTACTGGCAAAATATTCCATTCTCAAAGTGGAGTTCAAATACAGACACAAATAAAACATGAAGTTTTCCTTCATAAAGTTTAATTGGAATTAAATTTCTATCCAACCTGTTTCTAAGAGAGATCTCATAATCGTCAGAAATATTTAATACATTGATTCTAACAACAAATATAATTAATATCACGGTTACTTTTTTAAAAATATACCTACCTGGAGGTGTAGTTATCTTTATTCGAAACATGTCGGATAGAGACTTAGTTTCAATTAAACTTCGTAAACTTCATTTGTGTTTAAATATTTATTTGTTTTATTTATTACGATTATGTAGGCATACCTAACTACCTATCTATAGTTTAATTTGTTTTTTTTTTCATTTGGTCATCACTGAATCTAGTTGCGTGTCTAATAAATAGGGAGTTAAAATTTACTCCACAAACATTTTTACTAATTTATAATTGTTAATATTTCTTTAACAAACTTTATTTTATTAAAACTATTAGCAGAAAAATTAAATTTGTAAGGATCGCCTACTCACATAACACTTACAATATAATGGAAACTGCCGTGCTTCGAGTTGCTGTAAAGTTTGCAGCGCCATACCTCGGGTCGTGGCAAAAGTTACGAGACGCCAAACTTTTGTTTTTACAGTTAACTGTACAAATCGAAGGCAACGATGGCGCTATCTATCGTGAATTTTTAAAACTAAATGCGCGCGGCCAATTCAAATAATTTTTAGATTTGTTAGCCTAAAGAAAAAATGGCCTTCATTTATGTATCACCCTCTTACTTTGTAGTGTATTAATTTATTAGCACTCTTTTGACAATACATGACAAATAAAAAGGACCAAACCTATATATACAGATATTTTTTTAAATTGAAAGTTTTCTGTTTTCAAATGCAACCAATAAAATGAAATCTATTTTTAAAAAATCGGATAATTTTTTAAAATATGGTTCCAACACCGGTTTTTTAATTTTCGAGATAAGGCACAACATTCCTAGGGAAAAAGAAATAGTCATATACAGTATTTTCGTCTCAACTTGATGCTATATCTTGCCTTATTCCTAAATTCAAAAAAACTCATTTAGGTTTAAACCACTTAATCAAAAAATTATGGCATAATTTTCAAAATTTATTTTTATTTTAAAAAGTGTATCTATAAAGAGAAAACATTCGAATTAAAAAAAATATATTTATATCTTTCCTAAGTTTCGTTCTTTTTACTGACCCTGTATTAATTAACATTTGGTAATAAGATAATACACTACAAAGATACAGGGTGATACACAAATGAAGGCCGTTTTTCCTTTGGGTCCACCAAATGTCTCACTGCAAATAAAAAAAATCTCCTACTCCATAAGAAAATAAATACTCATTTTCCTTGAAATCTTGACTGTTTTATTTCAAAATTACAGTTTGATCTCACTATAAAAAATTAGAAGTCTTTTAAAATGTATATAAGTAGTGGTCATATACTTCATTAATAAAAATGTTATCTGATACAATAAATGCTCTAGGGATTATCAATTTTTAACTTTAAATATAAGTCAATACATTATAAAAAAATACCTTGTTGTGCACCATTTGTTTGTGTTTTATTTACCATTGTATATTAACACATCTATCACTATTATTATTATTATTTCTACACCTAGATCTTGTAAAATTTTCACTACAGATAGATAAAACTGTTGAACAAAACTAAAATTTATTTATTTGCAAATACGAACTTACAGAATAAACAAGTGAACTACAAATGGTACAAGATACAAAATATAAAATCCAATATAAGCACAAAAGAAAGAAATGTTATAAATAAATGACATTAACATGTCTCAGCTTTGTTTTGTTTTAACTCCAAAATTAATTATAATGCGCAAATACATAATGGTTAATTTTGAGAAATGTAAAGTAATTAAGAACAAAATTGCGTAAATTTTCTCTGAATTAATCCTTGCTAAAACTCTTATAGTTATGAGCTCCCTTAGAGTATACTCCCATATATACTATCATACACAATATAACTACAGATGTAATTTTAAATAAACGAGAAAATATAACAATATTGATAATAATACACCCTACTGGATGGATTTCAGATTTTTTACAAGGAAGGCGTTTCCAAGTCCGATTCAATAGATGTCTGTCGGAGAGCTATGATGTATTGAATAGAGTACCCCAAGGCTCTGTTTTGGGGCTACTGCTGTTCATAATATATATCTCGGACATATCTGAAAACATACAACACATAAACATATAATAAAATATATATGCTAACACATTATTTTTAATATTTTCAAGAAATGCAGAAAGCAACTTTTTCACATAAATTTATCTGACATACCCAAAAATGGATTGTTTAAAAGAAATTTTGTTGCATTAAATATAGTATTTTGATCTAGAAAAGACCAGGACAGACTTATTGTTAGCCGAACCAACTCAACACAGTTAAAAAATTCTTAAGTTACATTTTATAGCATCCACATGATATATGTAATTTTCCTATTAAACAAAGAGTTAAGGCAAGAAGAAAGTGAATTTATCATTCTCTAAAGTTTTTGGCTTTATATTCCACTTTAAAATACCTTGGTAGTATATAAAAATAAATTTACTTTCTTTTGTGATGTCCAATAATCCCAAAAAAAATCTTTATTATAGCTCTAGTAGACTTCATGATCCCGTGTATTATGTGTGATGTACCCTAAATGTAATGCATGAATTGCATTGAACTGTATCAAATAAACACTATATTTAAAAATAATTACTATTAGTTCTTATTACTTCTTACATTTTTTAAGGGTAAACAGTTCCCAGTTTTGGGCTAGCTGGTGTATCTAAGTGAATACTAGACTCCAGTCTTAGTAAAATTATTTAGTTGTATACAGTTTTATGCACATCACTCACATGTACCGATTTTTTGTTACTAACTATTAGGTAATACCTACCTCCTACAACAACTCTTATCTTCTCGGGTAACACTACATTCTAGTTCTGGTTCTTCCCACTTCTACTGGGTTTGTTGCTTGTTGGACTAGGTACATCAGTTTCTAAAAATAATTCACATGTATTGTTATTGTTTGATTTGATATGTTCCCTAAGGCAAGCCTATAAACATGAGTTCGTATTGAAAACCTCAAGCCCTCTAAATCACTATAATTGAATACAAGCATTAAGTTTGGATATCCTATATAAATGACCAAACTAATTCCTGAAAACTTTCCATCTTCTGTATGAAAAACAAGACTAGAACCATGAAAATTCTGTTCTTGGCTTCTTTGATTTTCAAAATACCTTTTTGTTTTAATACCGCGTTTAATCAAATTGTATTAGTATTTCTGCTTTATATAAGTAGATAGATATTTTATATAAACGAATGAACTTCCCAGTACGAAATAAATGAGGTAAACTTTCTGTTGGAAAAGAGGTTGTTGTTAAACCTCTTTTCATTCCTGGCATGCGAATATATTCAGCAAAATGTAGATCACATACATAGACTGCCGTAGCAGTTTAATGCCGCTCCCATCTCTATTTGGCTTACGGATATTCACCGTTTTAACGATTACAAAAATTTTATTTGGCTGCAATTTTGTTCCGCCATCTTGAATTAGTTACACAATTTGATTAGTTGAGCCGTATAGTACAATTAGTTATGGCACACGATTTGAAATCATTAAGTAGTTTTTTGTTTTGTTCCACTATCTTGATTCCATAATACTTGATGTTTATGCAAAATGTGAAATAAATTCGACAAGCAGCTTTCTCATAATAATTCTTTTCACATTTCACTAGGACGCCATTTGCCATACTCGATTTTTACCAAAATATTACCAGATCATCCCCATATGACTCTTATTTTTTATATAAAAATTTGAAGTCTGTCTAACCCGATTGGTTAGTTCTTAAGCTATACCGCGAACTGACCAACAGACAGACAGACAGATAGGCCGACGGAATTGATGAAACATATTTTTTGGCATCTAGGAACGCTAAAACGTGAAGATATGTAAAACCTGAGAGAGTGATTTTATTTCACGATTACAAACATTTTATTTGGCCGCCATGTTGAATTAGTATCATAGTTTTACTAGTTGTCCCCTATACCACAATTAGCTGTGGCACTCAATTTGAAATCAATTCATTAAGTAGTTTTTCAGGCTGAATTTTTAAATATTTTATTAAGCCGCCATCCTGCATTCGTATCAAAATGTTACCAGTTGATTCCAACATAATACTTGATGTTTTTTGCAAAATTTGAGATAAATTGGATGAGTAGTTTTGTAATAATTCTTTTAACATTTCACTAAGCCCGCCATTTTGTTTCATTGTATTGGATTTTTACCGAAAACTTACTAGGCCATCCCCTTATAACCCAACATTTGAAGTCAATCGGGTAAGTAGTCTTTAAGCTATACCGCGAACTGACAGATCGAAGAACTTGATAAAACATATTTTTTGCCATCTAGTGACTCTAAAACGTAAGCCATCTCGAATTGGTACCACTATTTTATTAGTTGATCCCTATACCACAAAATTTAAAATCAAACCATTAATCAGTTTAAGAAATTGTGGTTCTTGGGATTAGACCATGTCAAATTGGAATTACTATCCTACGTTTTGCCTTCGATTGCACTAGCCATCTTTGCTCCACGAGATCTGAACACTAAATGAATGTACCATTCATAGATATGGATTATATTTACAAAATAGTTAATAACGCGTATTTCCACCTTACTTAGTTTAGAGTCCATAGCTGGGCAGCACGTTTTTAGAATTTAGGCGAGTAACTCTTTGGAACCATTATACATTAAAAAACTGGAATTTATGATTTCCTTTTTAGATTTAATTAATAATTCGTAATTTAGAACCAAAACCACAAAAATATTTGTACAAAAACGATTTGTTTGTATATCACGTAGTGATGTCGAGAAATTTTTTTGTTAGTCGCGTGAGCATTTATGACAAACTATATCCAGTTTCATAAATATGCAACCATGCCACGATAGGAACATACTAACAAAACTATTAATAAAAAAAGATTAATTAATAATAAATAAATATATTACATTTACAATATATCAGTCTTTATACAATAAAAAACAAGCTTAACTTATAACTTTTTATTAAAAGTTTTGTACTTATCACATGTCAACCTAAACTAATGTGCGCTAACACTGACTTGCCATACTCTAATGATGTTGTCAGAGTAACCAGCAAACAGAGTTTGACCATCCGTAGACCATGCAAGTGATAGACATTGTGGTGGTTCGGCTTTGGAGCCTGGTGATGGTGAAACAACTTCAGGTCGCAGTTCTTCAACCATTTCCTTGCTTTCAAGATCCCAGATTTTGATTGAAGGGCCAAAAGCAGCACACAACCAATATCTATAAAACATTAATTTATTACAAACCTAAATATAAATGTCACTATTCTAGAATTTTGTTAAGTAAATCAGTCCCATATCCGCATAACCCTTTCATAGAAAATCAAGGGGTTAAATAAATTTCATCACAAAATAACAATAAATCTGACAGGTTAAAGTATATATTCAAATTTCAATTTTTTTTGTCACTATTATCATTGTGAGAATGATGACACATGGAGCTCACTTAAATAGTAATGTAATAACTATTAAGGCTAGATTTTAATTATCGCATTGTGATTTTTTTTGCTTTCTTAGACTAAATTTGTTTTTATTGGCATTTGCCATTAAATAAATAATTGTTTATAACCCACATAATTTTATTTACCTGTTTGGTGAAAAGCACAGAGCTGTAATTATATCATTATGGTCCAAGGTGTGTAAATGTTTTCCATCATTTAAGTCCCAAAGCATAGCTTTGCAGTCTTTACCTCCAGAAGCACAAAGAGAACCATCTGGCGATACTGTGACAGTATTAAGGTATCCTGCATGACCAGAGTGGTTGATCTTTAGTCTGCAGTTTGTCAAGTTCCAGACTTTGACCATTCTGTCCCAGCCAGCTGAGACGATAATGGGGTTGGCATGGTTTGGAGAGAAACGAACACAAGAAACCTGTAAAAAATAATATTGTATGTTCTAATTTAAATCTATATTTTACTGTCTTCGGCTATTAAAATACACTAAGCAGTACTAACCATTATTTGTAGGTATGTATGCATATAATAAATTTTGCATTCTTTAGTTTTATAGACATAAACAATAGTGTTTATTGACATTTGTCAGCACAACACCCACAAATATACATTGATTTTTTATTAATTATTAATAATTAAATTGTCAGCCAGGATTGATATGGATAAAAAAATTATAAGTACATAGTATTTTCAATTGTTATCTTTAGTCAGTAAATTGTTTTAAATCAAATTGGTGAACCTGAGCAAAAGGACTCTCAAGATCCTACCAAGATTTAAATTTTAATTTTCTTCCCTCTAAAGAAGTTAACAACGTTTTAGTTAACTTCTCCAACGAGGAAGTGTAATAGATTAACATTTGAAGAAAGCTCAATTAAAATTTAAAATGTTTAACGGAATGTCAAATATGACAAGCGAGTTTCTAGATGTCTATAAGCAGCTTGTCAAATCCAAAAGCTCTATTAAATATTCTAAACAGCAATTAAGATTTGTGCAACCGGCTGCTAGGCAACAAACTCTAGTCAAGTTCAAAGTAGGATGAAAAAGTACCTACATATTATAAAAAACTTCCTACACGTCTGACTTTAAAAAATTGTGCTATGTATAGGCAATTTAAACTCCATTTCAGTCAAAAAGGGGTTCAAAAAGGTTCATGCGCTGCACAAATACAAAGACATGAGCGTGATTTAAAATTTTGCAGTTATGTAGATGAAGATGCAATGCAATGTGATGCAGAGCTGTTTTGTGGGGAAAAAATTACATCCGAAGGCATTTATATCAAAAATTGGTGGAAGCACAACTATATATATATTTCCTTATTTAAATCACATTGAAACATAAATATCTGTTACAGTTTCAATATAATATAGAAGCAGCATAAGGCTTACAAATGATTCATAATACTGCATGCAATTCCCCCTTAACACAAAAATGTTTTGTAAAATCAGCAGCTTGTTTTGAGTCCAGATTTGAATAAAACGGAAAGACACAAATGTAAAAGTCAAGTTTTATTAAATTTCTGCTAACGTAATAAGCCATGTTTATATTTTTAAAATGAAATAAAAAGATGCTCTTTTGAATAATATGAATTGTTAAGAGGTTTGTGTCAAAAAAACAGATTTTTCGCGATAACTTCAATTAAAAACCAACTAAATATGATTTTTTCTTAGCACAATCTATTAATGCATTTTGTCCCACTGGTTATAAAAAAACTTTATCATTAAGATATTTCAAGTTAACATGGACTTGAACAATTAATTGAATACACAAAATATAAATCTGAAAAATATTGAACTCCTAGAGAACAAACTCACACATTTAGTATACCTAATTTCAATTATTATTGTTGACCAGGCACGTGTCGATAGGTATCCAATAATGCATATAAGTATGCGATATCGACAGATAACCAATAATATTAATAGTTATGGATAAAAGGATTTCATATTCACAAATGTGGGTACTTTTTTTGCTCTTCAATAAATGACCCTTAACATGATCAAATAATGATACACATGGTTATAGTAAAAATTCTTGATTAGATTTAAAAGATTTAGTTACTTAAATAGGATTTAGAGAAAATTTCTTCATTAAAGTAAAGAAAATTCTAGTGTAAAATAAAATTTCTTACCCAATCAGAATGTCCTTCATCCTGAATGGTATATTTGCACTCAGCCAATGTGTTCCAAAGTTTGATAGTCTTGTCACGTGATCCAGACACAATTTGTCGATTGTCAACTGAAAAAGCGACACTCAAGACATCCTAGAGAAAAAAAAAATATTAGGAAAAAAGATTTCATAATTTATAGAATCTTCAGAACAGCCTAATACGTTCAACTACCCTTAAGTTCTGAGATTAGAAACAAGATTTACATTCTTAAAATTGTATCTATGAAAAAAATTCAGATAGTCTTTAAATACAATTTAAAACATTTTATACTGATAGTTTTGTGACATGATCCAGACATAATTGATCTATATCAACTGAAAAAGCGACAGTCAAGACATCCTAAAGAAAAAAAATTAACATTAGAAAAAAAGATTTTATAATTACTGAATCTTCAGAAAAACCTAATAGGTTCAGTCTTAAGTTATCGGATTATAAATAAGATTTACCTTGTTACATCATCTACAAAAAAAAAATATTGAGTCTTGAAATCTACATAAAATACTACTGAAGTACAATTAAAATGACCATACCAAAGATTTTAATGATATCAAAAAAACTGAACTGGAAATATTCATCTACACAGTAAGGTTCTATTTCTAACAGAATATTAACAACATCCTGCTCAATGTTTTAAACTTTTAGTTTCTACCTTAAGATAGTTTGGCAGCTTATTAAAAAATTCGATTATTTTGTTATTTGTATAAATACAGCATAAATATTATCAAAAAAAAAAAAAAGATTAATTTTAAATATAAGTGTACTACCTAAGATTGAGGATGAAAACTATGATAATTTTCTCCGCACCCAGAGATAGAAAATACTTTCCTTCCTTGCAACAACCTGAATGAATTTTAAACATCAAACCGGTGCTTTTAGGGAAGGTTTTTCTGAATTCCCAATGCAGGATCAAACGCCGTTAACAAACCTATGCAAATTTCATTACTTTTCAATGCAAAACTCCCCTGATTTTCTGGAAACATATATCTAGTTTATTTTTGCTTTGTTTATTCAAGGTGCAATTTTATTTAATGATTTTTTTTTTATCAGTGAACCTCAGTTAACTTAATGCTACCAAGACAATCAACACAATTTTGTTAAAAATTAATCCTCGTTTTAATATAAACCCGAAATTTTCTTTAAATAAAACATAATTTTATTGTTTTGTAAAAAAAACCCAAAAAGTCAATCTATCTGGAGTACCCAACACTCACCACCTTTATAACAATATAACTGTTTAAATTTCCTTACAACATGGCGTCACGGTCCCATATGTTGCATTTGACATTTAAGACTCGACAATCCCATTCTAGGTATGTGTAAAATAATATTGATACAAATATAAAAACAAAGTATATAAGTTATTTATGTTTTACTGACAATAAACATTAGTGAATACTGCTTATTTGGTAATTTGTAAACGGGTAAGTAGAGTAAGAGGTAATTTGTAAACGAGTAAAGAGTTACTCGCCTAAATTCTAAAACGCAAGCATAAAACTTCCTGAGTCTATAGTAAACTTTAAATAAATAAGATCTGATGAAAAATAAAACTTTTTTGGTGACTGGTTAAAAAAAATTAAATTGTAAATGTTAAAAGGATTTTCACTTTTAACCAATTCTTTAAAACCTCAAAAAAATATGTGCGTTCATTAACAACACAAGAACCCCCAATTCATATCTTCCTAACATTCTGTGACTGATTTTATAAAATATACTTACATTGTTTTAGTATAGTGAATCATCCTTTTTGAAATCTTCTGTCGATGCAGATGTAATTAAAAAAAACAAAAAATCTTCTAGCTGTGAATATAAAAATTAAACAAGTTGGCCATAAATGAGGAAACAATTATTGTAAATTGAATGAAATGTTGTTAAGACCCTGATCAGGATAAGAAAATTGATATTAATTACTGGCTCAATTATTTCAAACATTTCAATTTTTCACGGTAAGCAGTTGAGCACATAGACCAACATTCCATCATTTTACAAACTCAGTTTCATATTAAAATACAATAAACTGACAAACCTTAGTGTGATCTTCGAACCTTCTGGTGGTTTTTCCAGCTGCTAAATCCCAGAGACGGAGAGTCTTGTCCCATGATCCAGATAGAGCATAGTTACCATCGCTAGAAAGGACTACGTCCGAGATGAAATGAGAATGTCCGTGAAGACGTTTTTGGGGTACGCCATATTGGGTATCTTCACGAGTTAATTTCCATACAATAAGAGTTTTATCTGAAAATATGTAGATAGAATTATTCACATATCCTTAAAACGCATTACTTTAGATATACCTAAAGCGCCCGCCAAAGAAAAAATTGGAATTAAAAACCATGGATTACCAGTTATATTGAAAGATTTTAAATGATGTAAAATTACACGTATTTAACTTAACTTAAAATGGCTGAAAAAATCCTTACCTCTGGATGAAGATAAAATCATATCAGGATACTTTGGGTTGGTCGCAATTTGGGTAACCCACCCATTGTGCCCCAAAAGAGTACCTTTAAGTTGCAAAGTCTCAGTCATTTCACTAACTCAAGAGAACTTCGAGATTCGAGATGCACTCTGTCTGACGTTCAACAAGAAAAGAATTTTTGGGTTTCAGTTGAGTGTTGAGTAGGAATAGAAACAGGAGGAAATAACTCTAGTGGAAACAATTCAAAACAAAAAATGCTGTTTTTAGCGTTCAAATCTTAAATTTTGACACACCCTCACATGACTCTGATTTTCAAGCGTTGTGTTTGTTTCAATGAGGCTGTCAATCACATGACAGATTGTTCCATGTGCTTTCTATTGGATTGTTTATTTTCGCGGAGTATATGGAATGTTCAGCATGGGCTTTCTGGTTCGGTGGTAAGATACTCAGTATCGGATGCGGTGCATATGTATTCAAATCTCTGTTCAGGCGGATGATTTTAAGTTGTTTTTAAAAAAACTTATAATTAATAAAAATGCGGATTAAGTTAGGTTACAATTGGTTAGATTTGCTGGACAGAAATCGCAAAGAAGCGTGTCAAAAACATTTTGAATTTTAGTAGGTTAGCCCGGTTTCGCCGATAAAACGGTCATTAAAACTATAAAACATCATTAAAGCCATAAAATCACACCTCAAAACATCGAAAATCAGATTTGAAATACTATAGATAAATAAAATGATGTTATTGTCATGTTGCGTATAAAAATTAGGATCTTGTAATAGGTTTATTTCTCCGAAATATAAACAGCGTTTGTTACATTCTCAGCGTAAAGCCTCGTGGCGTAGGTAGCCAGGTTCTTGGTCTAAGTCGTAGAGTATTTGTGTACGGATCCTAATTCATACCAAAAGTTTTTCTAAGTTTTTTTTTTAACTAAACTTATAATTAACGAAAATGCGGATTAGGCTAGGTTAGGTTTGCTGTAAAGAAAGCGCTCGGTAGCGCGCCAACCGAATTACGAGTCAATATTAAAACAAAGTTGTTTTTGTAACAAAACCTATACTGTTAGGTGGATCTGTCCCGTTAGCGTTTGGTTAGTCCAGGTTCGTTGGCAAAGCCGTCATTAAAGTCATAATAAATATTAATACAATTGTACCAGGAAAAGAACTGGGACAAGGTCGGAGTCTGGTGAAGTATGTACCGTTACATGTGTGGAAGTATATCTATATTTAAACAAAGAGCCCGTCATTTTTAGTTTTACTTTTTAAGAAAACCTATAATTTTGTATGTAGTTTTGTTTTAAAAATACGAATAAGTTTCAGCTACGGTTAGATTTTTTTTTCGAGGCGATGTCTAAATTATGGGAGACAGTTCGTGAGATATTCAAGGGTCTGTTCTGCATTAAAAATACGGAAGCAAAAAACCACACTATAAATTTTATCATTAAACTGGTGCTTGTACGTTTTATTTCTACTTGAACAATTAACTTCAATATTTATTTGTGGTGTCAATCGACCACGTTCTTTAATTTTAATCTTGTCTTCGTACGCCAAAGAGCTAAAACTATGAGTTGCTAAATACCAGATTGAATTCAAATTTAAGCAACTAAATAGAATCAATGGTACGAACACGGTCGCGCGTGCGATTCCAAATAAACAAAGCAACTTTTATGTTCTGCCGCCGTGCAGCGGCAATTCATTCATAAATTGCTCTATTAAGCCACGTGCGACGCTTGACCAATCAACGTGTCATTTAAAAAAACCGTTCGCTGTGCACCTACAGTCCCGCGCTCGTCGGAAAACAAGGCTAGGCTGGAGATCATCGTACCGTGAAACTTGCGATGCTCTTGCCGTTACAGAAAAAAATCTACAGGGATGTTAGAGATTTATTTTCGGATTTATTTGTTATACAATAATATTTTAAAAAATGGGAGTTCTCGAAATTAGGTGTGTCCTGGATCTCCTCAGCTCTTTTGCATCAGACGCTTCTGTGAGTGCGGATAAAAATAATTATGATCGAAAAGTGAAGCATCTATAAAACATGTTACCGGAAATGTCGAATCTGGGCAGGCGCAAGACGTATCGTCAAAAGATTTTTGTCCACCAACGTGGCCAACTATTACACATTAAGGTTTGAGAAAAATACTGTTCATAACAATTTATATCTGGAATAATTTAATCTATAATTTGGAGCCGTTACCAATTGATATTTGTAACGAAACATAATAATTATTATGATTTTTTAAACAGATATTAGAAAGAACATTCGGCAAACAATTTGACAATGAAGAGCGTTTAAATCTCAAACCAATCCGTTACTTATTTAATTATAAATACTAGTGCTGGCAAATGATCGGTCATATATAAATTCGTCACATTGGACATTTATGGCTCAGTCACTTATGATCATTTTTAAAAACGCTCGAAAGATTGTTTTTTCCTTAAGCTTACAAATGAATCAAAGTTGATCTGTTATATAAAAAATGTATCTAATGCTTTTTTTTTATTCAAAAGTGATTTATAATTCGCAGACCTACAAAGACAAATGACCGGTCATTTAGGTCACTAAACTTATAAAGATAAATGCCCGGTCATTTTAGGTCATTAATACATTAATTTTCCAAAACCGATCAGTTTTAAAAATGACCGGCCATTTATGAAAGTAACCCAGTCATTTATACATAAACTATCGATAAGTGACTTAAGTGACGCCCAACACTAATATGTATACTTTATACATCAACCTAAAAAAGGTCTAACAAGGCTAACCCAAACGCAGTCCGAAATTTTAAACACAACTACATACAAAACAATAGATTTTGTAAAAAGAAACTAAAAAAGACACCATCCTACCACCAATGACATAATAGATTATGGATTGGACTTGCGACGCTTCATTGACTTCAACGCAGTGCGAGAGAGGTGGAGCTAATAACGGCCGAAATTCATTAGTTTGCGAGAGATGGAACAATCACGGTAGAAATCTATTAGTTTGCGTTGGTGTTTGTTTTTGATCAGCATTTGAAATCAGCCGTGTAGGTAGTTTTTAGCTATGACGCGGACACACAAATAGACAGAGAGCTAGAGAAACTGACAGACCGACGGAACATCTTTTTTTATATTAAGGGTCTCTAAAATGTGAAGGTCTTTAAAAACCTGGGAGGGTGATTTTTTACTATTGCAATACTTCTTGTTCTGTTTGTAAATGATATTCCTAAAATAATATGATTTTAGGATGCTGAAATAAAAACCACTAATATGAGCAAGCATTTATTTCCAACTGACACTTAAAGGTATGCGTGTATTCGATACCAGTTATTTACAGCTGCTTTTTTGTAGACTATGGTCACATATAGAGGTGTATTAAGTAGTGTGAATACTTATATATAAACAGTTTCTTACTCTAGGCCAACGATTAATCTATGTGGTGGTTTTAATTTGCTGCGTCTTAATATTTTATCAGTTATTTGACTTGTCGACGCCACTGGTTCAATAATTAATTCCGCACTGTCACTAACACTATTTTCAACACCATTCCATTGCATTCCGCTATCAGTTTTAATTACATATGTTCTTTTTCATAAAAGCTTGTTAACAACCCCAGCACACCACTGCAGCTGATTTGCTCAAAAATCTCGAGCCCATAGCCTATCATTAATTTGGAAATAAGAAATGTTTTTATAATAATAATATTTCTTTTGATAATCGTGTTTCTTTTTTATAAGTGCATTAGTGCAGGGCAACAATAAATCAAACTTAGTTCTTATTTTACGGTTAAAAATTAATTTTGAAGATTTTTCTCCCGTAGTAGTATGTGGAGTATTACGATGATGAAATAAAACACGATTAATTATTAAATGTATATCACATATAGGTATCTCATAACGTGCTTTCAATATAGCATTTTTTATAATTTTGACTGCACTTTAACCTAAACCATTAGTCTGTGGATAGTATGGAGCACCTGTAAAATGTTTTATACCACTACTAGATAGAACATTTTGAAAATCATCAGATATAGGCAAACCAAATCTTGCAAAAAGTTCTCGAAAAACCTTTATTGTTGTATTGGCGTTTAAATTACTTACTTCCTGACACTCTATCCATTTTGTTGTCGTATCTTGAATAACTAAAAAATTTCTATTAAATATTGGTCCGAAAAAATCCGCATGAAGCCTTGTCGCGGGATTACTAGCATAAATTGCACATGCGCGGCAATTTTTTGACGGATATTCTATTTGATTATCAGTTAAAATTTTATTCTGAAAATATTTCGGTATGACCAAACGATAACCCCACATAAAGCAATTCTGTTCAATAGTTAGTTCAATTTTTTCTAGAAAAAAATGGCTTGAATTCCTCCGTTGGGTATTTGTTTGGACATCCATTTTGAACATAATATATAATTTTACTTAGCAATGTATCTTTAAAAGTAAATTTTTTTATTTGTTCAAAGTTTATTGGAATATTTTGTTCCTTTAGAAAATTAAGACAGGAAATATTTGAATTTAGGTTAAAGTATAAAAACTCGTCCTGAATGTTATTTTTATTTTCCGTTAAATTCCTAACTGGAAGTCGAGACAAACAATCAGCAACATTCTTTTCCGAGCTAACGTATTTTATTTCGTAGTCGAAACTTGACAAAATGTGAGCCCATCCTTGTAGCCGGTTTGCAGCAAAAATAGGGATTCCTTTCTTTTCGCCAAAAATCGATAACAAAGGTTTATCATCTGTAAACAAAATGATTTTTTTTGTAACACAAATATTAGAAAAATTTCTTAACACCAAAAATAATTGCTGCTGTTTCTTTATCTATTTGAGAATAAGATAATTCAGCATTATTTAGTAAGCGCGAAGTAGCCCCTCGAGCAAATTTCAAGGCATCTACAGTTAATTTTATTTTCTCATTAGGATTAAAATGTGCTCAAACTGATGCTGAGAGCAATAAGTTTTTTGCTTGATTAAAACTATTATTACATTCGGTGTTCCAGAGTCACTGGGCATCTTTTTTTAATAAACTATAAAGGGGTTTTAAAATGCTGGAAGCATTTAGTAAGAATTTACAATAAAAATGAATCATTCCCAGAAATGATTTTAATTCAGTTGTATTTTTAGGAATAGGAGCCTCTTTTATGTCTTGCACTCGTTCCTCGGAGGTATGCAAACCATCCCTATCTATTTTAGGTCCTAAATATTGAACTGAATCCTGAAATAAAAAAACATTTTTCCTTTTTTATTTTAAGACCACATTCTTTTAAACGTTTAAAAACATTTTCCAGGCGCTCAATATATACACCTGGTCATTTTCCCCTGTAATCAGAATATTATCCTGGAAGCAAACTACCCCCGGAATTACAAACATTTGCTCCATAATACTCTGAAATATAGAAGGAGCAGTAGTGACCCCATAAGGAAGTCTAGTATAAGAAAAGAATCCCTTATGACATGCTATTGTGACAAGTTTTCTAGATTCTCCGTTTAATAAAATTTGGTGATACGCCTCTGATAGGTCAATTTTACAAAACTTGACTCCCCCTTGAAGTTTAGAAAATAAATATTCAATACGTGGCAAAGGATAACGTTGAACCTCTAAGCAGAGGTGCCTTGGTTTAAAACATTTCGGAATAGCTCCCTGTTCGTAACGTAACATGAAATTTGTTAAATGCGCCAGTTTTGGAGCCGTTTTTTATAAAATATGTTTTCAAAATAAATGATTTTGCTGGGCTAAAATAATTAGTTAATAATGTAATTTTAATAAAATTAAATTTTGCATACTAAATCAATTTTTCTATCTTTCAAAGCAGCAAATTTATTTATAACATCCTCATAAAATGAATGAGTTGCCCTAATCTCCTCCAGAAATTCCTTTTGAATTAAAATATTGCCAAGAGAAGAAAGTCTTTCTTGAGATTTTGTATTTCTTAAATAAGTTTCTACACATTTAAAGCAAGAAAAACTTCTTTCCACTGAAGCACTTGTCGACGGTATTGTCAAAATAAGGGAAAACAATTTATATGCTTCGGTAAAAATATATTTACTTTTATTAATTTTTTTCACTTGCTCTTGCAGCGATATATTCCATTTACTCTCATTGGCAAAAATAAGACCAAGCTCATTTTTAAGTCGTTGATTTTTTGAAAATATTTCCCCATATAACTGTAACAAATTTTCAAACGAGCCAGTCGGAAAATTTAGCAGAACCCGCCAAACATGAAAATGTAACTTTTTTACAGTCTTGAAATCTTAGTGTCATTTCCATTAAAATATGGTCCAATATTTCATAAAAAAGGGTTCTATACTTAGCCCTAATTTCTTCAAGTGAAAGTTTAGCAAGCTCAAGTTTGTAATGATTTATTTCTGTAATAGAATCTGTTTTATCAAACATAGTATTAAAAAAATGTTCATTTCTTTTTTTACAGAGCGCCTCACGACAGCGTTTTATATTTGATATGCAAAAATTTTTTTTGAAGAACGTCAAATAGTATGTCCGCGATTCAGAAAATGTCATTAAACACTAATGCCAAAAACGTGAATTCAAAATCGTTCATCTCACCTAAAAATCCTTTCGCACGGCGGATTGATTTTTCATGAGATTTGTCACAGTTTGTAATAAATTCAAAGACGTCTTTTAATTTATTCCAGTCTTGAACAATCACATTTACTAACTTCGAATTTGAAGTTGTAACAACACCATGAATAAATATAACACAAAACAGTCAAGTTAATTGCAAAGGAACTCACCGGTTGCAGCGAAATCCGCGAAAGTAAGAGTAAACAAACACCGCAAACTGAACGACACGTGGGTGTAGTGTAATGCTCTTGCAATTCACCGAGAGCGTTGTATGGCGCTAGGCTCGACGTCATCACGTACGCTTTGTCATTGCAACATAGTAGGAAAATCGTAAACTAAATATAGCACCTCCAGCAAAGTCAAAGCATTTTGCGTCACTGTTATAGTTGTTATAATAAAGTCCGATTGAAAGTTTTGAAAAGACATGCCGCCAACGGTCAGGTAAAATATTTATTCGAGATGTAGAGTTTATTTTTTCCAATTAGGTGAATAAATGAATGTAAAAACTAAAATTTTAAGATATGTATAATAGATATAGTTAGATGTTTGCTTGTTTATTTTTCCTGGTGAAGTAGCACTTCACCTACTTCACCTAAATAGCCGTCACTGATATAGAGAATGACTCGCTAACCGTCAAAGTGTGTCTAATTTATATTAAAATAGATTTTGCTACATGTGAGCGCAAAAATAGATATGTATATGCGCTCACATATAACAAAATGTACCTTAATATAAGTTCTTCGCTCTCTCTAGCGAGTCATTCTCTATATGGCTATTAATTAGGCCTACATATTAGCTAATACATACATAAAAACCAAGTTAGCAATATGTCTAGTTTTTCTGCAAAAAATAGATATGTATATGTACGCACATGTGACAAAATCTGCAATAATATAAATTAGACACTCCTCGACGGCTGTCGAGTCATCCTCTATATAACTATTAATTAGGTCTATATATTTGTCAAAATGTTTATAAGAATCAAATTGACCGTATGTCTAGTTTTCGTCAAAACCTCGATGAGTAAAAAGCACGTAGCGTTTAGCCTAATGTGTCTTATGGTAAACTAAGCCTCATTTGACGGCTTCCGAAATTTTCAAGATCTTCATATTAACCAGAATAAATAAGAAAAGTGTTGTTGAAATAAGTAAATTTATATTTGCAAATATTGTACTTAATACATGGAACAAATTGCAGCCTATGCTCGTGCAATTATAGCACTTATTTACTAAATAAATACTGATAATTGATATCCAAAAATATAGATGTCTTTGAATTTTATGTATATTGTTCGAAAAAAAAACTAAAATACTGAAAATTTTAAACGGCTGCCTAAACCTGGGTTTAGTAACTATATTGGCCCGTTATTTAATATCTACTAAAATATTAAAATTAAACGGAAGGTTTCATTGTCTATTTAAAAAAAAAACTGAAATGCATTATACTAACTTTTACAGAATATTATTAAAATGCCGTTGGCATTTCAGCTGCTGACTTTTGGCTGCCAAGCCCACACCAGTAGATATGATCGTCAACCATGTACCTGACCGTGCCCTATCTGGTTTCTCTAGGTTTCCAGCACGCGCATGGACATCTCGAACGTCTGCTAACAATAACATTATTGGGTACTTACCGCTCCATGGTTGAATTGACTTCATACACGTCCGGTTTTTAACTGAATTAATCCGTTAACATACAAAACAGTGGCGAAATAAATATACAAAGATTTGGAGTACACTGTTAACAACTACTGCTATGTCTTCTTGTTGCTATGTTTTAGATCGAATATACAGGTTGCGCAAAACATAATAAAAATTGACATTTGAACAGAATAAATGTTATTAGCTGAACTATTAAAATAAAAAAAAAATCAAGTTTATAAGAGTATAGCTAGAATAAAAAGATGAAGGGGTAAAAAAGCCAATATATAAAAACAACATAAACATTTTAAAATTGCTTATTAATGAAAACACACAACACATTTGCAAGTTGAAACTAAGTTTGATAAATATACGTCGGTATGAAAACTCAAATTTTTTAGCGATGGAGTGAGGGATCTTGGGCAGAAAAAAAAACAAAGCTGACAACAAAAATGTAAAACTATGTTTTGTAGCAAAAATATAGAACTTTGATCTGCCCAAACATTATTGTCCTAGTAGGTAACGTGAAACTTGAAATAATTGCTTATACACTCATGGAAACTTGACTCAGACAACATTTTATTAATATTTGAAATATAATATTTTGTGATTCCTTCAAGCGATTTAAATATTTTTTTTTACATTATTAGACTCTATTCTTGGGCAGAATGTTTGACATAAAACACAATTCACGCTAATATACAGGGTGATTCAAACACACGTTTTCTTTACCCAAAATTTAACATAATTTCTGAGTTAGCAAATCCCAAAATTATGCTTATCATGTCAAATAATAAGCACAAATTTGCTTTAAAACCTGCTTTTTAAAAATATTTGCCAACTTGTTCCGTTTTGAAACTATAGAGATTTTTCTAAACACCTACATAATTGTATGATTTTTTCTTGTAAATTTTTAAAATAAGTAAAGGAGGCTTTGAAACAAAAATGCATCGATTGCCATCTGTCACCTAAAATGTTCAACAGTTTACTCAAGGTTTCGTTTTGTGGTTGTTAAAATATTGTCAAAATGCCAGGGGCGTGCGGTGAAATTTTAAGAAAGGGAAGCAATTTTTAGAAACTTACCTATTTGTAATGTAATTCGATTCTTCGATCATTTTGTGCAAATTCGTCAATGACGTCATCATAAAAACGTCGATGCCCCGACATATTTTGGAGAAGTTTATTTTCAATGGACAACAGCGATGTATGAGAAAGTCTCTCCTGCCCCGTTGAATTTCTCACGAAATTTTTTATACGTTTAAGTGTTGAAAAATTGCGTTCTACTGATGAACTTGTGGCAGGTATTGTCAATACTAATTCACACAATTTCGGCACTTCGGTGTAGGCATCTTCCAGCTCCTTGTCTTTTAAAAATTGCATTAGTTCCTTAGCGTTATTTTTTGCGCTCATGTCATCAGTTTCGTAAACCACTTTTAGTTCAGATCGCAGTAACACTCGGTCGAAGAACTGGCCATAATGAAGAAGAAGAGATTTAAACGCATCTTCTGGAAAAGTTTTTCCTTAAAATGCATCAAAATTGCAGAGCTCGAGGAATTTAAAATCATTTAAACCGTTAAATCTATAGTTTATTTCTTGCTGAATTTGATCGATTATTTTACAAAAGAGGAGTCTGTATGATGTTTGAACATCTACCACCTTGTCTATTCGAAGACGCTTGGCTTGTGGCTCTACATTTAACGTCAGCGTTTTCTCCCAAAATAGGTCAAAACTATCTCTTTTTTGGCTTAACATAGACTTAAAATCATCCACTTTTTTTAGGCAAAAAGCAATATCATTTGTTTTAGTTTGTAATATATTAAAAACATTGTCCGAAAATGGAAATATTTCTGAAAATATGATCAACAAATAATTAAAATTAAAATATCGTTTCAAACAGTCCAAAAACCCCCTCGAACTATTTATTGCTTCTGAGTCCCACGTTTCATTATTTTCTATTATATTCTCAAATAGTTCAATCAGTGATTCACGATTTTCAGATACTGTTAACACAAGTCTTCCATTATAGTTCCACCTAGTAGGAGCTACTTTGGGCAATCGTTTGTGGACAATGGAGTCCAAAGCTTGTGTACGTTTTGTTGACTTGGGAAAAAAAGCAACCATACCACTTAAAGTAACGAAAAATACTTTACACTCTTTAATGTAATTGATGGACCTGGATAAAACTAAATTTGCTTTCTGAGCAAAACAAACACAGCACTTGGGAAAGTTTCTCGAACTTTAGCTTGCAGACCCCCTAATTGTTCTGCCATCACTGCAGCTCCATCATAGCTTTGAGTAACTAATTTTTTCTCTCCATTAATTTCTTTAGTAACGTTTTAAACTACGGTATATAATGCATCTGCTGTACGATTTTCGGACACATTCTTAAAACCTAAAAATCGCTCTTGAATACTTCCATCGGTTTTAACGTAGCGTACTACTATAGGTAATTGGCTAAAATTAGTGATATCAGTTATTTCGTCCAGAACAATAGCAATGAACTGCGCCTCTCCAATCTCCTGCTTAATTCTTGTTAGAATAATGGTTGCAACAGCGGAAATTAAATCATTCTGGATTCGATTCGATGTTCCGCGAAAAACGCTAGACTGCTCTAAATGATTTTTTAAGCAATCATCATATTTAGCCATTAAACTAAGTAAATCTTGAAAATTTCCTCTATTTGAAGAAACCCTTGTTTCGTCATGACCTCTAAATCCCAATTCGTGTTCTCCGAGAAAATAAACAACATCGATAAGTCTTCTTAATATTTGCCTATTTTTATCGACTAGTTCATTGTGCTGGAGGTGACTAATTTCCAACTGTTTATTAAGGGCGTGTTCAATTCTGGTTTTGCCGAAGACTTTTTCTTTTATGACGGCCTGCAAATGCGCTTTGGACATAATGTGTCTTTTTACAGCTTTATGGAAATTGTCTAAATCGGAAAAACCAGTTTTATTAAAGAGACCTTTTTCATTTTCAAAAAGTAAACATGGCCAATAAAATAATTTACTTATATTTTCACATCCTGTTAGCCATTTAAATTGTAAGTGTAGAAGGCTTCTATTAAGAAACTGCCGAAAAAGTTCCGAGATATTATTTTAGTCTTTCATTTTCCAGTAGTGAACGAGGTGAAAGTTTTTGATTTCGCGCCATTTTACCCTGTATAATAGTGATAAAACTCGCTAACATCAAAATAATTTGGAAGCGTAATTTTTATGAAACGATCTTTCAAAACTCGAAAATCTCGTCAAAATCCGTTAACCCGTTTTCAATCCACAGTACTTTGAATATGATACTAAAAAATAGATTTCTCGATCTTTTTGTTGACCAGTGTATTTAGAAAAAACATTACTTTAAATAGTTTTAATTTTTGAGTATCTTTACTATCATTTTTAGTCATTAGTTATAGTTGTATACATATTTTTCATTTCATTTCGATTTGTATGTGCAACGAAGTGACTGGACTCTAGTTATTTATATTTTGAAAAAAGCAATTATAATATCACATTTAAACGCCTCTTGTGGGTTTTTATTTAATCAGTTTTATTATCACATTAAAATTCATTCTAATATTGATAAAAGTTCCCGTCGGATGGTTGCCTGGAGTATCCTGCATTGGTCTGGGGAGAATGATGTGAGGAATTCATCAGTTTTACGCTGCTTGGATGTTTCTTCTCTGTTACTCCTCCAATAAGCAATTTGTGTGCCTAAAATGTTATTTTTCTTTAATAATACCCAGTCAACAGGAAAAAACAGGTATTCGTATCTTTGTTAAACTATCGCATTTATTTTGAGTTTTCGACTATAAAGCGTAGAACACAAATGGAAATTATATCATTCGTTCCCGTCCATTTACGCCAAACTTTTTTTTTGTGTTATTTAGGTCCAACGTCAAAATTATCACCCATTTTTGTGCCACAAATGTGTACTTTCTTTTTATGTTTCGTTTTTGTAGTTTAGTTTTTACGTTAAACATTTACGGAAGGTCCATTTTGTTCCATGCGTAACCAAGAAATACGGTGATATTCATTTCGATTTTTAAATGCAATGTTTTCCCGTTTCTTTTTATGCAGGGTGTTAGGGGTTTGACTACAAATATTTTAACCTATGATAGTATGGATGATTATAAACAAAAATTATTTTATATCAGTTTTTTTGTTTTTCCAGGTACTATGGTTTAAAACTTTGGCGAAGGCTTAAATAGAGTTCTCGACAATATGACAACATTGCTATTCGCTTGTACGTGATAATTGATCATTACTGATCAATTTCATCAGTTGTACTTTGTCAACAAAGAAACATAAAAAAACTTGTAGGTTTCAGCTCAGCTCAAGTTGAATCAGATTGACAGATCAAATTGAATTAATTTGCTTCGATTATTTTTTGGGATGTATAATTTAATTATTTATTAAAAAGGTTAGTTTGTTAGCCCAATATCGGCGCGTATAAAAGAAATAGAAACATCCTGTCATTAAAACTAAGCAATAATAATTTCTGACTTATATTTGTACAATTTTAATTGCATAACCCTAATTATTAAAAACCTCTAAAAATTAATAAAAAGTATCAACTTACTAAGCATTGTAATTTATAGCACTAGGTATGTAAGTCACACAGTAGGAAATAGATTTGAAAAACTTAAATGCAGTGATTATCGTCTCGAAATAAAACTTGGTCGTGAAATATTTGAGGACTCACACCAACACTAGGGTTTTTCTTTACTATAGTTTAACTATATTCGTCGTTTTCGGGTGCTATTGGTCTTTGAGGTCTACGATTATTATGACGAATGCTTACACTTCTCGTACCCCTCAAATTATTTTTTAATCTAAGCGTTTCCCGCACTCTCTCTACATTCTCCATAAATCATTTCTGCATATTCATTATTTGTAAACATTTGTAAAATTCGCACCATGAACAAGCAAGTTGAGACGAGCATCCTCTCTACCTCTCTTAATATCTCGCATAATTTACTGTATCTTCGTCCTTGTCTCTCACCGTGGGAAGCTAACATAGATGTAGCTGTAATCGCTTTCAGCACAATTGCCACACTGACTTTTTTCTTTTAAGTTTATTTTTTATCTCCGTCTTGCTCAATTATGTTTATGCGACAGGAGAACGTCATTTATCAAAATCGTGTTTTATTCAGTTTTCCCCTGGACTATTTTATTTGACTTTGTGTAGTGTTAGTGCGTATTTATAAAAGTTGGTGCTTATATATAGACAATCAAAGGTAATAGTAAAATAAGCGGTGAACTGTAGATATTTACAATTTTTGAAATAGGGTAAATATGTTTTATGTACCTAAAGTTTTTTGTAAATTTCTGACATCGTGTTGAAATATTAGCATTATTGGTACTGATTACTACTCACTAAATGAAATAATCTGATAGCAAGGCGGAATTTGATAGAATGATTTGACAAAGGGATGATTTTCCACTAAGATATATTTCGACGAATTTTCAGTCGGTGTATCTTTTCCATTTCAATATGTAATACACTAAGATATATTTCGATGAATTTTCACTTGGTGTATCTATTCCATTTCAATATGTAAGTAGGTCAGCTGACATTGCCAACTCTTAATCTCCAATTTTGGCGCATGCCAGGGATTAAAAAAAACAGACTTTATTAAATTGTCAACCATTAAGTGCTTAGCACTGCAATTTTCTGTTTTTAATGTGCGATTTCACAATAAATAATATTTAAAATTACGCGCTTGTATTTAAATAAATGTAAAATTTTAGAACACAGAAAAGAAAAGAAAAGTGTTTTGAATTTCGCGGGCACACGGCAGCGTCAATCTACGGCGCCATCTGCTTTGACTTTCCGTGGAAATAGAGTGAAAACGCAAAGTAGCTATCTCTCTCTCGGATGATTTATTTACATCGACTTGCGCGTGTCAACCTGGTTGTCTTTGTTCGCACTACATATTAAATCGGTGTGGGGATTCCCACACAATAAAAATTAAGCCAAGTCAACAAAACAAAACACTTGCAACTGCTATGTTTGCGTATTGTTATTGTCATATGTTCATTGAATTATACTGTTTGAGCTACGGGTCAGCGATGCCATATTTTAGTAGGTGTTAAATTAACTTTAAGAGCTACTAAAATACGTCAACATCGCTGACCCGTTAAAATCTAGTAGTGGATACGTTTCTTTTTGTCTAACTTCAGATTGTTGGGATATTTTAGTAACAAAAAAGCTATAGGAATTTTGTTAAATATGATATAATTAGAATAAAATAAATAAAAGTATTAACCATGTGCTTAAACATTAATAAAACAAAATACAATGTTAGGACCTTTTTTCTCAAAGTTGGTAAGGAATAAACCGAACGTTATATAAAGACTTTTTTAATCAAAATGAGTCATACTATCATGGGTTAAAATATTTGTAGTTAAACCCCAAACACCCTGTATAAAGACTTTTCTCGCATAGTATTATTGTTAATAGTATATTCTGAAATTGTTGTGTATACAAATAACAATATAAGCTAGCAGTAGTTACTTACAAAATTATATCTATACGGTATCACTGTTTTCCTTTTCCCCCTTCCTTTCCGTTCGCCACCGCCTTTCTGGGCATCGTCACTCTCTTGCGTACTACCCAAACTAGATGCCATTTGTTCCCTGTCTGGAGTTAGATCCCTAGTGTTTCTGAGCCTTCGCCAAGTAGAAAATCCAAGAGTTTCTGGTTGAAAGTAAACGTCGACTTTCTCTGGAAATATTTCTGTAGACTGATTGAAAGTGGTCGTCAAAATCAAGTCCAGGTCATCTGTTGGAACTAGGTTTCTAGAAATATCATCATGATTATTTTCTGAGTGTGTTGTGACGATCTGATAATGAAAAATGTTTTTGGCAAATATAGTATTTCTATTAAATAAAACACAAAGTCTTAGTGTCAGTCAAAACCAATATTAAAAAAAAAACCTATGGTGACACGTCTTTCGCTTTTGCGGACCTTAACACATTTAAAACAACAAATTCAAGGACATAGAATAAAATACAAAACAACAAAGCACACGTTTCATCTTAGACTTACAACAATATTCTTGTACTGAGTTTAGAGGAAAATCCCCACTTATCTACGACAACACTAGGATAAGAAAACAACATTTTGCAGATGTCTGTAGTTCGTCTTCTAAAAAGCGAAAGATTTCATCCGTACAAAATACCTTTGGTGCAAAAACTCGCTGAAGATGACTGCGATGAGCGATTGGAATTTTACGAGACCTTGATGGAACGCTGCAACGCCAATCAAAATTTTGGTCACTAAATAGTTTTTCTTGTTAATTGTCGATATTGGGCCCTGCAAAATCCTCATTGGATACGCGAAAGTCCAAAAATAATTAGCTCTCCTTCATGGAAGAAACATTACATGGAGAAATATATTTAAGTCTTTTGAGAAACGAAATTGTCCCCAGACTATTTCCAAATAATCGCAAGTAGAAGAAGTAATTTGTCCATAATATCTCTAATACACCTGGTTTAATAATTGCAGAAAAGAAAAACAATGTCTCGGTGTCAGTCAAGTGTTTTAATATAGTGAAAAAAATGCTACGATTACACGTGTTCCGCCAAACAAACAGTCATCATCGGATCTAAAATGCATTAGGAACCTAATAGTAACGTATTTAATAAATTAACCAATAAAAAGCCTACCTTAAAACAACAAAAACATGTAAAATATATCAAACTGGCATATACAACTAAATAATTAGACAAACACTTGAACAATATTTGAACAGAATTTTCAGTTGATAATCAAGCGCCAAATGATGAAATTGGTTTTCAACAGGATGGTGCCCCACCGTATTATGCTTAAAATGTTCGCCAATATCTGGATGTATTTTTTGGAAGTGGGATTGGATGTTCGGTTCAATTGAGTGGCTAGCTCGGTCTCCAGATTTGTCACCCCTACTTCTTGTGGGGCCACCTTAAGAATGTCGTTTTCCACACTAAGCCAAATCACTTCGTTGATTTAAAGCTAAGGTTAGAAAGAGAATGCCGAAGAATCGAGAAAACTGATAGCCTTCTGAATGTTTTTCCACAGTATTTGGCTTACTGTCAGGAAGTAAATGGACAGCATTTTAAACATCTTATTTAGTTTTTATAAACGTGTAAATTAATTTATTGTTTATTATATTGTTTCGTATTGTGTATTGTATTGTTTATTCTTGTATTACCCAAATAGGCATCGCCTATCACCATCTGTTGTGTTTGTTGGTCAGCCAGAGTGCCCAGCATCTTTTACGTTTCACGTTTCACGCACTTTTTTCAGAGCTCTACTTCCAGTAGAGCTAGCTAATGGATTTCTATTAGGATATTTGTCATTAAAATTGTTACAAAAATCTTGCTGTGTGTGTATTCTGTGCCCATAACCCAGTATGATTAAAATTTTGGGATTCAGTTAAATCAAAAGTTAAATGATAAAGCTGTGTAAACCAATGTAAATCAAACTGACATTGTCGGCTAAAACATATCAGGTAGAGTTTCGTGTGTAGGTATTTTAATAGGTGATACGTTCAAATATCGATATTAAACCACGATTTTCTCAAAAACAGTTAACCTTCGAAAAACTTACTTTCAATGAAAAATATCGAGAATTCTAAGCAGAATTCTAAAATGCAATAAAAAATTTATTCCATTTAAAAAAATCAAAGTTTTCATCAATTACAGAAAAACTGTAAAGTTGACAATGTTGTAAATGTCACCACTGAATTGAAAGTATACAAAATTTCATTAAAATCAGGTGAACCATAACTGAGATATTTCGAGTATTCCATATTTTTGTTACAGACTGTATACAAAAAAAAATAGAAGATATTTGGCGCGTTTCACGGTTAGGTAAAAAAGCTAGATGCTTTTGAAATATTTGGTTTTCGTTTTCATAAAGGGCTGTTTTATCCTCCTAGGGCTACTCTGTATAAAGGAAAAAAGTGTTTAGATACAAAATGATAAAATAAATTTGACTCATACAAAAAAATAAAAGAAATTTAATTTGTTTCACTGTTTTCTGAGCAAGGTTAATGGCTCTAAATTATGTTTCCTTTATTCTTGGTGGTTTCATTCCCCTAGGGCTACCCCGTAAGTTTAAAAAAATGTTTCATAAACAAAAAATAAAGTTCGATTTTTGTTATGTTTTACCTTGTCTGTTTCCATTCTGGCTACCCTGTATATCACTTTTTCCCTGTGGGTAAATAAAAAGTTTTTTCATAAAGTTTTTTCATTGATCGAAAATGTATTACCCAACTCTTCCTAAGAAAAAATTTTTATGAGAACATATTATTATTATTAGTGATAAAATTTACAGAAGAGTTAAAGAAGTTTGACATTTGTTTCTTTGTTCAACAAAGTCTAAATTAAGTATGTTATTAACTTGTTATAAACCAGTGGCGGCTCGCGGATGAAAAAGTAAGTGAAGTGTAAATGAAGCAAGAAAATATCGCAATAATTTTTTTTTACGACTTACCTAAATTTTGTATACTAAATCAATTCTCCTATCCTTCATAGCAACAAATTTATTTATAACATCCTCATAAAATGGATGAGTTGCCCTAATCTCCTCCAGAAATTCCTTTTGAATTGAAATATTGCCAAGAGAAGTAAGTCTTTCTTGAGATATTGTATTTCTTAAATAAGTTTTTACACATTTGAAGCAAGAAAAACTTCTTTCCATTGAAGCACTTGTCGACGGTATTCTCAAAATAAGGGAAAACAATTTATATGCTTCGGTAAAAATATATTTATTTTTATTAATTTTTTTCACTTGCTCTTGCAGCGATATATTCCAATTACTCTCATTGGCAAAAATAAGACCAAGTTCATTTTTAAATCGTTGACTTTTTGAAAATATTTCCCCATATAACTGTAACAAATTTTCAAACAGGCCAGTCGGAAAATTTAAACTAGCCTTTAGCAGTATATAATAAAAAAAAGTTATATCAAAATCGAACTACTATTGTATGGGTCCGTTTGAAATGGTTCATACTGTATCCAGACTTTGTACTGGCAAATGTTCTATAATGGTGCGAAAAACGCTTATGGTAATCGAGTTATGTTCCACTTTCTTGAAATTACAATGTGCGTTTACCAGTACCTAGTATTTTAGTTCGTTGTTTACTATAGGATTACATTTCATCAGAAATGTCAAAAATTAAAAGATTCTTTAGACACTTTGTTTAATGAAAAGTATTAGATATTAAAAATTAGAACTAGAAATTTGAGAGAAAATTAAGATTTACTAATAAGTTACTGAGTTTCAATAGCTCTGTATTGCTTGATATCTACCTACATAAGATTTTTCGCGCAGTGACATCAATCGATTAAGCTAATTAGTGTCTTGGTATTGGTGGAAATATCGATAATTTTTTTCTACATTACTAAGTTATATTAAAATTGCAAGTAAAACGGTCACAAAAAATTCTTTTTCTTATTTAAGTATCACCTAAATTATAACAAGAAAACAGTTATAGGCTTCGGTCCTTGAAATCCAGTTAATTTTGGAAAAATATGAGTTCTGTAGTTTTTCAAATATTAATTGCAATATTAGATATTTTTTAACAACCGGTATTGGTCAGAAAATTGATTATTTTGAAGCTGTTTATTGACAGCTACCTTATGAACAATTTTAAAAAATATATGAAAAAAAACTAAGCCATTTTTGAGGTTCACGGCTGTGATTCTAATGGTTTGACTCCTTCTAAATCGTTGTCTTCCTCTGAAAATGATGAGGTTTTGTCGTCACTACTTGAAGATCCCAGTGTGATAACTAAATCATCAATAACCATTTCAATTTTGCCATCTAAAATATTTATCTTCAATAGAACGAACATGTTTAACATTTTTCTTCAGCTGATATTAGATGAATAAACTAATGTTAAAATTTAAATCTTTAAATATATAATAAATATAGGTTTCTGCTTGAATATTTTTTTGGTGAAGTACTCCTGCCCATGCAAGTTCAATAGCCGCCACTGTTATAAACCCTATTTCGAAAGCTTTATTGCTAAAAAAAATGTATGACCGAGGTTATGTAAAAGATATATTTTATAATATTTTTCTCTACCTTGTTGGCTGAATTTTCTATATTGACTATTTTCTCCATGTTGGATCACATACAAGATTGTTCGTTTAAGATATCATATGAGCTTTTGTAGAAAACTTGGCACTTTATTTTGTGACCAAAGATCAATTAATTATCCATTACCACGAAATATTTGAGATCCTGTTGATGATAGCTTTCTAGCAACCACTTTTCAAAATTATCTTCTATTTTCAAGGTCATATGACGTCAATACGTACTTGGATCGTCAAGGCCAAGTGGCATATTTGATAATTATATTATGGTGAAAATGTGTGATCTTATTCTTCTGAATACAGCATTTTGAACTTTAAGACAGTTAAAGCTAGACTCGGATTTTCTTGAAAAACACCTGTAACACTTTCTTTATAGCAACTAGTACAATAGTTCTCAAACTTTGCATTTATTTTCGTTTATTGTCCGATTTTGCTAAACTTTCTTATCAGTTACATATATTGTAACAAGTTGTATTTTACTTTTAATTTTATGGGTTAGAACAAATAAATTCATGAGAACAATGTGAATATAAATTGGACCACAAATTATTTTTATCAACTCAAATTGTCTGTAAAATCGCTAATAAATATCTTGTTCTATCAACAAAAAATGCAGGGGTTTGCTTCTGTCAGAAAATAGTGACATTTATATAAAAATCCATTGTTTTAGCACTATATAATAATAAAAAAGTTATATCAAAATCGGACTATGATTGCACGGGTCCCTTTGAAATGGTTCATACTGTATCCAGATTTTGTACTAGCAAATGTTCTATAATGATTCGAAAAATTCTTATGGTCATCACATCAGGTTATGTTCCATTTTCTTGAAATTACAATGCGTTTGTAATTGCATTTACTATAGGACGACATTTCATCAGAAATGTCAAAAATTAAAATTGTTTTTTAGATACTTTGTTTATTGAAAAATATTATATATCAAAAATTAGAACTAGAAATTTGAGAGAAAATTGAAATTTGCTAATAAGCTAGTGAGCTTCAATAACTCTATATAGCTTGATATCTACCTACATAAGATTTTTGGCGCAGTGACATCAAACGATTAAGTCTTGGTATTAGTGGAAATATCGATAATTTTTTACCGCTTACCGGCGCATTTATAGGTAAGTTATATTAAAATTGCAAACAAAACTAACATAAAATTTATTTTCTTACACAAATTTTACTTTTCCCTAAATTATAACAAGAAAACTTTATTTGTAAGGACCGCCCGGTTTTCTTGTCCAGCGGCACTTTACAAGACTATTTATTAATTTCTCATACACCTATTGGCCACCACATACGACTCGGTCTCTAGCTGCTGAATGGTATACTCTTTTTAAATAGATGTTGGAGGATTTCTGTGGGTTAGATAACTTGCTAGTAAGCTGAGGCAACCACTGATCCTGTTTGGCCGAATTCGCATGATCGAAAATTAATGTACTTCGTGGGGTTTAGCTAACACCGCTCCTACCGCGAGAGTTGCTAATAAACCTAAACCAGTGGATGCAATGCTTATGTATCTTTTAATTGTTATGTTTTTATATATCACATCGCAGGTGAAATATTGTAATGCAACAAAAAGCATTCTGACGATTCATGTATTCAGTTGCCATGTATTTTACATCAAGATTTTCACGAGCCTCACAAACAAATTATTATGTGTATATAAATATATGAATAACTGTTTTTTTTCTAAAAAAAGATCTTTTCAAATACCCTTAAGTTTTTTCTGGACTTGATCATACCCATTGTTTATTTTGAATGACCTGATATTGAAAACTTGGGAGAAAAATGAGTAATATGCTCGTATAAGAAGAGTATAGAGGGTGTCCCAAAATTAAAGGTACAAAATAGAACTGCAGATTCCTTGGATAAAAATATTGAGAATTAGCCTAACTTAGCTTAGTTCAAAAGTTACTAATTTATAATCGAGATACAGGGTGTCCAAGTGATGTTTTCATTTTCGATTTTCCTAATTAATTTATTTTCTAAGCAATATTTTTCATGAAATTTAGAGATTGGGAATTTTTTGAGGTGAGGAATTTGAATTTGTTGATAATTTTGATGTAGATTGTAGAGGTCGCTTCCTGCAGTACCTCGGCTACAAAAAGTAAATGTAACTTTTTTGTGCCTTACTGTATTTTTGTTTTTATTAAAATATAACTTTTCTCGGGTTTCTCAACCAAACAGTTACACCTTTTAAATGTCGTTCCGAACAACTGTTTTCGAAATGTTTGCATTTAAAGTGCCCAGTGTGCTTTTCAAAATATTTAAGGTGGATCTATCGCTGGGCCTACACCATTTCATTTTTTTCAAGACATTTATTTACCGACATAAAGACTTTAATATTCTAAAATTGACAATTTTCAGTTGTCAAAATTCAGATGTTATTAAATTCAACATCAACAAAGGATTTTGTTTCAAATGTGGAAATAAAAAATATTTTGAACAAATGTTCCAAAGTTAATATGTTTTGTACTTTTAGGTACTTGTAGGATAAAAGAAGATATCTGAACTTAGAAGGAATTTTGTTTGCTCAAATAATGATATATCTGGAAATTACTGACAATCATATCCTTTGGGCTGACGAAAGCAGATTTGTAAGGCAACGGTAAACCAAATCGTAAAAATGATCATTACTGGAGTACGGAAAATCCATATTTCGTTAAGGAAATTCAAAATCAGGGGCATTTTAGTATAAATGTTTAGCTTGGTATAATCGGCCAACATGTAATTATGACTTTCTTTTATGTAAATACGCTAGATTCTTGCAGGAAGATCTAGCAGGACTGCTCGAAGACGGTCCAATGCAACTACGAATGGCAATGTGGTTTCAGCATGATGGCGCTCCCCCATCACGAGTCGTAAAGGAATACTTAGATAATACCTATGAAGAAAGAACCTAGTAGCCCCCGCGATTGCCAGATTTAACACTCTTTGCTTTTTTATTTTATTTTATTATTATTAATTATAAAACTCCTCGTACAGATATAGAACATTTGAAACAAAACATTCAGAAAGGCTACAGTAAGAAATATCAAGCAAAATCTAGAAAAATATTTGGAGGTTAGAGGGGACATATTGTAAATATTATGAATTTGGTTAGCTATTATTTTTTTTTCCTCATTTATCAACTTATTATTATTGGGCAATAAATTGTTAATTGTTTGTTGGTTGTGTGTAATCATTTTTAAAACTTGCAAATATCCAAACGAAAGACAATAAAAGTTTCTGACATAAATTCCGTTTCATTAACTGCCACAATAGCACTTCATTCCTATGATTTCCACGAAACCAACCAAAACTTCTTATAAGTTTTCGAATATTTTAAAAAATTTTGTGTCATAATATTTGAATAATGAGGTTTAAAGAATTTTTTTAAATAAAAGCTTCTCAAATGTGCAGAACTATAAAACTCTTTTAAACATAAATGCTTGTGTAACTGCTAGAGATTATTCTTTAAGTGAAAAATGGAGTAGTGGTAGAATGATTGAAAGTAAAGTTGTGTAATGGAAGAGTCTAGAAAAGTCATGTAAATCAACTAAAGGTAATATGATAATTTTCTTTTGTGGCATACCCATTGCTTGGTGCTTGGAGAAAAAAATAGTTTTGGCAATATTAAACTTTAGATCAGATATAAATTTGAAAAACTAAATATTTCACAAAATAAAATTTTTGTCTCAGCAGTTTTAATGGCCACAAAAAATCGTAAATAAAAGTTAAGTAATGTTTTTTCATTTAAGTTATAGTTGAGACGATATTTAGATTGAAAAATCGAAAAAAATATTTTCTGTCGGTAATTCATTTTAAATATTTCCTTTACCATTTTTTGTTGCCTTTAAAGCCGTCGTCACAGAAATCTTATTTTTTGAAATTTTTAGTTTCTGAAATCCACTTTTTCGTATTTTTTAACACCCTGTATAACTGATCTACTATCAAATCTTTCAACTTAGTTATACCGCTACTCGAAACGTCTAACAAAACAGAGACACGTGTATAGTGGTTACCATGTCCACGATTTATTTCTCTTTTCTTTTTAAGAAGTAATGCGCACAATCACCTCTCTTTTGTCATTAATTTTCAAATACTTCATATAATACTTTTCGAGTCACAAGTTTCTGTTCTTGGACTTATGGCATCCTAAGTTCACTAGCTTTTGTATTAATTTGCTTTTTTCTTAGTAAGGGTACTAGTACCGTACATTAAGATACTCGCATTATCAATATTAATATGCACACACTGGATGTAGTTATATTGCAACGCAAAATCTAATTATCTATCAGCTTGTATTAAGTTTGCATGTACCTAACTCTTATAGTTTTCCAAATAGGACTTTTTTACACTTTAAGTACAAATTTCAAATAATTCCGGGAAGCGGTATCAAGGCCACGTCGATATTTTATATTTTATTTTTTTTATTTTATATTTATTTTTATTGAAATTAAGTATCCATAATATTGAAAACTCCAGTTTACTGCAAATCTACAAAAGGTATGTATAAGTAAACAAATATAGTTTAATAGATAATTTAATTTTACGTTATACATTTTAAGTCTTTACATGCAGGGCATGGGTATTAATAATTTAATACACTTATTAATAAAAACGCCAAATTAGTAAAAAACTATTGCATGGGAAACTTCAATACTGTTTGATAGGGAATTGAAAGTTTTCCTGGTGTGAAAATATAACGGGGATCTGAATGAATTTGGACTAAATATACCACTGATTTTTGTACATCCCGTATTATATTATATAAAACCCTATAAGATAGGTTACCCCTTAATGAATTTGGCGTAACGTTAATTGGAGATTTCAAATATGCAACGAAATACGGGGTATTCCATTCGAAAAAATGCATTATAATGTCACTTTTTTACATATCCTGTATATGTCCAAATATATTTTACTTATAGGCCTATCTAACCACTCGCGTCTAGTAACCAGAGGCAACAACTGATCTTGTTTAGCGGAACGTGTCCGAGTATTGAATGGCAACGGTTGTTTTCTATTTCTGTGAACATGTTTGTGTTTCTCATAGAGTTGTATGTCGAAAAAAACGCTCAGACACGTTGATTTTGATTTTTGCTTCTGTATTTTTTAGCTAATACTAGAATATCCAGGGTCATAAAAGTAAATGGAACAGCCTGTATATTATTGCATTTTTGGATTCAAAGGAAAATTCTAGATATGTTTCATATATGATGTCCTATACCTATCTTGAACTGTTTGCAAAATATTGACACTTGAAAATTGTCAATTTTAGAATATTAAAGTCTTTATGTTGGTAAATAAATGTCTTGAAAAAAATGAAATGCATATGATATTTTATCCCAAAAGTCAGCTCCTAAAGATCCGGAGACTACCGAGAATTTTAAGTTTCATCAATGAAAATAACTTGAAGGTGAATCTGACCAAGAATTCCTTACTTGAATTTTTTGAAAACTGCATTGAGAAACCAGATCATTTTGTTATTTGAAATGAACATATACAGCCAAGACTTCTACAATGTCAGAGGTTAAATTTAGGTAAGGCATTAAAAATAATTGTTCGATGAGATTTGTCAAAATTCAGATATTATTAAATTCAACATCAACAAAGGATTTTGTTTCAAATGTGGAAAAAAAAAATATTTTGAACAAATGTTCCAAAGTTAATATGTTTGTACTTTTAGGTACTTGTAGGATAAAAGAAGATATCTGAACTTAGAAGGAATTTTGTTTGCTCAAATAATGATACATCTGGAAATTACTGACAATCATATCTTTTGGGCTGACGAAAGCAGATTTGTAAGGCAACGGTAAACCAAATCGTAAAAATGATCATTATTGGAGTACGGAAAATCTATATTTCGTTAAGGAAATTCAAAATCAGGGGCATTTTAGTATAAATGTTTAGCTTGGTATAATCGGCCAACATGTAATTATGACTTTCTTTTATGTAAATACGCTAGATTCTTGCAGGAAGATCTAGCAGGACTGCTCGAAGACGGTCCAATGCAACTACGAATGGCAATGTGGTTTCAGCATGATGGCGCTCCCCCATCAAGAGTCGTAAAGGAATACTTAGATAATACCTATGAAGAAAGAACCTAGTAGCCCCCGCGATTGCCAGATTTAACACTCTTTGCTTTTTTATTTTATTTTATTATTATTAATTATAAAACTCCTCGTACAGATATAGAACATTTGAAACAAAACATTCAGAAAGGCTACAGTAAGAAATATCAAGCAAAATCTAGAAAAATATTTGGAGGTTAGAGGGGACATATTGTGAATATTATGAATTTGGTTAGCTATTGTTTTTTTTACTTACTCATTTATCAACTTATTATTATTGGACAATAAATTGTTAATTGATTAATAATAATTGAACAATTATTTTTAATGTCTTACCTAAATTTAACCTCTGACATTGTAGAAGTCTTGGCTGTATATGTTCATTTCAAATAACAAAATGAACTGGTTTCTCAATGTAGTTTTCAAAAAATTCAAGTAAGGAATTCTTGGTCAGATTCACCTTCAAGTTATTTTCATTGATGAAACCTAAAATTCTCGGTAGTCTCCGGATCTTTAGGAGCTGACTTTTGGGATAAAATATCATATGCTTCGAAACTTCGAAAACTGATGTAATAAAGCTAACAGAACATTGTATTTGTACCTTAAAAAATTTAAATGATCTTTCCAACCTTTTTAACCAGTGAGTCCACCGAAATTTTGTACTGTTAAAAGTACCTACTGTAAAAACTTACTATATGTTATCAATAACAAATAAAGTTAATAACGACTGAATCTGGGGAAAGTTTGCTACTGGTTGTTGTAAACCTCCTCTATTACTGAATGATCACAGGTCATACTACTTTTCGTTCAAAGTATTTTTAAGTTAAAAATTTGTTATTTAAGGAATTACGTTGAATATTGTTGGTGTGATTCACATTTTGAAAAAAATTAATATTTTATTAATTTAAATGAAATTTTACTAAATGTGACCCAATTCCATTTGAAAAAATGTAAGTTTTATATCCCACGTTTTTTGACCTATCCTGTATAATCTGTCGAAATGATTTTAAATTGAAGACACGTCCAATATGCATATATTCTCCAACTTCTAAATAAGAACATATTACCATTTAAAAGCTAGGGAGCGCGTCGTATTACTTGCACTTTCAAAAATGTTTCGAACAAAAATCTTCAATAATCTTTACTACTATTTTTAAGAGAAAGATATACTTGTTTATTGAAAAAAAGCCATTCAAATATGTTAGCAATGAAAATTCTACAAAATTTGTTAAGGATTATTAGATATTTTAACATACATATTTATATTATATTTTTATAACTTTACATAACTGGTGTCGCCGAGTAAATTATATAAAAAACAATTTGCAAGAATGCAAAACAAAACTTACTCGAAATGCTTAAAATTTGCATATCTTCTAGCACTAGCCAAGGTATGGTGCATATACATTCTTTGAAACGGTGACATGTTCGGATCGAAGCATGAATCTTTCTGATAAGTGACGGTGGTTATCGGTTTTGTAAACACCCCCTCTCCATCTAAATAAGGGATGCATCCCCTATTCCTAATTCGACCTACAAAAAACAATACATTGTAATAATTATTGGTGCAGGAATTTAGAAAGGAGCACCTTGTTGCTAGATTTAATTTGATTTTGATTACGACCGTTTTAAAATAATTGTGTAGATGTTTAGAATATATTCGGCAAAAAATTTCAGAATTCCTTCGAGCCAGCTTTATTAAAATATTCTCAGAATAGTCGAGAGATAATTAGCCTTGAAATAAAACATGGAGAATTGTCGATTAAAAACATATATTGCAGTATATTTAACATAGATTCCTAAATAACGTAAATTCTAATTATAATAGTATACGAGTAATAAACTTTAATAATATTTTCAATTAACTGCAATTCATGTTTTTAATTGAAAATTGTGACACCATTATTTGCTGGGTAATGGTTTCACTTTTAAAAATTAATCCTAAACAAAAATCACTTCACTTGGCTGGTATGACAAAATAATGCAATTGAATGAAAATGTACAGGTTGTCTCCTTATATTTTGCGCCCCCCATACAACTTTTATTTTTTGAACTTTTCTTTAATGCAAAAAGTTGACAAATGAGTTCGAGTAAATACAGAACACATATGTATTGTTGAAATCGGAAGATTACTAAGACTAAAATGAAAAAATAAAATAAGTATAGGGTATTTTACTAAAAAAAAAAAATAAAATTTGATATTTTTTGTCCAATTTGCAATGTTTGCGTTGGCGGTTTAGGCAAAATCCTACATGTTTAACATTTAAAGTTTTTTTCCATCTCTAAAAATAAATGCTGCGGGGGGGGGGTGGGCAAAATATACAAAATATATTTCACTATTCGGCGAAAACCGAACTATGATTTAAACAGGAAAGACACTCTGATCTCAGCCGGCGCCATTTGCCGGCACAGTTGTGATTAAACAATTATCGATTTTTGCTGGTGTAACGCCGCGCTGTACGTCGGGGAAGTACTGATGAAGGCAGATGTGCGTTTTTAATTTTAGTGTTGAGTGAGTGAGAGATGATTGGTGGAAAATGCTGAAATTAAAATGTAGAGCAAAATTGTTACCGATGAAAGCAAAGCAATATGCAAACAGTGCAAAACAACAGTTCCCAGCGTGGGAAAGAAGGCAACTACTAAGTTTATGAAATCGTATTAAATATAAACATTCACATTTAAGCAGACAAAAATCGAAGAAAGTAGTAAGCAGAGCGGACATATAGTATTGAAACAGATGTCGATATTAACCCAATTTGCCAAAAAATGGGATATGAACAATCGAAAATCCTTAGAAATGCATAAGGCGATAGGAGAAATGATTGCCTTAGATAATCAGCTATTTACAGTAGTTGAAAATAGTTATAGGTAGTTTAATTTGCTATATTTAGTATGTGTTATTTTTCGGCTTTAGATGTCTTTGTAAACATACAGGGTGTCCCGAATTGCAGTGTCCAAACTTTAACAGCGAATTCTGCATTCAAAATAAGCCCCAATTTTCTATATAAACATATATCGGCAAAATGCTTCGTTTTCGAAATACAGGGTGTTAAAGTTTTAAGAAAAAAATTGTTTTTTAGTCACAACTTTTTTATTACTTGAGATATTGTTATTAAATTTGGTAAACCGCATTTTTTGATTTGGAATATTTTTTAATTTTTCATCAGTGGCGTCCGTACAGGATTTTTTATTGAATATTCTTGAAGAAAAAATGGTACTCTACTGCTTTTTCTGAAAACAAAAAAAATCATTCCTAAAATCCCCACTCAGTTTGGAGCAAATTTAATCCCTTGTCTTTTTTTCGTGCGTTGTAAGGATTTCGAGTAAAAAACTAAAAACCATTTTTATGTATGGCATAGTTAAAATTTCCATTATTGTTAATTTCAGTAGCAAAACCTTTAAGGTGAAATTGTAACAGCAAGTTTTTAAAATTATTTGGTTTCCGACATTTATTTCATGCATTCCGGGTGAGTTTATAATTTCTGAACAACGTATGTAGGGTTCCTAAAATAAAAGCTTGTCTGACAACTAAGGAGAGATGACGTCATCGACCCGTTGTAATGGAGATTTGCATTATGTTTGGGTTATCAGGGTGCCATCGGAGAAGTTAGCAGGCAACCTATTAAAATCTAATGTCCTTGGTACTTACCATCATTCCTTCATTGTCGACTCTTGGTATGCCATGATTGCATTTTTGTGATAATTGAACAATTGTTAGGTTCATCTTTAAAGTATGACAGATGAGTTTATAATTCTAAAATCGTCGATTCATTTTGCAAAACGGTAATTAGAATTAATTTAATTTTGAAGATGATACTTCATTTTACAGAAACTACTCTTTATTAACTAAGTTCGTAATTAATTTTACAAAAACTAGAATTCATAACTTTTATTAACTTAGATCGTGAAAAAAATTTATAGAGCACTTTAAATATCATTAAGGATTAATGTGGGCCTTAAAATTCACAATAATTGCTCAAAATGAGCTCCTCTAACTTCGACACATTTTCGGCATCTGCTCTTAACTGTGTCAGTGGCATGGCGTATAAAATTCGTATTGGCTCGCAAAGTTTCACAGGCTTGCTCTATCCTTAGAATCAGTTCTTCTCTTGTATGAACTGGTCTGGAATAAACTAAATTTTTCAAATAACCCCACACAGAGAAGTCGACAGGTGTGAGGTCAGGGGAACGTGGTGGCCAGGCTGTAGCTCCTAATCGTCCAATCCACCGTTCTGGATAATTATTATTTAACCACTCGCGTTTTACAAGTGCAAAATGCGCGGGAGCCCCGTCCATTTGAATCCAGAATTCGTTTCTAAGATTTGGAGGAATATTTTCTAGATATTGAAATAACTCATTTTGCAGAAAATCATTAAATAACTGTCCATCTAGGCGTGGTGGTAGAATATGGGGCCCGCAAAAAATTTCATTTATTACACCACACCAAACATTAACAGAAAATTCTTGCTGAAATGCTCTAGTTCGTACAACACGTGGATTGTCGTCGCTCCAGATTCGTAAATTATGGAAATTTACTGAGCCGCTTCGGGTAAATGTAGCTTCATCAGTCCATAAAATTTTTTTTGAGAAGTTCTCGTCTTCCTCTATTTGGCGCAAAAACCAATTGCAAAAACTGACACGTTTTTCGGCATCACCAGGTTGTAAGTTTTGAACTGGCTGCATCTGAAATGGCTTCCTGTGATCTTTCCTCAAAACGCGATGAACCTTATTTTTAGAAACAAAAACTGCGTTGCCTTGTAAATTATGAGCTGCTCTTCGTAGGCTTAATGTCCTATCGTTGTCAAACTTATTTAAAATTACGTTTCGATATTGTTCATTTCTCCTGCCTTCGTTTCTCGGATTCTTTTTGAGTCCAAAATTCCTAAACATTAAATGCGTTTTAATGAAAATCTTCTATTTGGAAATCTTCGTTGGTATTCCCGTACTACTGCATTTGCATTTCCATTACAGAAACCATAAACGAAATGAATATCAGCACACTTAAAGTTACTGAATAACACCATTTTGAAATCACTAGTTAGACTGATAATTACCTTTTTGTATAAACTGTAATGTACCTGACATTTATTTACTCTAAAAAAATCAAATGTCACACTTTAAAGACGAAACTAGCAATTGTTCAATTGTCACAAAAATGCAATCATGGCATACCAAGATGTTAAAGGTTTTGCCACTGAAATAATTAACAATAATGGAAATTTTAACTACGCCATACATAAAAATAGTTTTTAGTTTTTAACTCGAAATCTTTGCATCGCACGAAAAAAAGGCAAGGAATCAAATTTGCTCCAAACTGAGTGGGAATTTTAGGAATGATTTTTGTCTTCAGAAAAAGCAGTAGCATACCATTTTTTCTTCAAGAATATTCAATAAAAAATCCTGTACGGACGCCACTGATAAAGAATTAAAAAATATTTCAAATCAAAAAATGCCTTTTGTTACTCAAATGCTGTTTACCAAATTTAATAACAATATCTCAAGTACTAAAAAAGTTATGACTAAATAACAATTTTTTTCTTAAAACTTTAACACCCTGTATTTCGTAAACGAGTCATTTGCCGATATATATTTATATAGAAAATTAGGGCTTATTTTGAATGCAGAATGCGCTGTTAAAGTTTGGACACTGCAATTCGGGACACCCTGTATCTCTCTATGAAATGCCACAACGTACCTATTTTACTGAAACAGTAATTCCACACTTTTGACAAATGTAAGCTGGCAATAAAGAGATTCCTGTCAGATGTCAAATGGGTGTCACCTACGACATACCTATGGATATCTAAGGTAAGCTATTATAGTTATATTAGTCTAACTGCTCACTGGCTTAATAAAGATTTTGAGAAAACTAATAGGGATTCGGCTGTTTGAAAGACATACAGCGGAAAATATAAGCAATATGTTAATTGAGTTACTTCAAGAAAATGAAATACTTATTGCGTCGAGATTCAGGAGCTAACGTTAAACATGTGCGCGAATTAGGAATTTAAATCATGAATCTTGTTTCATTCATTCCCTTCAGTTGGTTGTATTAGATTCTATAAAATCTCAGAAGACTGTGATTGAGACAATTCCTGCTGGCAGAAATATTGCAACATATTTACATCATTCATCACCTTCGAGAGAAAAACTAGAAAAGCAACAAAAAGAGCTTATTATGCCTTTAAAAAAATTGTCCAGGGTATTCCAACCCGATGGAACTCTTCATATTATATGCTAGACAGACTGAACGAGCTAAAAAGGCCTCTAACCTTATTAGCAGCTGAAAATACTAATATACCTTCACTTTGATTAAATCAGTTGTTTTTAGTTGAACGTTTGGTGAGCTTGCTTAAGCCATTCGAGGAAATTACCAAACATTTCAGTTCATCAATGTGTGGAAATTTAGAGGTTATAATAATATTTTCAGTAAATACCTTACTTTTAAAAACAAAGAATCAAGCCTGTATATAATGCGAGAAACATTAAAAGATGATTTAAAGAATAACTTTACTTTTGCCACCATTTTAGATCCATGATACAAGTGCAGTTTCTTTAACAACAAAGATAACATAAAATCTAAATTTATCAGAATAATAAAATCAGAAATGCGGACAGACATTCCAGCAGCGTCCACTATTTCGGTTGTAAGCTCCCGATTCCGATGATGAACCACTTAGCCGCCTTAAGGACAAAAAAACTATGTCTGACTGAGATATAGTAGCAAGAGTTGATTCTACTTCATTTCAGAAGAGACTGGACCTATCAATGATGTAGATGCCAAAGTTTAGAAATATCATTAATTGGAACAAAAGACTGTCTCTATTCGTGGCGGAAACATAACAAGAAAGACTCTATCAAAGTTTACTAAATATTTTATTTAGTAAACTTTATTATCAAAATATCTGTATAAGTATTTTTTCGAGCCAGCAACCACAATATTCAGTGAACGAATATTTTCGGAGGCGGATAACGTCTTTGAGGAAAAACCGAACCGATTTAATATAATAATATATTTACATCATAAAATTCCGTCGATTGCTTTTAAATATTAAGAAAATGTATTATTTATAATTATTATAACAATCATCTAAATTTTTACACAGAATATTATTTATTTTTTAGTCTTAATTTTTTTTTCATTTCTTAGTTTTTGGGGGCCTTTCTTGAGTCTAATCTATTTAAAATAAAGTATTATTAAAAGGATTAGCACTGGACGTTATTTATACGTTTAATTAAAACCGTTATTCTCCTTATTTCTTAGTTTTCTTTTTGAAAATGCCAGATATTCGACCGAATAGTTTAATATCCGGCCAAATCGAATATTCAACTAAATTCGAGAAAAGTAGCCGAATATTCGGCTTCGGCCGGATAGGCCGAGTATTCGTGGCATCCTTAATGGGCGGCCATTAAATCTTGGGCAACACTATTTTTCTTTGTAAAATATGTTTCAATTACCTGCCACAATATTCAAAAGCACCTTTTAACTTATAAAACTTAACATGACAGGCAGATTTCAATTAATCATTTGCTTTCTATAACACAGTCAGGTTTCCGAGCAGGACATAGCACTTGTACAGCTCTTCTTCATGTATATGATGATATATTTGTAGCTCTTGATCAGGGCGAAACAACGGTTTTGGTTTTACTAGATTTTAGTCGAGCCTTTGACACTCTAGACCATTCCATTTTGTTAGCCAAACTTAAGTACTTTGGACTTCATACCTCTAGCCTTAACCTAATAAAAAACTATCTTTTAAATAGGTGTCAAAGGGTAAGGCTGAATTCTGCTCTATCTGAGTATGTGGAGTTGCAACAGGGGGTTCCGCAGGGTAGTGTTCTTGGTCCGTTACTTTTCTTCCTGTATACATGTGACTTCCATGAACACTTCCGAACTTGTCGCTCGCACCAGTACGCTGACGATACGCAAATTTCTCTTTCACTTGATTACACTGATGTCGCGGAATCTATTAATGCCATTAACTTAGATCTTTCCACCATATCCAATTCAAGTAAAGATCATAAACTTGGTTTAAACGCTGCCAAGGGCAAACTGCTCGTTTTCGGTGAACCGCTTCCTAATGACATGAGTATTGGTATAGATGGTTCTTTTTTAGCTCCTTCCAATAACCAGAGAAATTTGGGAATTGTCATGGCCACTAATCTTAGGTTTGAGGGGCATGTATCAAAATTAGTACAGGCATGTTTTTATTTAAAAATACTCTATATGAATAAAAACTTTCTTACAACCGATATTAAACTACATCTATGCGATTTCTTGATATTATCAATTGTTGGTTATTCTAATGTATTGTTTTGGCCAGCTTTGTATCAACGAGAAAAAAGCAGTCTTCAGAAAATCCAAAATACTTGTTTGAAATTTAGCTTTGACATGAGAAAATATGATCATGTTACTCCGCTTTTGGATAGATCAAAATGGCTCACCTTGGACGAGCAATTTGTCTTACAAATGGCAACGCTTGTACATAGGGTGGCGCTTTCTGGAAAACCTGCATATCTGTACAGTAAATTAAGGTCAAATTTTAGTGTTCACGGTAGAAATACGCGAAACGGTCAAAGTTTTGTCATTCCTAAGCATAAATCTGCGAAATTTCAGGGCTCATTTAGTTATAATGCACCCAAAATATACAGCACATTGCCATTTGAGGCAAGAGGCCTCTCCGTCGTGACAACCTTTAAAGAAAAAGGAAAAAAGATTATTTTAGATAAACGAAATGTTTAGGTTTTTTCTTTTCTCCTCTAGTTTGCATTTTTATTTCTCTTCTTAATTCAATTTTTTAATTTTCTTATCAGACAATGAACAGTCAGAATTTTTAGGGTTTACCCATATGGGCTATTATATGTACTGGAAAATATGTATTATTTTCTTTTATTTTTAGTTGTTATTAGTTACAATGAATGTGGTAATTATAAATATTGTATACTTATTTTATGATTAGGATTACTTTAGGTAAGATGGTTAGATAAAGTAGCCATAGGCTAGATCTCGCCATCTTTTGTATGTAGGTATCTATTTGTATTTATGTATATGAAAGAAATAAAAGACATTTTTTATTATTATTACTATTATTATTATGTGTATTTTTATCAATGTCCATGAAATTAGCTTGTAAAATTGCACAACGTAAATCTTCAACAAAAAAACCATTAATAATATGTTTGTGTATGGTGTGTCTGAAAGGGCAATTGCGGAAAGGCCTCAAATCATCAAAAACAACTTTATTAGGTCAAAATAGCAACAATTCTTTGGAAAGAAAATTGGGAAGTAAGTCTGTCGAGATCTTTTTTTCTAGGCTTTCTCCCTTGGGAAGCTTTGGTGGTGGTATCGCGAGAGCCTATGCGCATTCTGGGCGTAATGGATAAGTAGGCCCAGTTAATAATATGTTCTCCCTTTTTTAAAAAACAAAACAAAAAGTTATTTAATTGTTTTATGTGAATAATCTCTGACATTGAAATATCCCCGGATGCGTAATTCCCCACCCCAGCCGCATACAGCTCGGACGCCTACCGATAAGATCCGAATTATCATTCAGCGGACCTCAACTGCGTATGGCGCATATATGCCAATACCAACCTTACTCAACAATATTTTGCAAAACTCCTCAATGTCATGCATAATTTGAACGCGTCTTTTTTTATATTAATTTATTGCGGACACACTGCCATTCTAATGAAATAGTTAACTTTTCTTACATGCATGTTTTAATTAATGTAATTCATATAATGACTGCCAAATATAATTTTATTCGGAGGTTTCCTATGTTACGCGCAAGTCGTCTAGGACGCAAATTTCATAGGAAACTGAAGGTCAAATTGTTCTATTTAGATAGCATTTTCTCCCGAATTTCTTTTCAGCTTTTTAGTCCTTTGTCCTGATTTTAAGCTTGATGGACGCCCTGCCTGCAGTCCTGCCCTGCTTTTTATAAATCAGAGCATCATTTTCTACGCGAAATCGATGCAGGTTGAATTCTAATATTTTCTTTGAAGCTTCTAATCCCAATTTCTGCATGGAATGCCGACAACTGTGCAGGTGTACTAATTTTTTCAAGTCTGGAGTTGGAGTGAAGCATCCATGTTGGAACTGGCTATGGTAACTAAGTTTTGGCAATTAAGCTGAAAACGTTCAAGCACAGCATCGTTCTCAATTCTCATGTCTTCACTATTTTCACTCTAGATCTTGTTCAAGCCCAACACGTTGATTTTAATTTTCTAGTATTACACTCTCGTCAAGATCTTGAGACGTTGATGGCATAGAAACAGAGGGTATTGTCATGGAAGTAAAGAAGTCTTTTGAGCTTTCAGTTAAATTTCCGAGCGCTAATTGAGCAAATGTGACTTTATCAGTTGAAGAAAAAGACGGTGCAGTCTCAATGTTTCTTGGTGGATAGTACATAAATCCTTGCAAAAGGCTTCCTCTTGGCCAGCAGGACATTCGCACATATTTATATCTAAAAATACTTTATATCGTAAAGCATTTCCCTTTGACTGACTTCGTACTCATATTCAGTTAATTAGAAGTAGTAAGGCTGACAGAAGCTCGAAATAATTTGGTATAAACTAAGTCACTCCTAGTAATTCGACCATTTTCATACTCCATTAAACGTAATTTGTGATATTTTTCGAACGTTGTCGCTATAAAATCTACCAAAGCACACATGTTAAAAGCCTTACACTTTTCCAACACAATATTCTCAAAAATACGTATTGAAGACTCTATATATTATTAGTATTTTGTCCTTTTGTTACAATACAGTCATTCTCAAGACGTTTCAAGGTAGGTCATAGCCTTATTTTATTGGAGTAGGGTCACACACAGGCTTTGTCTTCTCCCTTTTTTATTTCTGGTCTCCTCCTATGAGAGGCATTCTGTGAATTATCTAAATCCCTAGGGGTCCTCGAGTTTTCCGCATATACGGGCTCTATAGTTGTTAGACAGAATAGATATCTAGTGAGGGTAAACTTAACACACAACCCTTTGAAATCAGTTGAGTTTCGACTTTGGTGTGGTTTGCTGGGTTTTCAGTCCATCAGACAGTTGCTCTATAACCTATAATTGCTCTTATGACAATCTTCTTCACGTGGATAGTCTAATTAACTTAGGATCTAAAGGTTTTAAGTAAATAAAGTTTTAGCAATTTAGATGCCCTCTTTGACCGCAGTTTCCTTTTTATTTCCCACGTAAAAGGGAAGTATTCTAATTGTGATAAAAAAACACCCTTCGTGATTTTTCAGGATTTTGACATTGACGATTGACAAAAATGAATGGTCATAGAAAGGTAATATTTTGGTAAAATCCAATAGGGCGGAAGAGAAAGGCGGCTTAATAAAATGTAGAAAAAAATGATTATTAAGAAACAACTTGTCGAATAGACCTTAAATTTTGCAGAAAAATCAAATTTGACATAGGAGTATATTAGTAAAATTTTGGTGTACAGTTTTTATGCCCGAACAATATGGCCGATACAACAATATGATGGTTTATTTGTTTGTTTAATAATTATATGTAAGATGTACTTGCCTGTTGGGCTGGAACTCAAAATTTCTTATTTCCCCACAACTTCCATTACGTATTTTTTTAAACTAACTATCGATTATCGAAGACCTATCGTCAAATATGACGCGTACATTGATTATTTAGTTATTATTATGCCTGAACGATAGCGACAAATCGCAAAACTAGTTAAAAGAAGCAGTAAATAACACGAAGAAGCCGCTTGCCAAGTTAAACGTTTAAGTAAACATATTTAGATATGAGAAAAATTTCAAAAACAAGTTATAAAGTTTATAACTTTATTTATCTAATAAACATAGGATAATTTTTTCCGGGAAAAAATGATGACGGGTCACAAGGTGTCCGCAGACCAGTATTTCGGAACCACTGATTTAGAGTTTTTCGAAAAAGCAGGAAACAAATTATAATTTTTTAAATGTTTTAGTTGAAAACCCTATTATATGCTCATTAAATGAATCTTTACTCTGCATTCAAATATTCAGTTATATAGATTTTATACCATGATATTTGAAAGCAAGTGACAAACTCCTAGAAGAGCAATGTGTTCCTACAGACTAGACCATATAATTTTAATTATTTTGTCTCTCTCTAGCATATTGGCTTTCATAGCAGTATTTTTGTCGGTTTCCTCGTTTGATTTTTTAAAAAATAAATCTGAGATATTTATAATCAACAAACCGAGGACTATTTAATTAACTCATAAAAAAAGTTGTTCACCATAGAACGTAAAATAAGCTTTGCTCACGTCCAGGAAAATTTCACCTGTATGATATCTTTTATTAAAAGAAATAAGTACGTCAGATGCCAGTCTACACGTTTGTTGTGTTGTACCTAGTCCTTTATTAAAACCAAATTGATCTTGCGGAAGAATGTTGTGATCTTCCACAATTATTTTAAGGTAATGTACAATTACGCTTTCAACTATTTTTACTTCCCTCGTAAAAGGGAAGTATTATAATCGCAAAAAAGTCACCCTCCGAGATTTTTTTAGATCTTTACGTTTCAGGGTCCCTATAGATGCCGAAAAACATGTTTTCTCAATTCTGTCAGTCTGTCTGTCTGTCTGTCGGTCTCTCTGTTCACGGCAATACCTAAAAAACTACTTACCAATTGAATTTTGGTCAAAAATTGAGGGTCATATGTGGATGACCTGGTAAGATTTTGGTAAAAATCCAATATGGCAAAACAAAATGGCGGCTTGGTGAAATGTTAAAAAATTATTACTAAAAAACTGCTTATCCAATTTACCACAAATTTTGCACAAAGATCAAGGAATTAATCTATAATATTTTGGTATGAATCCGAGGAAGCCAAACAAAAGGGCGGTTTAATAAATTATTTTAAAAACTACTTATTAGATTAATTTTAAATGTTGGGCATCCATTCAGTGTGATATAGAGATAAACTGGTAAAATTGGGGAATGAATTTAAGACGGAAAAACAAAACGTCGGACAAGTAAAATGTAAAAAATCTTCTTATTCAATTGACTTAATATTGATTAAATATCTTGCAGCAAAATAGAATGTGATTCTGGATTAACTGGTATGAATTCAAAATGACGATACAAAATAGCGAACTTAAAAAAATCAGTGTAAAAAAATTAATTTATTTTAAATCATCCCCAAAAAATAAGAAAAATTAAACGTAATAGAGGCGGTATGTGTCAATGTAAAAACTAATTATTCAGTTATATTATACCCAAAAATCAAGTGGGGCATAGGTAGAAATTGGTAAAATATTGGTAGGATTTTTTTAGCATGCTACCAACTATAAGGAAGATAGCTGAAATTAAAGACCGCTTGACAGATGTTTTACTGACGAAGTGATATATCAGGAAATTTTTTTAGAGCAATATTGGGGATTGCATCAAAAGCCGGTGCCTTTTTGATATTCAGGCAGGTTGCAAGATCCTTGACAAGTTCAAAGACTATTTGAAGGATTAATCGGTGGGAACATCATATTTTTATAGACTTGAATAGTCCTACCAATATTATTGCTTTTCCTGGTATTTGTGTCATCAGTAAATTGTTTTTGCAGAGAATCTGCAAACAATTCAACTTTTTCTCTGGGGTCGGTGTACGGTGACCTTTTGATCATACAGGAAGCAAAGGAAACTGTTTGATGTGCCTTTTGTCAGGGGTTTTGTTAATTTATGAATACTATTATCCTCCTAAACACAAGATAATTGGTGGTAAGCCCTTTTTGATTATAAGTAAATGAGTTTGCACGTGCCTTGACTGGATCACCAGTTCTATAGGCAAGTCTTTTGCGAGTTACATACAAATCTCGCATAGCAACTCTCTAGATTTAGCATTTAACATTATGACGTTTTGATAACGGAAAGAAGGGATATTTCTAGTTTTTTTACAATATCCTTGTCCGTCATAACGGAGGTTTCCAAACATACAATGATATATATGATAATTTGAGGTCCAGTGTTAATCATCATGTCCTAAAATTTCTTCCAAACATTATTAACACACAAGTTAAAAACCCGCGACGTTTTGTTTGATATATATATTTATATATATATATCAGTATGTATTCATATATATATATATATATATATATATATATCAAGTAATTATATATATATATATATATATATGAGTTGGTTTATATATATATATATATATATATATATATGCCTGATTTATATATATATATATATATATATATATATTCGGTAAAGCAAGGGATATATATATATATATATATATATAATCATTGTCCATATATATATATATATATATATATATATATATATATATATATATAATCGGATATATATATATATATATATATATATATATATATATATATATATATATATATATATATATATATATATATATATATATATATATATATGCGTGTGAAAACCCGTACAACATCTATGAAAAAGATTTATCTACCTCTCTTAACAAATAACCGTACTTGATAGTCAAATAACTAAAATCTAATGACACGAAACGCCTTAAAAAAACAGTGGAACGTAGCTTAATCCCTTCCACATTCCGAAGATAATAGTATAAAATTGTTTTATTTTCAAATTCAAAATGAGATTCATTTGTTATGTTACGAAGAACGAATATTTCGTTGGTTTGCAATATTAAATTCATCCAAAAACAGTTCAATTTTATTACAAATTCACATTTATATGAGATAGAGAGGTCGGTAGTAATGAGAATTATGTTATTTGGGTTATAGGAATCTTAAGCTTATAAAGCCCGAATTGTGCATAACAAAAAGCAAAATTCATACCTAATTTTAAATGCAAATTATGTGTTTAAATTTTTGTTTTACCGTAGCTTTTTATTTATTAACCATATCATTTTTAGATAGTAGATATAATAAATAAGAATATACTTTCTAGCTAGAGATAACGCATCCCTATAGAGTATTTAAATAGACTTACCTGCAGCCATATTTTCAAACTATCCAATCGCGTGTCACTGGTAGTCTAAACAAATAAATCGTTGTAAGACATGCCCTCTTTGTTATAGAGAATGTCATACAAATATAGCAATCGGTGGAATGAGGTCAAACATCCGGAATTTAGCTATATGCGATTCACCATCAAATTGATTTATATGACATTTGAGGGTTAGATTCGCTATCTTTGGAACGTCATTGAAAAGTTTTCGTGGTGTAAACTTTGTTAATTTATTGTTTGACGTCACAGAGATTATTCCTTACTGCTATTATTGTACCAGGTGGAGTATAACATTATGAAAAAATAGACATTAAAACTCGCTGTTTTAATTTATGGTATATATTTCATGAAGCTCTACATTTCTTATATGATATGGCAATACCTTTATTACTTATATCAAGTTTTACTAGGAAACAATATTTAAAATTAAATTTTATATTAACATTGCATGAGCTAATTTAAGATGTGTTAAAAATCATCAAAATTTTTTTCCGAACTTGTCCGGGATGCTTATTCATACTTAATGTAGCGTATAGAACATCAAGCAGATTTGAACAGACAGTTCATACTTCGGTACCCGTCGCAGACTCAGGTTCATATCTAACGTATTCATTGGCGCCGCCAGAATGAAATCCCTATTGGAGCAAACAATAACTAATTATTATCAACATATAAACTAAAAAAAGTTGTGTGCTCTGTTTAAAACGTATCTTGGTTTTCAAATTTTGACAGCTGTCAATAAAATTTATTTTAAAAATAACTTTAAAATATAAGTTTTACGTAATTTTATTTTAAATAAAGTGACCCAAAGTAGTTTTATGGTACAGCTGTCATTTTTGACATATGATATAAACTTATCTTTTTTTAAATGGAAACCATATCATATTTTTCTTCTATCAAATAGAGAATTTTATTAGAATTCTGACGATATATCATCAATGCACGTTGAACGAGAAAATAACATAGTTATTTGTTTTTGAAGGCAGTCTAAAAAATTCTTGTTCGATATTATAATATATATTTTTCTACACTCTGTATAATAGATATAAAAAATAAAAAACATGTTAAAAGATGGATTTTCTTAACACTAATTATAACTAATTTTTCTTAAGATTTTCTTAACACTAATATATATAAAAGTATTTGTTTTTTACCGCTTTTAGTCCGAACGGCAACAATGTGCATCGGTCCTCTATGTCTATTTCTTGGTTTTTATCCAATAATATTTTCCAATATAAATTATACCAGATTTGTTTGTTGAAGGGGTCGATACTATAACCGAACAAGTTCACTTTTACAAATTTTTCAGAGGATAGAAAAAACGTTATACTTCAAAATTGAGTGGAATTAAAAATTTGGAAAAAAATGGAGCCCTTTCTTTTTAACTGCAATTCAAATGTATGGAAACTATTTTACCCTAAAATTTTTTTAATAAATAATAAATAATTAATGGACTTAGCCGGTTATTACACAGTTTTTGGGTTTTTTTCTTATCTTAATAGGATTTATTATTAAAATAAAACAGTAAATAAAAAAACGTTATTAACATAGTGCATAACATATCTACATATATTGGGGAAGGGATTTAAATATCCAGAACATATTTTCCTTTATTCGTCTGAGCTAAATTCAGATACCGAAGTGTCCACGATAGGTTTTTTAAAGCCTCATGGTATTCGTTGATGCGTTGGTAAAACCATTGATCGCATCGAGGTACATAGTTTTTTGCTAGTATCATCACATGGTCGAACTTTTTTTAAGCAATCTGGGAGCCAAATATAACTTTTTCTCAACATCAGGCAGTCACACCTGTACCAAAACTTTATTATTGTTAATATATAAATTAAAAAAAAACGGTTTTGCAACCGGCTCTCTACATTTTAAAAACGTGCCTAAATCGTTTTTTTGGACAATAAAATACGATATTGGGGCAAAGTGAATTTAAAAGTTTTTTATTGAGCGATTTTTTACATAAATTTTTTTGCGGTTTTATTAATAATATTTATGTAATCTCTAGGCAAATATATTCGGTCATGTCTTTTTTTATTGCTTCTATCCTGCCAAAAATCCGGTCACATGGCAAAAAGCTATGCCCCGGTTACGGATAACTATGGCATATTACATTAAATTTGCCGAGATATACTAAAGTCAAAAGCAGTTGTTTTATTTTGTGATGAACAATTATCTGAAAATAAATAGATATATGTAATATCGGCCGAAAATGATCTTTTAAAAAGTCTAGAATTTTGCTTGTCACTTCCTTTGCCCTTTGCCAGCCACGGTTTCATCATAGACATAGCAACAAGTTTTGCAAGTGTTATCAACATGTATGTAAAAATGATATACCTAGAGTTGTTTTTTTAGAATACTTCACCAGAGGATGAAACCGGGAGTGCAAATTTTTAATGTTTTGGTTTTTAATGTTTTGGTTTTGAAGAAACAGTGAGTATTGCTCTGGCTCGCCTTTCTGTAAATATAAATTATACATTTAGCAATACTGAGTAAAGGTGACAAATAAAAATGGTGTAAGTTGCCTTTTCTACTATAATCGGATTTGTACTGGGGAAAATTTAAAATATGTTTTATAACTTTTGTATTTACTCCATTGGAAAGTTGCTGGTTGATGGGTTGTTGCATCTACGGTCAGTTGGAGGGGTGTTTAGTCCGAGAGACAGATGCTGCTGTAATCGTTCTAACCTACATCTTGTGATGCCATGTAAGTTTGGAAGGCCTTTTTCCAAACAGGATACTTCTGATGATGAAATGATACACATAAAAAACAATCCTCAATTCATAAACGATAAATCGGAAATAGCTGGTCTCAATAAAATATATTTTAATATTCTTAATTAAATTTTTCACCTTTAAAATTAGAAAATACACAGTTCTCTAACAAATATTTTATTAAATAATTCATTATTATGTTTTTTAACTAGTACCCCAAAAAAATGCACTTTTATTTTGCAATTGGATACCAAATGAGAAATGAAATAACAATGGTATTTTGGATGTTCTTAAAATAATTTCTTTTAAACTCTTACAGCACAAAAAAACAACAGAATTCTCATAGTACCTACATGTCTTATTTGTAACATAGTAGCAGTCGACTTTAATACTCGTTGTCGTTCTATGTATGTGACTGATGTATTATATTTTCACGTTGTGTTTGTTTGAAATGTAATATATAAAATGTCAGCTTCGTGTTATATGTCTCATATGTGTTATACAATTTGTTATCGCATTTAATGCATTTTGGATCTTTGTTTCTGATAGTAAGTTTATTTTTTGTAAATCGTATGTATTTATTTAAGGTCAATTTTACTTTTAGACACGTCATAAACCAGTTGAAAAAGTTGTACGAAAGTCAACGAAACGTCCTGGAAAAAAAATAAAATTATGTAACTGGCCACTACCTCGCAGTTTATTTTAATGAACCAAAATTCTCAAGAAAACTTTGCTGAAAAATATATATATATATATATATATATATATATATATATATATATATATATATATATATATGTTTGCTGTTACGCCATTCTGTTAACAATATTAAAATATTATTAATAAAATGGCGACATTCACTCCAACGGAAAGCTGTTCTACTAATTCTCCACTATCAGTGAGTGAAAAAGTTATTATTTTAAATGTACACGATTACTCTAGTTTGACTATACAAGAAATTGTTGAACAATATCCCCGGATGACTGGAATTGGAAAATCCATGGTTTTCAAATTATTGCGGGAGAGAAAGGTAGCAGATCAAGGGGAGCCTCCCAAGAAAATTGCATGATGACTAGCAAAAGTCCTTGATGAAAACACGAAATGTGCCATTCGAAGAAAAGTTCACTTTTTTCATTTTAAAAAAGAAATACCCACTCTAGATAAAATTTTGATGAAGCTTCTCCAAAATGACAGTATTCCTTTAAAGAGTCCTTCGAAAAGCACTTTTATTGGAGAGCGATTAAATTGTTTGCTGGTGACGAAAATACTTGATAAATATAAAGCAGTGCCGCAGGGAAGAAAAGAAATTTTTTTATCTTGATGAGACGTGGATCAATGAAAGTTATATAGTACAAAAAATGTGACAAGACAAAAATATAACCAGTGCTTACCAAGCTCTCATCGAAGGCCTGTCAACGGGTATTAAAGTGCTTTGGGAAAAGGGAGGAAACTAATAATTGCACACATTGGAAGCGAAGAGGGATTTTTAAAAGAAGGTTTGCTTACTTTTCATTTATGTCGGAGGGGAGATTATCATGAGGACATGAATTTGGATTTTCTCGAAGACTATTTTGGTTAAAAGATGAAATATCCTGAATCGGTAGTGGCTATGGACAATGCAAGGTATCAATCACGGCGTATAGACAAGACACCAAATTCGTCTTGGAGAGAAAAGTGTTGAGTTTGAACCCAAGAAAGAACTACTAGCCATAGCAAATTTAGACAAAAATAATTTTATGAAATATGCCGTGGAAGATATAGCAGAAAAATATAATGTAAGTGTGCTGCGCTTTCCGCTATATCATTGCGAACTAAATCCTATAGAACTTATATCGGCGCAAGTGAAAGGATTTGTAGGAAGACAAAAAATGACATTTAAAATGAAAGATGCTAAGCTACTCAAGCCATTAAGATGACTAGGAATATAATCTATTATAATTTAATTGTTGTACAATAATATGTAATAATAATTATTTTATCTATATATTATATATATATTATATGTAATTTTTATTTTGTTAAATTAAAATTTCGTTAAATTAAAAAAAAAGTATCCAACCACATGCTGTGGCGTACCATTTTTAGTGTTTATAAACGGATAACAATAGGCAAAACTCATAAATTACCCAAAACCGGATGGTACTACCTGCACTTCATGAAAAGGAATAATTTTACAATGAGATCAATGCCAAACTATGTAATTGGCATACATTATTAGAGGGTCACCTTGTAGTCCTTTTGCATACCTAATGGGATTTTATTACTCTATACATTTCTGAAAGAGGCTATAGAAACCTAAAGTATTCTACATAGTTCTTAGCCGAACATTATTAATCTTTAAATGAGGGAATTTAGCCTTAAGCCAGGTTAGAGCGCTAACGTATTCCCGAATTTAGAACCTTAAAAAAGCAACTGGAAGTGATCTTTTTATTATCAACGCAGCAACTCGGGTTTATATATTGTAGGAAGGAACAGACTAAGCAAACATGTAGTAAAAGTTGATAAACTGGTCGGAAATATCGACCTATCTATTTGCTTAGATATTGGTTCAGTAGCTGCCAAAGTGAGCAACGAAGGAGAAGGTACTTGCGTGGTGTGTATTTTTACTATTAAAAAAAATTAAAATGAAGAAAGTGTGGAAAGCTGAGATGGTGGCAAAGAAGTATATACGATAACGTAAAACCTAAATTTTTACCAGAGTTGAGGACGGATACTCAAAATGTTGTTCCAGAAGACCTTCACTCGAATGAATCCAACTACATTCAAAAGCCTCATCGTAAATCAGTCCCAAATTTGAAAAACAAATATGTGTGGAGAGAAGGTTAATGGCAACTTTAAGGCTTTTAGACAAAAGAGATTCCTTTATTTCCTATGATATTTTATATTCTACTTCAGGTCGAGTAAATGCATCATACGTTCTTAACTAACGTATCTACAAAATTCTCTCTTTTTGTTCGATTTCTTGTAAGTGCCTTTATTGTTTTAAATGCTTCATTCTCTTGAGAAACAAAGGAATTTGGGCGCTTCCTTGGCGTTTTCTTTCCATGTGGTTTCATCTGCCTCGCGGTATCACAAGATGGTCCTGATCCCCCTTCAACTTGAGGATCAGAAGGGTTTAACCGCTTTCCAAAACTTGTATTTTTCAGTGTTGAAACCTGCTTCACTGTGTCATGAGGTGGTTCTGCATTCTGTAATTGTCTGAAACGAAATAAAAACACCTAATATACACAGTGTATCCCTGGACTCTGGATTTTTCGAGAATTAGTCGTTCTTGTTCAAAAGATGAAAACTTCTATCTATAATAGTCAAAATTGTAATAAATCATTCAGGGCGTTCAAAAAATAGTAAATTCAAAAATCTTCCGTAAGCAAAGTACCCACATTTTCAATATTTTTGAATAATTATTTGGAAAGGTTTTTCCAAAACATCATCAAAGCTCGATTAAGAAGTTTTGAATAAGACACAAATGATTGCTGTTCTTATAGGAGGTTTTCTATATCACAAATTCACCTATTTCCGTATAATGTATTGCCTGGTTTTGAATTTTATTTTTCGATTGTATTCAAGTCGAACTTTGGTAATGTTTTGGAACACCCTTTTCAAGTACTTTAATCAAAAAATATTCAAAGGTACTTTGCTTAAGGATTTTTGGATTTACTATTACTTACTCGACCTGAAGTAGAATATAAAATAACATAGGAAAGGAAAGAATCTCTTGTGGCTAAAAACCATAAAGTTACCATCAACCTTCTCTTCACACATATTTGTTTTTCAAATTTGGGACTGATTTACGATGAGGCTTTTAAATGTAGTTGGATCTATTCGAGTGAAGTTCTTATGGAACAACATTTGGGTATCCGTCCTCAACTCTGGAAAAAATTCAGGTTTTACGTTATCGTACATATTTCTTTGCCACCATCTAAGCTTTCCACCCTTTCTTCATTTTAATTTTTTTTATTAATAAAAATACACACCACGCAAGTAACTTCTCGCTTCGTCGCTCGCTTTGGCAGCTACTGAACCAATATGTAAGCAAATAGATAGGTCGATATTTCCCATCAGTTTGTCAACTTTTACTACATGCTTGCTTAGTCTGTTCCCTCCTACAATATATGAACACGAGTTGCTGAGTTGATAATAAGAAGATCACTTCGGGTTGCTTTTTTAAGGTTCTAAATACGGGAATACGTTAGCGCTCTAACATGGCTTAAGGCTAAACTACCTCATTTAAAGATTAATAATGTTCGGCTAAAAACTATGTAGAATACTTTAGCGTTCTATAGTCTCTTTCAGAAATATATAGAGTAATAAAATCTCATTAGGTATGCAAAAGGACTACAGGGTGACCCACCAATAATGTATGCCAATTCCATAGTTTGGCATTGATCTCATTGCAAAATTATTCCTTTTCATCAAGTGCAGGTATTATCACCCGGTTTTGGGTAATTTATGAGTTTTGCCTATTGTTATCCGTTTATAAACACTGAAAATGGTACGCCAAAGCATGTGGTTGGATACTTTTTTTAAAATTTGCTACATATAATATGTACATAATATATATAGATAAAATAATTATTATTACATATTATTGTACAACAATTAAATTATAATAGATTATATTCTTAGTCATCTTAATGGCTTAAGTAGCTTAACATCTTTCATTTTAAATATCATGTTTTGTCTTCCTACAAATCCTTTCACTTGCGCCGATATAAGTTCTATAGGATTTATTTCGCAATGATATGGCGTAAAGCGCATCCCAGTAATACTATATTTTTCTGCTATATCTTCCACGGCATATTTCATAAAACGATTTTTGTCTAAATTTGCTATGGCTAGAAATTCTTTCTTTATCAAATTTGGTTCAAACTCAACACTTTTCTCTCCAAGATAAATTTGGTGTCTTGTCTATGCGCCGTGATTGATCGCTTGCATTATCCATAGTCTCATAGTCACTACCGAATCAGGATATTTTATCATTTCACCAAAATAGTCTTCGAAAAAATCCGAATTCATGTCCTCATGATAATCCCCCGTCCGGCACGACTGAAAAGTAAGCAAACCTTCTTTTAAAAATCCCTCTTTGCTTCCAGTGTGTGTAATTATTAGTTTCCTCCCTTTTCCCAAGGCACTTTAATACCCGTTGACAGGCCTTCGATGAGAGCTTGATGAGCACTGCTTATTTTTTTGTCTCGTCACATTTTTTATACTATATAACCTTCATTGATCCACGTCTCATCAAGATAAAAAATTTTCTTTTCTTCCCTGCGGCACTGCTTTATATTTATCAAGTATTTTCGTCACCAGCAAACAATTTAATCGCTCTCCAGTAAAAGTGCTTTTCGAAGGACTCTTCAAAGAAATACTGTCATTTTGGAGAAGCTTCATCAAAATTTTATCTAGAGTGGGTATATCTTTTTTAAAATAAAAAGAGTGAACTTTTATTCGAATTGCACATTTGGCGTCTTCATCAAAGACTTTTGCTGGTGTTTCTGAAATTTTCTTGGGAGGCTCCCCTTGATCTGCAACATTTCTCTCCCGCAGTAATTTAAAAACGATGGACTTTCCAATTCCAGTCATCCGGGAACATCGTTTAACAAACTTCACTCACTGATAGTGGAGAATTAGTAGAACATCTTTCCGTTGGAGTGAATGTCGCCATTTTATTAATATTATTATAATATTGTTAACAGAATGGCGTAACAGCAAACACTAACATGTTTAAAATACAATTAAAAAGTATTTATAATGTGTGTTTTATTACGTGCCTGCATTAAGTACTAAACTATTATGTATACATTGAGTAATAAATGTACTATGTAGAGTAATAAAACCTCATAAGGTATGCAAAAGGACAGGGATTTAAAAGGATCTTTATTATTATTCCTATAAGCAAAGTTTACTTACATCTATGGAAGACCTCGTAATTTAGCCAAACTGGACGGAACTCCTCATTTTCTTACTCTATTCTTTTCTGAAACAGACTATAGTAGGATATGCATGAGAGAGTAGGTGAGTAGATTTCGGAAATTTTTTTATACAAAAAAACGAATTGAAAAGTAAAAAAATAAGTTTATTCCAACTTAGAAATTTGACTTTTTGAAGTTGGCGTCCAACTAAAACCTAATAACTAAGTGCACTACAAAAATTTGTGTATTGATGCCTAATGCCTCAACTGTAATGTCTATGTACTGTTTTTATTAGTTTGACGCTGAATTCGTAAAATTAAACTTCCTTGATGAAATACAATTATATTTTACTTTTTGGTGCTTTTTTAAGCTGGTTTTATTTTTTTTTTTATAAAAAAAATGTATTTCATCGTTTTTAGTTTTATTTATAGTTTAAGGTTAGGCTTAAAATGTTCGAAGCTTAAATCTAGATTAAAATGTTGGACGTTCCTAATAAAACAAACATGTGCAATGCCATAAAATTTTACTAAAGAAGCACGGTAACTAATATTATATAAAGAGCCATCGATACATATTTATAGATAATGAATAATACAAATTGTCTAGAATTAAAATGATTACTTCTCTAAATTACACCCCTCCCCCGTCACAGATCTAAGTTACTGACATAAGAAATCTTCAGTGATTTTACCTACCGAAATAGCCTCACGAGTAAAAGATTGATCTCCTAGGTTAGAGGTATATTTCAGTTCTTCAGTAAAGATACTCTTGATTTGAGATAATCGTGGATGTTTGAACATGTCGTTGAGAGATCTTTGGTCTGGTAGCTTTTTGGTAGTAGGTAAGTAATACCAGTAGTCATAAAGGAAAGTTGTTACTTTCGTGTATTGCAGTGCTTTCTTTAAAACATCTTCCCTATTTTGTTGGAGTGTTTCACTTCTTGCCTTCCATCATACTCATCATTTGTTAGTGTCCAGATAGTTCGCTGCGTTCTCTTCCGAACTGAGTACCTAGATTTTTTTGCCATATTTCTATAGGTAATCTTTTCACGCTCTATGTTCATGTAACCGCTTACTATTTGTCGTAATCTTAACCTCCGTATTCACTAAAAAGGTTTAAGAGTTAGACCAGGACCAGGTTTTACGTTCCATGGCAACTAGCCATGGTACTTAACTCTTAGTTCGCCACTTATTTTTCGCTTATGTCACTGTCAGTTTTCTAATAGTGACATTTAGAAACATTATTTGTTCAATTCTTGATAATATCACCCTAAACCTATAATTATCAAGCTAAACCCTGTCTACATTTAAACATCTTTAGTGAATACGGGTGTCATGTTTATTCTGAGACATTCTACGCGCTTCTATGTCTTTTTTGATAAGGTGGTCCTCTCATCATTCCGGTCTCGGCTGGATTGCTTATCTCCTGATTGTGTACTCAAAGTGTCAATATATTATTAGGGTAAAATTCTCAAATTCAAAGTCACTGTTTGATGTCTCAAAATTATTTTATTGTTTGCGTATTCGTCACCTGTGGATTCGCATACTGCGTCTGTTCCGACAAACACAATATATACATAACATACAAAGTGTGAAAAAAAACATGTATACGAAAGAAATTAATAAATGGCTGTTACTCGGAACTTCCTTCGTAACGAATTACACCCACACACACACAGATAACCTATATTATGCATATTTAGGAAGATAGGTGAAATGTGTTAATTAGAGCTTATATAAGGTGTATGAAGACCAAATCAAACCTATATATATATAAACCGTATTGTCTCTGTGTAGTGGAATTCGTTATTATAATGCCGCGCAAAATCCAGAAATCAAATCAATAAAGCTCCAGCCTCTGCAGGATGGGATCAACGAGTTCCGGAGTCGGTGTAATTTCATCTAAAATTTGAAGTAAATATCTTAAGGGAGAAAAATCTCAAAATGTCCTTTTGCTTAAAGTTTAGGATTAAATTGTTTGAATATTAACCTTGAGCCATTGTAAAAGTATGTTTGTTTCAGGCCATGAAATATGTCTTTGTGATATACAGGGCGAGTTATAACTAAAATTTTAAATAATGTCCAAAAATCAAGTGCGGCATAGGTAGAAACTGGTAAAATATTGATAAAGGACATTTTTAGGATTTTTTCTAATAATTTATTAAATATTAGAAAGTTGCTTTACTCTTAGCCATTATTTATATTTTTAGTTGCAACTTGCTCGAAATAATTTTAATCTGAGCAAAAAATATTTGATTTTATTATTTTGGGCCAAGGGTAGCACGTTCTCAGCTCTGTATAAGCTAATTTGGCGTTAGAATATGTCCCCCCTCACTGACTACATTTTTTTGTATAAATTCACAATCTGATAATCGTGTCGGCATACATATCGAGAGTTTGAGGAATAAAGGAATAGACAGTAGACATATATGGGGAGCCCGACAAGGGCAGCACTTATGCTCACTGGGGCCCATTGTGCTATCCCGTATGTATGCGTGTCAGGTTAAGAGCCCACTCCTTTTTAGAAAGGAAAGGACCCTTTCAGGTCGTGCATAAAGCACAAGCTCGGGTTCTGGCATCACATCGACAGACTAGATGCTCGGTAGTTTCATCTACCTCAGTACAAAACCTGCAGTATGGATCGTTGTCGTGTCCAATCTTATGCAGGTAATATTTCACCAGCCAGTGTCCAGTTAGGACGGTAATGGTTCTAAGTTGACCTCTGTTTAGATTTAGAAGTCTATTAGACTCAGAACAGCTATATATGAAGACCTTAGACTGTCTGAGTCCTGCTAGCTCGTGTCATTCAGCACGGAACTCCTTCTTCCCGAGTCAGCCCCTTCATTACTTCCAATGCCCTAATGGCCAGGCACCCAAATGTGGCTAACCCTATTGGACTCACACAGCCTCTCTAGGGCTCTCCTGAATTCAAGTGTTAGCAGCGAATTGACTCTGTTCGAGAACAGAGCATTAATCGTGGCTTGACTATCACAGCATATATAGATATGCTTGTCGTGATATCCTCTGGAAAGGTTTACCTGTACGCAGTCCAAGATTGCTATAATCTCAGCCTGATATACAGCGGGGAAGGAATATTAAATTTTATGGTTAATTCTGTCCGAAAATTATAACTATTTTTAAGGTGACTAATGATCCAAAAGTTTTGCACAATGCAGTATGATTTACTGTAATATATATCAGTGGCTCATACGATTTTAAAATGGGTGTTCAATATTTTTTATTTCGGTACTCACAAACAAAAAAAAATCGAATCAAGCATTGTATAGAATTTCATATATAATAATCAATATAATACGCGAAGAATGGTCAAATTTAAATTATAAAAAAATTGCAAAAATACGTACCTACCTAATATAAACAGCTTGATGAAGAGTGTGTATAGTTTATAGTTTATTGTACAAAAAATCCATCCTATGTTTTTTGTTTTTCGCGAAAACTTCGGGAATTAAAGTCGGTAATTGAATTAATTTTCTCAGATAAAAAGTTTTGATGCTAGAAGATGATCTGCTAACTGAACGAAACTGCCTGGTTAATTGGGATATCACACACTTTTTTTGTTCATGTAGAAAAGGATATCGACTGATTATGTTTCTTTAGTGGTGAACTTGGACGATTTAAGTTACAAATATTTGTAATGGCGTTGTCAAAACTGTTTGAAAATCCGGTCACTTTAACAGCATCCAAACACCGAGATTGAAATTCTTTAAAAAGGAGTTCACAGTGTGCCATTATTTGAGCAAAAAAAGTTACCCGATAAATAGAATATTCAATATTTAAATAACCCAATAACGTCTCAGTTTAGTTAACTGTATTAAAGTTTTTTCCGGGAGTGTCTAATATGCTTTCTAAACAAGTTTTTAGGAGCTGTTTGTTTTCATGAACCGCTCTGTTGTTACGGGAATCCTTTTTTCCAGTATGTCGTCTAGCACGCCAGTCCGTTTTGCTCATTCACAAAAAGAAAATTATATATGCTTGTAAATTGGCAAAAATTTGCTACATTTGTAGCAACACAAACCCTTTTCTATAGAATTAAATTATATTGGTGTGCATAGTAATGTCCATAGAATGCGTATGGATATTTATTTCTTATAATACTTTGTACACCTCCTTCCCTTGCTGATATACCGGCCGGCCCGCTCCGTAATAGCTTTGACCAGCTAGTTGATTTGCGGAAATACTAAGTTATTCCAACTTAATTTCTCTAGCGATGTCACTGGTAGTATGTGACATAGGTTTTAAACATTTCCAAAAAACGTTCGTGAATTTATCTATTTCGTTCATATGTTAAAAAAACACGTTGCTGTTGCAATTAATGCACAAATATCAGTGGTTGCATCGCAATGAGTTGCTACAAGCCGCGCTTCTGAAACCTGTTTTCAATCTCTTCTTGGCAAACTATTAAAATAGCCATGACGTGAACTTTGTCTCCCAATTTTTTCAAAATTAAGTTCCGGTGGTTCGAGGGTTTGGTAGGGGTTTGAAAAGATACAATTATATTCTGTGCAACGTTTCGTAGATTTATTTCTACTGTATCGAGCACTAAAAGAAACAAAGCACATTTGACATAGAAAATAAAAATATAAATTACAAACACATCCTCCTACCTGAACATTGTTAGCATCCGTGCACCCTTATTCCTAGACTCATTATACAATTATATACACTTTTATGCGTACTTACGAGACAAAACTATTATCAATACTCCCGCCTGCGTGTTGAAAACCTGTGGAGATGGTGATTTTAGTATATTTCCAAATAGATGTTACACTTGTTTGTTCTATCTAAAGTTAAGAGCCTGAACTCTTTGTGTCGAGGGTACAGGTACACTGATGCTTTGAAGGTAGGTTGAAAAATTACATGTTACAAACAGGGGATGTTACATATAAAATAAAATGTAGTAAAAGAACAAGAGTAAATATTGTAGCTATTTGACATTTTAAAATTAATAAAAATAAAATAAAAAATATATATATATATAAAAAACAAGGGGATGCAGTAGTAATAAGGGTTTTTCCCGTTATATCTAATATATTTTTGAATGTTTTTGCTTTCCTGGTATTTATCTAACATATTGCTATAAATAACATTTATATTTTGTATGTCTGATCTTAGATTGATAGTATCATTCAAATATATGTAAATCATTTCGCCTATGTTAGGCTTGTACTAGTTAGTTTCTCTATCCAGAATGGTAGTATTTTTGAATTGAAAGGTGTGGCCAGTGTTAAAGCTATGGGAAGTTAACGCAGTTTTATCTTTTTTTGTTCGATTGTGATTTTTACAGTCGTTTTTATGTTGGTTTTTATCGCCTAAATATTGTTTCGTTTGTCCTATGTACTGTTTTCCGCAAAAACAGGGGATGTTATAAATGACAATAGATTGTTTATCAAATGCTGTACGATCTTTGATTTTGGTGTACAAGTAGTTTGTTGTTTTGTAGTTGTAGAAAGCTAGTTGTACGTTGGCATTGTTAAAACACCTTTCAATCTTTTGTGACAAACCAATGATGAATGGAAACTGAAAAAACCTTTTTTCAGATTTTTTTAGTTTAATGGATTCTATTCGGGTTTTTTTGAATTTATTAATGCAGATGTTTGAAAAGTTAGATGGGTAGTTATTTAGTTTTAAAATATTCTTTATAATTTTTATGTTGTCATTGTGGAAGGACTGGTGACTGAGGGTTGTAGTTCTATGCAGCATTCCTGTGATACTACCAATTATCTGAGAAATAGGATTATTTGAGTGGAAATTTAAAACTCTGTCAGAGCTGGTAGATTTGCGAAACCAGTTAATTTTAAAGTTCCGTCGTCATTTCTAATCACGTCAACGTCTAAAAAGCCAAGTTTTTTTATTTTTCTATTTCAATTGTTAACTGAATATTAGAGTGATATTCATTAAAGCAGTCCAGAATGCAGTCATACTCATTGTCCGGAACTGCAGTAATGGAATCATCCAAGATAGCATCTAATACGTCATTTTGAACTAATTTTGACGTATCCTTAAAAATATTATTTCCTTGTTAATGTTGTTTCATAGCCATATCGATTTCTGATACAAAATCAATAAGAAGTCCCTGTATATTCCTGGATTTACACTTTCTGGTTACTCGTCATGTCCTCGCAAGGCTAGTTCGAATATACCGCAAAATTTTACCCAATCGATAAGCCGAGACAACATATAGCGATATTTCCTAACTTGTTGATTAGTCTTTTATTGATGTTCGACAGTAGATTCTAATAATTAACAAACATCAACATTACTGATTTCCGACAGCTGCAATTCATTTTTTACATGAAACTGAATTCATCCACGTTTTTTAATTTTTGTGTATAAATGAGATAGATCCGTAACACACGTTTTGGACCATTCTGTAGTAGTTCGAGAAAACTAGACAAGGAAAGCAAAATAAAGCAAGTAACTTATCCCACCCATATAACCACGAAGTTTTCTTATACTATTTAACCTTTAACTTTAAAACTACACTTAAATCATCTAGGGCCGAGGTGGTCCATTCTTTTTAATAGTTACTCGCTGTTGAAAATGATGTGAGTTTTCTTTAATAAATTCCATTTTCGACTCTACACTACGGCGACAAGACTGACAAGATGACGCCGCACAGAAATTATGTTTATGTGTGCACTGCACCCGATCATGCTAAAATTAACATAAATAACAGCCGCGTTGTCTGTTTAATGAACTTGATTACTTCTCTTTCTAACCACATGCGTTTGCGTATACTTCGCGCGTTCATTCCGAATATCGCATCGCCTAGAGCTTGTTAAAATGAAAATATTCCGTGGTGCCTGACACAGATAAAGCTTAACATTTCCGAAAATAATTAAAATAATAAAATATGAAGTTATATTTTTATGCTATTCATATGATTTCCAAACACTGTGTTTTTATGAAATTTTATTGGGTATTCACTGCATGAATTAATCAATGGAGAAACCTTCCTCCTATAGATACTATTTATACTATGGAAAGTGAGGCAGGTTATTTTATTAAATTATTTGCAACTTGAGTTTGTACGTTAGTGTAGTAAGTAGTGACCCTCATGCAGTGTTAAAATGCATTTCTTTTTTTATGCTGTATGAACAAAACTTAAATGAAATGGTGAATTATTACTTCTAGTGAAGCATATCTCTATAAAACATCAAATAAATGAATTATTTCTCAATATGTCGTTTTTGAAAGATATAACTTTGTTTTCTGTGATCTGATTTGTTTCCTCAACGTTAGTCATATTGTGAACTCTATCCATATATATTTTTCAGCCTGGACGCAGCTGCTCTCCCAGATATCTTTTGCTCTACCTTTATCATTCATTCACAAAATCGCGCTTAGTGTTGACATTTTCTTTGGGCGTGGATTTGAAAGCAAAAAAGCTTGGTGGCCGACATATTTTGTTATGAATAAACAAAATCAAATAAAAACACAACATCTCTAAAATAATAAAGTGATTATTCTGATTATTTAAGATTTAATGTTTAAAATATAGACATTTTCTAAATCAATACGTAGATTATCTGAACAGCTTATTTTCTAAACCGTTAATCGAGAATAATAAAAATTAGTGTCTCGAAGTTGCTATTTGTTAATCATAGCCGGAAAGCTGGCGAGACCGTTGAGATTGTACAAAAGTTTTGTACCTCCAGGTATGATGTGTTTAGATTTCTTATAAAATTATAGACGCATTAGAAAATTGTTACCTAATTAACACAAGCAATCCTTGAAAATTAGGTAAATAATTAGACTCAATCTCGTCCAGTTCGAGTTTTATCACGAAGAGGGGTATACGCTTAGATAATATTTGTATCGATATGTTGGCATTTAGTTTTCATACCATAATATTTAGACTATTATCTTTAAAGAATGTGTTTTATCCCAAAAATAACAACTTTATAGAAATATGTAAGGTTTAGAATATAAGAATTGATTGCAAATTAAAATTATGTATTAAAATAAAAATCAATTTCAGAAAAATACTACTTAGACATAATTAATAAACATAAATCAGATTAGCTTCTCAAATTTTAAATGTTTTGAGTTTTAGTTACCCATTAGTGGCGTATGTAGAAATTTCTTTTGGGCGGGAGGGGGGGGGGTTTAAACAATTAAAATTTTCAACAACAAACAAAAAAGAAAAGTCTTCAGTTGTTGAAAGGACATTATTTTATTTTAGTTGTAGATAAAAAACTGGTTCCGGGAAGGGGTTTGACCCTCCAATTCCGAAAAAAAAATCCTCAGTTTATATTATTTCTATCATTTTAGGTTAAATAAAAGTGACTTTGGGGAGTTTTTAACCCCCCCTCCCTATAGCTATATACACCACTAAATTTATTCACTATTTATTTTTACTTCCCTCGTAAGAGAGAGATAAACTCGTTTAATTATGGTACGAATTCAAGATGGCTAAACAAAATGCCCGTAAATAAAATGTTTTTATCAATTCCGTTGGTCTCTCTGTTTGACAGTTCGCGGCATCGCTTAAAAACTACTTATCCGATCAACTTCAAATTTTGGTAAAAAATTAGCCGTCATATGGGGATAACCTGGTAATATTTTGGTAAAAATCCAATATGGCGTAACAAGATGGTGGCCTAGTGAAACGTAAAAAAATTATTACTAAAAAACTAATTATCCAATTTACTTCAAATTTTGTACAAAAATCCAAGTTTTACATAGGAATGAACTGGTAACATTTTGGTATGAATCCAGAATAGCAAAACAAAATGGTAGCCTATTAAATTATTTAAAAAAATGTCTGAAAAACTACTTACTAGATTAATTTCAAATTTTGTGCAAGCATTAATTGTGATATAGAGATATAAACTAAATTTGTGATACGAACTCAAATAAAATGTTTAAGAAATCAACGTAAAGAAATCTTCTATTCAATTGACTTTAAATTCTACAGAAAAATTAAATGTGATATAGGGACAAATAAAAATAATCAGCATCACATTATGCTTTTATAATTTATCATCCAATTTAAGATATTTCGCTTCTCGTTCTTCTGATCTTATATTTCTAGTTCTTCTCTCTCTTCCCCCTCCCCTTTTTTTTTCTTTTCATCCATGTATAACAATAAATTTAACTATTTTTTTATAGTTTATTTAAAAATAGTTTGTATATAGTCAGGGTACTTTATTTACTTTTAAGTATACAAGGCCTCAACAGCCTCCAAACTTTGGTTTAGAAAGCTGACGCAATGGCCTCTTCATCTCAAAACGATTGTTTTTTCAATTATTTATGTATTGGTTTTTTTGAGATTAATGTTACTAAATGACTATGTACTGAACTAAATTGGATCACACTTCTCTATTCATAATAAAAGGAAAGATTCATTGGTAACGAGGGAAGTTCCAGGTAAAGGAAAATTACCGATTTTATTAAACATACTTGATCTTAAATTTTGTTCTTGTTTAATGTTATTTTAGGTATTGTCTATATCTAAGTATTTCTTACATTTTCAGTTATATTTGTATTTTTAGGGTAATTCGATTGTTGCGTTACAAAAATCGAATTGTAGTGATTTCTTTGCAATATATTTTAACGGGCTCTTCTTTGCATTAACAAGCTTACTAAACAAATGTTATTCTTTCACTATTTTTCCTGGAGTTTTTAATTTCTTTTTACACTATGAAATGATATTTAAAGTTTGTTAAAAAAATTACCACAAGCCCTTTGTGATATTTATTAATAATCATCACTCAAATTCAAATTCACAATAAGCTTTATTATCAAAAAACTACAGAAAGTGTATCTGTAAAAATACTTGCGTATCAAAACTAGTGGCTAAAAAAGACGTACAACTTATACAATATTTGAGACAAACTATTCACTATATAAATCATGGATTAAAGTAAAAATACATAAAAAATATAAATATTAGTAAAATTTAAAAAATTGAGAATTCAATCGGGACAAGATATAATTTTAAAATATAATTAAAAAACAGATTGATTGTAAGTAGGTAATTAAAATTGGGGTGTGACAACGTGAATTTGAAACTAGAACTAAGAGCAACAACGGCAATTATAAACTAACGTTCCAACAGAAAATAAGAAGTAGTACAAATAGATATCAAGAAAATTGAAATTAAATTAAAAAAAAAAACATAATAAGAAACCTTTAAAAATTCAGGATCAACAAATGAAATAAAAGAAATAAAACAGACTCATACCAATACTAACAGTATCACAGCATGTCACTGTAAAACTCTGTCAGGCTATAATACGTCTTGTCAACCAGAATTTTCCAAACTTGCTTTTTAAATAGTTTCAGAGTGGGTAGTTTCTTAATATTATTTGGAAGAGAATTATACATCTTAATACCCTCATAAATCATAGATTCTTTCGTAGGAATAGGTAAATGTAGATAGAGATGGTGGCGAGTTACCTATTTAGTATTTCGGATTATAAATTTATTTCTGTTAGCATATACAATACTAAGTTTCTAAAATTTATAAAATAGCAATACTTTTTTATTATATTATTTGGTTTGAAAAAGGCGGTTTACACGAATCACGGGTTTTTGCCTTGCTTACTAATACTACTTTTTTGAATAATAAATTTAAATATTAATTAAATAGTTGCTAGTTATTTCCTAGAAACAAATCCCATATCTAAGTCTCGATTCAATAAGGGCATAATATTCTGATTTTTCAACTATACTACACTTCTTGAACTACTACCTTAACCGCAAAATAACCAGACGATTTATTTTCTTTTCCTACTGAGGCATTAATATGGTCGTCAAATTTGAGCTCGTCATCCATAACCAAACCGAGAAACATTGAACTATGCTTTCTTGCCAAAGGAACATTATCAATTACTAAACCTTCCAAACGACATCTGAAACAAACGATGTTGGTCTTTGTCAAATTCAGTGACAAGAGATTCGAATGAAACCATGCTTTAATTTAATTAATATCTGTTAATATAGTGTCATTCAATAAATTGACATCAGCGGAATGCTATAAAATCGTTGTCGTCTGCAAATAATGTGAACTGACCTGCTATTTTCAAGTTAGCAAGGTCATTTATATAAATTCAAATTCAAATTTTATTCAGGTTATAAATTCTTTTTTTACAAAACTTTACCATCGTCAATTTCGTCCAACTGCGGCGATCGATTTCTCACAAAGTAGGCTTTAGAAAAATTTGAAATTTTGGAAGCTAACTAAAGTCGATGTTCAAGTTCGACTGTTTTTGTTTTTGAGATATTTTGAATGTTATGCAAAAAATGACGTTTGCAGGTCTAGACATAACTGTAAATATCTGCTTATCGAAGTCTTTATTATTTATTTGCGGTTGGCTTCCTTGTCCAAAAGGGTACACTTTAGTGGCCTGTGCTGTATGTTTATAATAAATAAATATAGGGTGATCCAAAACTGACATTATAAATATACTTTAAAAAATCGTTAAAAGTTACTTTTTTCAAATGGAAATTTTTATAATGTTGTCATATTTAATGCTTAAAATAAGGGTGACCTTGTATAAAGTTGTCTATTTTTGAGTAATTCACTATTTAACATTTTTTATTCTAATAATGCCAGACGGCTTCTATGTTTTCTTGTTAGTTGGCCATGATAGGGAGGCCTGGCGAGAATGAAACCAATTGGTTACTATAGAAACGTAATACTTATTGTCTGCTGACAGATATCCAGATAAACAGAAACCGTCACCGAACAGCGTTAAACAAATTAATTTTAATTTCTTAAATTAAAATAAAATTAAGCTAGTTATTATTTTTTAAAAATAATAGTGAGGATAAAACTATTTTTCCCCGTATTAGAATTATACCAAATACCCAGTGCAATTCTATGTGACTCTCGAACTTTGTAAAAAATTTGAGGTCAATTGAATAACTTGTTCTTTTTACACCGATTTCGTAAACATTTTATTAAGCCACCATAATGTTTTTTTTACCAAATTTTTACCGGTCCATCGTCTTCTGACAAAATTTGGAATAGTATAAGGAGCAGTAGTATGACCAACCAACAGGCAGATAGCCTGATGGAAATGGGAAAACCTGATTTTCGGCTTCTAGAGATTCTAAAACTTAAACATCTAGAGAAACCTTGGAAAGTAATGTAGAAAAAATTATAAACATTATTAAAAATTAAATAACAATGATTTTTAACAAATTTCTATAATACAGTTTAAACTTTCTTTAAGATAAACTATGAAATATTGAGAGTGAGCCTAATATTTATTTTAAAATACTATATTCTCGATTCGCATCTGGATTATAATCAACAGTATGAGATAAACGTCCAACAAAACTATTTCCACCTGTCCAACAAAATAAACTAATTTGTTTTAAACTTGCATTTAAGATTTTATTTTATTTTGAAAACTTAGATGTTTTCCTTTCTAGTACATGGTTATTTTTTACTCAATTGCATTAGGTGCGGCACAAAATTACACCTTTTTTACAGTTTTATAATTTTATTTTCGTCATGGCGTATCATCTTGTATAATCACAGTAGGTAAAACAGACAAACCAAGAAATTGGGACAATATTTTTTTAAACGAAAATCTAAAATAATGCTGTAAATATACAGGCCAATAAATAAAGATTTGTCCGTGACAAAAATATTAACCGAAAACCGAGTGCCCCGTCACACTCAAGATAGCCCATAGTAATATTCCATTATGTTTTCCACTAGCAATTATCATTTGTTATAAAAAATGTAATGCAAAAAAAATCGCTTTTTCTTTTCTTTTTGGCTTATAAAATTGATGTTGTAAAGAGATGTATTATAGAGAATAAAATGACAAATACTATGATATGATTACACGACTTGATCGTTTCATTGAAACAGGAAAAAAAACGAAAAACCGGAAAAATTAGGCTTTTTTCGAAAATTCTTATCTTTATTTCTAGAGTTTTAGCGAAGACACTATGCGAAATAGTAATTATTGATATGTACTTTATGCATACCAAAACCAGGCGCTGTGAGGTTATTAGTTTTTGCACAATTACGATTTGAATGCACTATTTTTCAACGTTCCTGGATGCATCGTGGATCATCCTATTTGAATCTGCAATGTCACATAGAAATTAGAAGTATATCTGTTAGGCTTAATCCTTTTCACCTCGTAGTATTTAGATTATTCTAGAATTTTCTTCTTTTCTAAAGTCTATATAAGCGCGCCGCGACGCCTCATTTTGATTCAGTTTTAGCTCACGAAAATAATGTAGTTCACACGGTCAGAATCTATGAAAGAACTCCGGTTGGCATTCCACCCTCAATCCCTCTTGCTTTTGTTCAACCTGTTATTAAAAATATAAACATTAAGAAAGCCCCGGCCTAGACAACATTACAAATATAGCCATTAAAAAATCCCCACTGAACCTTTTTAAACACTTTCTTATTATTAATGCTATTCTTAAATCAGGCAATTTTCCACTCCTGTGGAGACAAGCAAAAATAATAGTTACTCGGAAAAAAATTGAAAGCGCATGTAACTCACAGCTATAGACCAATTAGTCTTCCTCCTGTATTAGGTAATTAAGGTGAAAGCGCATATCTAACTAACAGCTATAGACTAATTAGTCTCCTCCTTGCGAAATTTTGACAGAACACGGCACTCAGACCTTGTGGTAAAACTCATTAGAGCGGGTATCTCATACTATTTAGTTAAAACAGTTCACTCTTTTTTACTCAACAGAACATTTGTGGTACATATAGATGGCTTCACCTCCACTCCTAGGCCAATAAAGGCGGGAGTCCCACTAGGCTCTCCTCTCTCTCCCGACATTCCGACCAACAATTACACCAATCTCTATCTTTTTGCAGATGATACCTCTCTAATATCTACAAACAAAAACTTAAACATATTATCATCCAGGCTTCAAAGGCACATTGATGCCTTTCAATTCTGGATGAATCACCGCAAGTTGGATCTTAATCCCTCAAAAACTCAAGCTATTATTTTCACAATAAATAGTAGCATCCCTACGCCTAAAAAAGTCAAAATTCAAGAACAGGAGATTAATTGTTCTAAGCAAATTAAATATTTGAGAGTAACATTTGATAGAGGCTTTAGGTGGTCTGCGAATACTGACTATAGTATTAAGAAAGCTATAGGTGTTCTAGCTCAATTATATTCATTATTACGAAAAAAGTAGTCTTAATATTAGAAACAAAATTACACTTTTTAAACTCTATATTAAACCAGTTATAAGCTACGTGGGTGAGCCACGTGGAGTACTCATCATAAAAACCAGTTAAAAAGACTTCAATCGCTCCAAAATGAAATAATCAGGATCATTTTAAACGGGGAAAGATTCGTTAGAAATTCAATTCTTAACAGGGATACAAACCTTGAAAGCTTGGGCGGCTTCATTAACAAACTTAATTCAAACTATTTCATAAGGGCCGAACTTGCTAACAATGACCTCATTACCAAAACTCATGACTTCTCCCAACCACGTAACAAATACAGGCTCCCTAAAGATTGTCTTTTACCTAGAATCTAAACAACCCCCCCTCCTATAACTTTTTCTCAGATTCATACAATTTGATTGTTTTCCCGAGGAATAAAGAGTAAGAATGTAATAGCTATTCGGTTGACATAAGAATCGAAGAGGACCCCGAACACATTTTGATTCAGTTTAGTTTGAGATTTCGAAGTGTTAACAAGCTGACATTGACGAGTTTAAAGTTACCTTACTTACGATTGTTAGGTATAACCAGTGTTTGTCTTTGATACCTGTATTCTGAATAAAAGAGTGCATTCAGAAACTGCGTGTGTACCGGACAATCCAGAACAATATTTTGGTAAAAATCTAATATGGTGAACCAAGATAGTGGCCTAGTGAAACGTTAAACAATTATTATTAAAAAACTAATCATTCAATTTACCCCACATTTATATATTATATAGGAATGAACTGGTAGCATTTTGATATAAATCCCAGATATCAAAACAAAATGGCGGTGTAATAAAATATTAAAAAAACCTATCTGAAAAACTGTTGCAGGTATTTCTTTTATCTTTGGGCAGACCACGGTGGCTTCGGTAATATGGGAAATGTATATAATGCTGGTCTAATTTATTATATGTAAGATAGTATATAAGTTAGAAGAAAACAGAATTTTCCCGCTTAAAAAAGAAAACCCACTTTCTTAGGTTGCTGAGGCAATTCATGCTTGATCACAAGCCAGAGCACACCCTAATAAAAAGCGATACCAACCAGATTAACGGATTATTTTGTTTTATGGATTTGATTCGATAGTTATCTGAATTGTATGGGGTTATTGGAGGATAATTTCTGAAATAGTAAACATGACTGAGTCTTAGTGGTATTCTACAGAGCAAAATTATTTGCGTCTAATAGTTCAGTTTTGTGAAGTTTCTGGGTTGAAAATAAAATCATTACTCCATACCTGTCGTTTATTTCTGCTTTAGAAACATGTTTAAAATAGGGGTGAGCTATCTTCTGCATATCTGCACGTGGATATGGTTACTAGTAGAATGAATCACGTCATGGATATGCAGGGGAAATAAAGAAGCCAGCTAGCTATCTTTGGACCCTGAGGGGCTTTGGCGTTAATTTAATTAAACGAGAAACGACATCAGTTTAAAAACACTACATTGAAAAGGAAACTCCCTCCAAACCTAGAGCTTCGGAGGAAGACCATACACGGAGAGTTTGTTAAGAGTGCGTCATATCATAATTGACCAAACACTTTGGATGTGTCAAAAGTAATAATTTGGCTTCCGCTTAGAAATTCGACGGGTTTGTTCCAGTTGTAGCTTATGAAGCTAAGCGCAGGGGTAAGAGCAGGAATGACATTTGGCGTTGATTTAATTAAAATATTCAAAATGAAACAAAAATCATTTTGCATAGTTATCTGGCAAGTTTTTTTCTGTTTTAAAAATAAAACAAAACACTAACGTTTCTTCATGCTATTAACCTAATTTATATTTTTTTAAATGGAATGCCTTATATATTTGCGGATATTTTAATTCTACATGCAATTTCAAATATATTTTATAAAGCATGCTCTATACCTATCATCAACTGTTTGTGAGAAAATGGCATCAAATCATACAACAACTGAACGATATTTTATCATTTTATTTATCATTGTCGTGTAAAATATATGTCATGACGAAATACAATTGGTAACATTTTGACATATTCCTTTCAAAATATTTTGACACATTACATTTTTAGTCGTTTATGATTGTTGGTTGTAATTATTTAGTATTCTAAACATGATATGATTTAGTAATAACAAACAAACAAGGAGTGATATGCTTGCCATATACTTACTTAACCAAAAAAGTCCAATCGCAGCGCAAAGAGAATATGCTTTGCCTTTTTTCAGAGCGTCAAATCCCTTCAAAAAAATATTTGCAAGAATAATAAAAACAATGCAAGAAAGAGGAAGCGTCTTTGATGTAAGAAGCCCTAGATCTCGTAGAGTTTTAGACGAAGAAACGGAAACCAACATAATCGGGTTTTATAAAGTATATCCATCAACATCACCTAATAAATGTTCCCGGAAAATACCGGTCTCCCGAAGTTCAGTTCAAAAAGTTTTGAAAAAATACAAATATAAATCCTTTAGATTTCAGAAAACCCAAAAACTTACCGACCAGGAAGCAGAACTTCCTAGATAGATGTCGACAAAATCCTGATTTTTTTTTAAATACACTTCTTGGTCTGATGAAAGTTCTTTTATAACCAAACATGGTTGTAAAACAATTGTCTACAAATAGTCCTCATATAATCCAAGAAATAAAGTCAAGGATAGCAGTAAATTAACGTTTGGGAGGTGTGATAGACGGAAATATATTAGGTCCTATATTTATTAATCAAAAATTGACTAGGGAATATTTTTTGCATTTGTTACAAAATAAGATAGCATAATAGATTGTTAATTTACTAATGAACATTTCAGCTAGGATAATGTGGCAGCAAGATAGTGCTTCACTTTAAAGCGTAATTCAAGTTAAAAACTATCTTAATTTGGAATATCCAAATGGCAGGATTGGAAAGGGAGGAACAATTGCTTGGCCTTCAAACAGTCCGTAATGTAATGGACTTTTTCTTTTGGGGGCACACGTAGGATCAAAGTATCCGAAAATATATTTTCATTGAAAAACTATAAGTAAGGTTAATATTTTCAACAAATGTTAGTGTTTTGTTGTTACAGGGTTTGCTTATTTTTATAAAAAAACCTGCTAGAAACTTTAAAAATATAAGCAAAACGATTTTTGTTTTTATTTTTAACATTTTTAAAACTATGTTTTTGGTGTCAAAACAAAAAAGTTACAGGTCATCAAAATGATATCAAAGATAAAAAACAACTGCTATATACTTAATGAATTATTTTGCAATTGACAATGATCGAAAAAAATGTAAAAAAGCATTTTTTCCTATTTCATGTTATTTTATAAAATTCGGTAAAAGTGTTTAGTGAGTGTATTTGATACATAAAGTTGTGCTAGCAAGAAATTATGAACTCAGCAGTTAAGCAGAAATTCCAGAAGCGGAAGCTCAAATTAGTAAATGAGAGACATTTATAAAACATCTAATTCTGTTTTTTTAATATATTATGTTGAGCCCGAAGAAGAATTTAAGGACAAAGGCTACAGGCCTAAGTTATAAAAAAGCCTGATATGCAGTGAATTCTTATTTAAAATTTGGACACTCATTTTTAATTTGTTTTTTATTTATGAAGTAAAAACTGTAAGTAAAGTTGAACTCTGTTGGTAGGAAGTAAGTTTTTTATTTGTGAATTTTGAAAATCCCTTATTCTTCTTGCTGGCATTGCAGATACAGGAAATATTTTTTGTACTACAGGTTTGGTTATTCTATGACGTTTTTTTTTAATATATCTTCATTCAGCACCGTTCTTAAATATGTAAAAACGAACAAAGCCATGTCAGTATCAGATTTTCACATGGTTGCCAAATTTTATATACCTGTATAGAATAGTTGAAGTAGATTTAATAATAACACTGGCCGACAAGATTTTTCTAACACAGGCCAGCTCATTATTTTTACAATAGAAATACCCTCCCAATAATAAAAAAAATATTTGGAAAGCCCTAATACCTACCATTTTTTAATAGCCTAATTAGAACCTTTTATATTGGCAGGTAAACAATTTTATTGTGGGGCGGCTAAAATGGGTCCATTTTACAACGGAAAAATTACCTAGACTGGGTTGTTTACAACATTAGACATAAAATAAACGTAAAACATCAATTTTCTGTTGAGTTTCGAATTGAGTGGTTCTCTGTTTATCGCTAAGCAAGTGTATGGGAAGACGAGAATGTCGAGTCAAACGCTCCGAAGTTGCAAAATTTCTCCTGACAAATTTTGTTACATTTGTGGAGAATTTTTCTGGTGAAATTACAACCCAGGCTATTTTCCGAAAATGTAAAAAAGCCTACTTTAAATATTTTGGTGTGTTAACTGGGGATCAAGATAAGCGGTGGGCTTCCCATGTGTGCTGTGTTAGTTGTAGTGTATCATTGGTGCAGTGAATGAAGAGAAAGAGAAAAAGTATGCCTTTTGCAGTTCCATTGGTATGGCGAGAACCCACCAATCATTCTGACGATTGTCATTTTTGCCTGACAAAGACTGAAGGTTATTCCAAAAAGGGAAAGCACAATATAGAATATCCAAATTTGCAATCTGCTATACGACCTGTTCCTCATAATGTAAATTTGCCAGTGCCGATTGCGCCTTTAAATTGGCAAGCTATTGATTTGGGAGATAACGGAGATAACGTATCATCGGGCATCTCAGAAGAACAGTGCATCGATCCTATTTTTACCACAGGTCCCAGTTCCGGCGAGCCACATTTGATTCTTCAAAGTGAATTAAATGATTTAGTCAGCACAGTCAGAACTTCTTTCGTTCCCGTCTTAAGGAATGGAACCTATTGGCCAAAGAAACCAAAATTACGAATTTCGGAAAAAGAAATGCTGTGTTTTCTGAATTCTACAGTATGGAAAATTGGTTGTGCGCGTGTACTGATATAGACAGTTTAATGCAGGAACTTGATATTGACCATTCTCCCCGTATGTGGCGCTTATTCATAATGGAAAATTAAAACCCTCTATACCAGTTGCCTACTCAGTTGCAATGAAAGAAAATTATGAAAATATGCGCACGATTTTGGATAAAATAAACCACAATAGGTATAAATGGCAGATATGTGGGGACTTAAAAGTTATAGCGATTTTAGTAGAACTTCAGGAGGGATTTACAATATTGCTGTTTTCTTTGTTTATGGGACAGTCGTGCGATAAATCAGCATTATGTAACAAAAATTTGGCCAGAATTAAGTAAATTTCAACCGGGATCTCAAAATGTTAAATTTATACCTCTTGTTGATCCCAAAAATGTCCTTTTGCCTCCTCTTCACATTAAACTTGGGCTGATGAAAAACTTTGTGAAGGCTTTGAATAAAGATGGTGATGGATTTAAGTGATGCCAAATTAAAAGAAGGCATTTTTATTGGGCCACAAATCAGAAAATTGCTGGACGATGTCAATTTTATGGAAAAGCTCACCAGGCAGGAATTCAGAGCATGGAATTCATTTGTTAATGTAGTTAGAGGATTTTTAGGCAACAATATGGATGAAAATTATGAACAATTAGTTAATGAACGCTTAGATGCCTATAAAGCGCTTGGTGCTAGAATGTCATTAAAAATTCACTTCCTCCATTCCCATCAGTCATTTTTTCCTAAAAATTTGGGAGCTGTTAGTGACGAGCACGGTGAAAGGTTTCACCAAGATATCAGAATAATGGAAATTCGGTATCAAGGACGATGGGATCCAGCCATGATGGGTGACTACTGTTGGTTTTTGATGAGAGAAGATAGAACACCTTTTAAACGGAAAAAATGAAGTTTAATTAGTGTTCTAAGTTAATATTTTTCTCGTTTGCTTTTCTCATAGATGTATGGTATGTTTAATAGGCGAAAACTGTAAACATAGTCAATAAACAGGGTTAAGAATTTTCTGAAATAATTTTTTCTATAGATATTAAGTAACGTAACATTCGATATGGTTCTACAACTCTAACAAGAAAACTCTACGTGCTACAACTTTCTATTTGTCATTTTCGTATTTGGGTAGGTCCATTCTATTAGATTATGCTATTCTGATTTGTGTTACAACAAAAAAATTTTTTTTGTCGGCTAGTGTAATTACCATACCGTTTCGTAATAAAAATATTGATTGGTAATAAATATGAATTCTAAGTTTCAGTATTTCAGATATGAACTGTGTGTATAGTATTTTTTTCAAACCTTAATCTTAATGGTTTGCGCATGTGCAGATACGTCGCTTACGGTAGCACATTTTTCAGATGGTTCATTTTTCGGTCATAACTATTCTTATCCCCACTCATAAATATAGGTTACGCATAAGGGTCAGTTTAGAATTATATTTTTTATAACTGTGGCCGCTATAGTCGAGGCCAGACTAATTCTTGAAGTTTGAAAAGTAACTTCTTGCATACTGTATAGTGCAAAGTTGGTGCTGATGCAAGACAAAATAGCGGGGAAGTATTAAAAGTAAATCTGTGGCGAATTGCTTTGATTTAGACGTGCTTTTTTGCATATCCGAATTGTGAGATAGTTTAAGATTAATATTTTTGCCTAGATATTTTATTTAGAATCAGCTATCAACATTTTTATACCATGTTTATTTTGGACATATACATTAGCAGTCCTTACGTAATTGTATGTGGAATATTATCTTCTAGGATTATAAAAAAACTTTTTAACTACTCTTGACCGTTTAGATATTTCAAAAAAAGAAAGCGAGGTTACGCGTGAATTTGGTACCAGGAGAGTTGTTGTATAGTATTTTTAATCCTGAATGTAAATAGTTGTCTATGTCATTTTTTTTAGTTCCGAAGACAAGGTACACTTGGAAAAAGAAGGTATGCATATATCGGAGGCAAATCTGCCCGGGGAAAATACTTTGGCTGACGTGGCCGTTCCGATACCTATTCAGATATTTCTTTGGCGCCAAGTGAGGTAAGTCCTACCAAATATTTATTTATGATCTATAAAATAAAGTATTTTTATAAAGATTATATTAATATTATTGTTTTTAAGTTTAGTTTCACAATGATCGATCGATGAGGTTATTTTAGTTTCCTTTAGGTAGTGTCTACCTAATAATATTACAAATTGATTAAAACGAAAGTTTTGTTTTTACAGTTTATGGATCTATTTTCGTTTACCTTTAGTATCTTTACTGATTAAATACAATATTAAATTAATTATTTCTATAGAAACCTCTGAATTCAGTATTATTTTTAAGAATTAAATAATAAAATTAGGATTCTTCTGAAAACTCAAAATTATATCTTGTGAAGTTTAATATTTCTAAACATTTGCAATAACAAATTAATGAAACTATCATTAAGTATTAGAACTCAATTCAATTTAATAAAGATTAAAAGGAATGACAGTACACTTAGGAATGCCAAGGAAAATTAAATTCAACCCAAAGTGGATTGCAGTGCAGAAATATTGTTAAGGATTGATTGATAATTGATAGGAAACAATTTTTAATCGTCGGCAAAAAACAAGAAAAAGCATCATCCATAATGAACAACCTGTGGTACACATGTCGAGGAACTGAATTTTGGACTGTAGGTTGTTGAAACGATGGTTTAAATAGAAGCTGATCCATTTTAAGTATAAATGTTCGAAAAGTCTATATGAGAGACATATGCTATTTAAACCAACATATTTGTATAAACGTGTCTACCTGATAACTAGTTTTAGTCCAGGAGAAAAGAAATCCTGGTAAATAGCAAGATTAATCGCCTTGGAGAGTACTTCATAAAAAATATGATGTTTTTGGGGAAAAGTAACTTTTGTAGGTGGGAATTATCTAATCACATAAAATAAACTCAACTCATTTTTTTACAGCTGGAGAGAAATTTCACCTTGACAAAAACCCGTTTAATTCTTACTCCTACTTAGTACTTCTCTACACTTGAAGTAAGGCACTCGCTTTTTTTTCGAAAATTTAAATCCGTGTAACTTTTAGTCAGATATAATAATAATACATAATAATCGCTCATGTTCTACTTCACCTTTAAAATCGCCGGGTAAAAAAAGACTCGAATATCATACAAAGATAAAATTGACGATGGTGATTTTCAAGTAATTCGACGAACAAAGACGATTTCTATATAAACTTGAAGAAGGTTCCGACCATCTTCAAGTTTATATAAAAATTCTCAACCCTTACTTCGTACTGTAAAGAACATCCTTCAAACCCTACTTCGTGCTGTAAAGAACAAAATAGATTTTCCGTAAGGGTATAAAACCTTAAATCGGCCTTTACGATCAAATGGTTTTGTTTAGTGCAAGTGCCAAAATCAACGAAAATTGCTTATTGAGAGACCAAATATTTTTCACTAGCGGGTGAAATATCTATCAACTGTAAGGCAATATACGCAAGAAGGACGCAATATTGTGTATCTAGACGAAACCTGAGTAGATAATGATATGACAGTGAACAAATGCTGGCAAAGTGAAAGTGTTATATAGTTTATGCTGATTCACAAGCCGGATTTGTTCCAGGTGCTGCTTTAGTTTTTCGCTCGGGACTAACAACTGGAGACTATCACGGACAGATGAATAAAGATAATTTTGAAAAGTGGTTGCTCGAGAACCTTCTACCTAACTAACATTCCTCCCAAATCAGTCGTGGTAATGGATAATGCGTCTTATCATTCTCACGTAGAAGATGAAGTGCCAACTAAATACTCTACAAAAGCTCATATGATATCGTGGCTTAAATCGAACAATCTTGTATGTGATCCAACATGAAGAAAATATCAATTATATGAAGTTATATCAGCCAACAAGCATAGAGAAAAAAGTATAAAATTGACGGTCTTTTACGTAACCTCGGTCATACACCTTTAAAGCTGCCTCCATACATGTGCGATCTCAACCCTATTGAACTTGTATGGGCAGGAGTAAAAAAATATATTCGAGAGCGCAACACCGGTGAACTTTCAATTAAAGATTTAAATATAATAACATTAGAAGCAATTGACTCAATATCGGCTGAAAATTGGAAATCGTATGTTAAACGCGGTCGTTCTATTGAAGATAAATACTGGGAAGTAGATGGCAAAATTGAAACGGTTATTGATGCTTTAGTTATCACACTGAGATCTTCAAGTAGTGACGACGAAACCTCATCATTTTCAGAGGAAGACAACGATTTAGAAGGAATCGAACCATTAGAATCACAGCCGTCAACCTCAAAAATGGTTTAGTTTTTTTTTTCATATATTTTGTAAAATTGTTCATAAAGTAGCTGTCAATAAACTGCTTTAAAATAATTAATTTTCTGTTCAATACCGGGTGTCAGAAAATATCTAATATTGCAATTAATATTTAGAAAACTACAGAACTCATACTTTTCCAAAATTAACAAGTCAATGTAGTTATAGTAGGGAAGCCAGCACTGATTCCAGTGAACTTTAACTTATGCAGTTCGACTTTGGGCTATTCGGGTATGCCAAAAGGGACCGTTTGTCTCCGTCTATCATATTACTTTGTAAAGGGGGCGTCATTGTGAAGCAGTATACAGGGCGTTTCCTAATTGCGTGCTAATGTTAAAAGGGAGTTATTTTTGGACCTTTTTTAGAAAAAAGTTTAATATGAACCTAAAAGTCTTAACTTTGGAGATACAGGGTTTAAAAAAAAATGTCTTTTTAATCCTAATTCTGATGCTATTATAGATAAATAACTGTGTGAAATTTGATACACGTCTTTTATGCATAAAAGGGCATTTTTTACTAACAATCAATTTTTGAAATTTCTACTAGTGGCGTGCATATTTCATGCAGTTATCTACAATAGCATCAGAATTGGGATGAAAAAAAAATGTCTTTTTTTAAACTTTACCATCCTGTATCTCAAAAGTTAAGACTTTTAGGACATAAAAACACCCCCTTTAACATCAGCATGCAATTAAGAAACGCCCTGTATAGTATTGCACAATGACGAGCCCTTGTAAATTGTAAATCGTGTATCACTATACTGGGTGGTCCAATAATAGTGGACGTAGGCAGTCGCCCGAGAACCGTTAATGACAGAACTCAAGAAAAATATATATTTATAGGTAAATTGATCAAGAAAAATCAAAATTAAATCATTTTAAAATTCGAAAGTTAGCCGTTTTTGCAACACAAAAGAGATATAGAAGTGCGGTACACGAAAGAAAACAGACAAATATAGATAAAGGTTCATTAAGCATAGTTACATTTTTTAATTATCTCAAGTGCATATAGTCAAAAAAGAGTGCCATATTATTTAAAGAACGAGGGGACACTAAACCGATTGACTTCGCCCGGTTTTCTTTCGTGTCCCGCACTTCACGTTTCAACTTAGAGGTTTTGTGTTTATCATATACAGGATAAGAACTTAAGTCATTTCAAAAAAATTAGTGCACCCCCAAAAAAACCGCAAAAGTGATTTTAGAATCATTTGGAAGCTTCTCAAACATGTTCGGATTTTTGTTTTTATTTTATCAAATACTGAAGTTACGAGTTATTTTCAAAAAGTATAAGTTTCTACCAGAAATCTAAAAAAGGTAATATTAGCTTGAAAAGTAGATATTGGATAAACGAAATTTACTAAAAAAAGTCACGGGCTTTACATTGTATATTCAGAGTATTACAACAAAGTATGCCTGTATTTTGAATCTCTCGGTTATTTGCAGATATAAAGTCTTGCGGTTTGCAGGATAGTGTTATATTTTTGTAATACTTATGATTCCGTAAACCAAATATTTATAATCTTCATAGTTTTTAATATACAGGGTGATGTTCAAAATTCCTTTTCTTATAGAATCTAATAAAAATCTAGTTTATGGCAATGTATGTGTTTACTAATAACCGAAGAACTCTATAACAGCAAAATCTGTGCATTTATACATTTATAAAATACTAGATAACATTGCTTTTTCTAGTGTTTTGATATTAAGAAAATCGGTAAAAATTCAAAATTTTTGAAAATTCAACTTTTGTTAATACATCTAGAAAAATCCGAAACTATTTTCAGCGAAGAATCCTAGTGAACAGAATGTGCATTAACTTTTTTGAATTTGTTTGTCACTCTATATATGATAAACGTAAAACAATTTTAACAGTAGATAAAATTTCCTATATGCGCAAACAAGATTTTTGAAAATCGGATTAAAATTTTTAAAGATACACGGAGTTAAAATTTCGTAATAAAAGTGAGTGCCTCACTTCAAGTGTGGTCCGGTTTATATAAGTACTAATGTTGATAAAGGGACATGTTGAAAAAGTCAATACCAACTCTGTCAGTAGCGGAATAACATGCCCTAATATGATTTCGAATAAAGGAATTTGCAGTGCTATGATTCTTAGTTTATTCTATTTAATATTTTTATCGTTATTTATTTGTGAACGTTGTGTGATGTCTGTTTTAAAATATGTATTATATACATTTCTATTTTAGAAAATTAAATTTTCATTTTTATTGTTAGTAATTGAAACTAATCTATTCCGTAGCCCATTCGTAAGGCCAAAACTAGGAAAACTGCACGAGGCATCATGTATGGTAAGAGATATTTGCAAATGTTAAATGAAAAACTTAATAATGTATTTTTTTTTCAGTTCTGTCAACATGCAATTACAGGTCATCACGTAAGTAATATTTATTTAATTACCCACAATTCTGATGTGATTTTTTTATAAAAACAAAGCTGTTGTAAATAAGTCGTTTCAATGTGATTCTGAAAAAGGATTACTAAACATATTGCTTTTAGAACACATTTATTCAGTTTTTTTTTTGTAATTTGCGATTTATCTCATTAGAATTGCTAATTTCATGTCGTTTAACTAATTTTAATTAATTAATATTAAATATAGCGGGAAATATTGTAGTGCATGCAATAAAACTCGACTATGTTCATAGAAAGTGAAATTAGGGCGAAATGTTTGGATGGACATTTTTTCTTAAATGTATTAATTAAAATTAAAATGATGCATATTTTCTTGATCCAGTTTTTGTAAAACATATATTTTAAAAAGGAATTATATTTTATCCTACATTCGTAAAACAAATAAATATTTTTAGGAGCTTAAAGAAGCTTGCAAAAATTTTGAAAAAGTTCTGGTGCAAAATTTATTTTCTGGACTAAAAAAAGATCTTACCGAAGCTGTAAAGACTATTCCAAGATGGCGATTGATTCAGGCAGCCTTACCACACGTGATGCATTCGGTCCACTCGGTATTATATAACAGGTAAGAAAAATTGTAACATTTACTTACACACATTTTAAAGGTGGGGTATAAGAACCTCTTTTAGAAGATCTGTTATCTTTTTTCGGGACTCTTACAGTTTTTTAAAACCATGAATTATCATACAAAATAGAAAATTTTCGCTACTACTTATATTTTTTAATAGTTTATATAGGTAATATATATTTTTAGAATGCGGGATGGCAGTCTACAAAATTTGGGAGTGTTGGAAACTAAATTGCTTTACACACTTCATTGGATACTGCTAGATGCTGCTGAGGAATGTGCTGACACAGATATTGAAAAGGAACTGTATCACTTTTCTCATTTCCATTATTTGTTTTCTATACCAACCATCACAGTAAGAATTTATTTAGATATACTTTCAAATATTAACCTTGCTAAAATAAAGTCACTATATATATATATATACATATATTTATATATATATATATATATATATATATATATATATATATATATATATATATACAGGTAATAGGTTTGTTTCGTGAATATATAAGAAACAAAATTATAACGTCCGTAGATATATAAATAAGAATGAAATTAACGGCCATTCAGACAAAATATACTGCCTTATGCAAGTATAGTGTCCAAAAATCATGGATCATTATACTGTCAAGCCCTTAAACGCCTCCATCATCTCTACCGGCATAATTGACGACAAGCGCTTAAAGGCTTGTCACTATAATGGTCCATGATCTCGGACCCTATACTTGAATAAGATTACCATAGGCAGAATATTTTGTGCAAATGGCCCTTAATTTCTTTCTTATATATATGTATATATATATATATATATATATATATATATATATATATATATATATATATATATATATATATATATATATATATATATATATATATATATATATATATATATATATATATATATATATATATATATATATAGTTTCGCAAATATTTTTCTTGAACCTTCAAATATATATTGTAATTAGAAATAAAAACATTGTTTAATACTAACATTTTGTACTTTTTTTTCTTTGGATGCGGGTTCATAAAATTAAAACCATTTTTCAATTATTTGTCATATTTATTTCAATTTGACGTTTCGACAGGTAGTTCCATGTCTTTTTCAAAAATGTTTTTATTTTATTTTTCCTAAAACATATTGCAAAAAATAAACAATCTAAGATTTTAAAAAATCAAAAATTATCTTACTATGAGACGTAAATCAAAAGGTCAATAACACCAATTAACATTTAAGCAAAATAAAATACACACAGCACAATGTCATTTTGTCAAACAAATACAAACACAGAACATCTATTGCAGACTAACTGAAATATATAGTGTAGGAATACATTCTCATCATAATACTTTTTTGGTGCTTACCGGAGAATTTTTATTATTTAAATATTTATTTATTTTAATGTTAGTGGTTGGCATTTTTATTTTTCCCGATTTCAATAGATTCATATATCTCTCTTTTCCGTTTATGAGATTCCGTTTTTAAAATTCTTTCCTTGGAAAAATTGAATTTATGACGCTGTGGGGTTTCACTTGTCGTATTAATGTGAATTTAGCCTTGATTTTAAATACTGAGTAGTTTGGCCAATGTAACCTCCACAGCAGTCACTACATGGGATCTCATGCACAACGTTGCTTCTTTTTAAATTGGGTGTTTTGCTTTTTAGAAAGCTAACATTTGGATTAAGTAAATTAAAACCTTTATGAGCCACATTTATGTTATATTTGGCAAATAAATGCTTCATCTGTTCGGACAAACTTGTACATATGGTAATGTTAAAAATATATTGTTTTATTACAAAATGTATGTATTCTCTGCTTAAAATTTTTTTTAAATTAAATGTTCAGGATAACTATTTTCTAGGAGTGCATGTTTGGATTTATTTGTCGAATTTTCCCTATATTCAACATCTGATATTTGAATTGCTCTATCAGCTAAAGCAATGAAAACAAATTTTTTTTGAGAGAAAGGATGCTGAGATTTATAATTTGTGTACCTTGATGACCAGGTTTTTTTAGTGTACCATTCTGTTCTGATTGTATTATTTCTGTGTAAATTGGAGTTTTACGTGATAATTATTAAAGGTACTTAATATATACTCATTTTGAGGAATTGCACAAATACAATCATCAACGTAGCGATAAAAAAATGGCATTTCAAATTTTAATTGGGGAATTATAGTTTCCTCAAGGTCTTCCAAAATTAGTTGGGCTATTGCACTTGAGATACTCGAACCCATGGCACAACCATCAATTTGTTGAACAAAATTATTATTGTAAAGAAAATGCGTTGAATTTAGAGTTAGTTCAACTGCTGCTAGGAATTCATTTAAAGGTAACACAGTATATTTTTTGATTTCATCCCATCCCAACACCAAAATTCCAGATAAATTTTGTAATTGAGATTACCAGGCATAAAAAAAGGCCGATAATATGATATGTGAATATGTATTTCACGAAATACTCTTGGATTTTCATCTGACCACCAATACCTACAGTGATGCCTATTTACAATGCCGGTAATCCAAAAAAGAACACTCATCCGAAAATAGTTATTAATAATTTCACTGACCACTTTCAGTTCCTCAACCAATCGTATCTTAAAAGGATGGAACTTATGTTGTTTAAGGATTCACCTGATTTTTATGCGAGATATATCAGACAATTTCCTAGTATCAAGAGTCGGGTCCACTGCTACATGTCCTAAAATAGCCACTTCCCTCATGTCATCTCTTTCACGCACCCTCTTTTTATTCCCGATTGAACCCGGAGCCTCAAATTTGGCAACCTGTCGCAAAATGTAAACAGCGGATAGATTTTTCTCAGGAAGGCGTTCGTTAAATAGTGTTGATGTTACTCGCTTAGAGTCGATTTAAAAAAAAACAATTTTATAATTTTCTCCACAGAATAAGCCATTTTAAATCTACTAAAAATTAACAATCGATTTGACACGGTTCTTAAAAATTCACGATGAACCAAGGTAAATTGAATACATGGGAAGCCCACAATTTTTTTTGACATAAAATTAACAAAGAAATAAATACTTATCTAATGTCAGTCTGATAAGAATAATCTTTTGACGCGAAAAAGGATCAATAGTATTCGATAAGATTTTCAAAATGAGCTATCGCAACATCCCTTACCCCTATTCAAAATCAGGGGTTATGCTTCCTCCCGTTAGGGAGTTGAAGTTACGGGGATGAGAAAAAAGCAGACAAGTTGTTACCCTCGAATCAGAAATTCGTTCTTTAATTTTTTTCAGAAAATGGTAAAACACGAATTTTAATTTGTATCCAGACCTTCAACATCTATCTAACAAATTTTAACAAGCTGTCATTTCGTTGTAGTTGCAAATAATAAGACGAAATTGTAGGGTCATAAAGACTCGACTAGACCTTTAAAAGCAAGTATAGCATGATCCCTCTGCCCTATTCAAATTTTGGGGGTTGTTCTCCCGCAGCTAGAGGATTAAAGCTACAGGCATGAGAAAAGCTGAAAAATAGTATATCAAAAATAAACAAATCCGAGTTGAATACTTTTATCCTCGATCAGTTTGTTAGATTAAACATATATTTTTTTGCTTTTGTATTTCTTCTAATATATTGCTTTATGTACATTTTAGCTCTTCGTCTACCTTTTTGCACCTCTGTCCCAAAATTTTAAGGAATCAGATTTTCAAAATTTTCGTCTAGAAAATGGTCTTAAAATATGGCAACCGATGTGGGAATTCAGGCATCCAGAAGCTCCCTGCTTTATCTCTCATTGCAAGCCCAAACCCAAGTTTTTCCATGGAAAAAGTAAATGGAAATCTCAGTTTGATGATATTTTCATGGGACGTAAGTCGACAACTTAGTTAAAAATTGATAACTGATTATTCTTAATTAACTGCTTTTGGATTGATTGATTTTATAGCAGATGTAATGTTATCAGTATTAATTAATTATTATGGTAGGTAAACAGTCTCAAGGAGATCCAGCCTCAACTGCTCGAGATAGTCCTGTCTTAAGTCAACCAGTTAGCGGTGCTAGTTCTGAGCAGCAACACTCTTTTGGCTCCAATATTATACCTCCAGCGCCTATTACTGTAGTAACTGCTACTATTACTCCTAAATGCGATGAAGAGGTAATTATTATTAAAGCTGTTTTACCAATCAAATTGATTTGTTTGACCCCGGAACTTTTGGGAAAACCGACTTGATCTTCATGTCATCTGTGTAAGAATTATGAAATGATACAATTTTATTTTTAATGCAACAGCCTCTATTTTTTGACAAGATTGATATTTCTAAGCACATTTTATGTGCTATGTCTAAATTCAACTGTTTGGTTAACAGAGGGAAAGTGGCCCAAAATGATGATTTAGAGACGCCATTTCCTCGAAAATAGTTAAAGTCATAAAACGTGTTATATAAAAAGTATTTAGAATGTTTTGACTTAAAAAAAATGGTATACGGGATAGCGAATTATAAAAAATTATAATTGTCACATGGATTACATCGCTTTTATTAAGAGATCCGGAGTCGAAGTAATCAATTTGGCGAGCAAAAGAGTTTTTTTTATAAATATTTTCCAAGTTAGAAAATTTATTTCAGTTTATAATAAATGAGGAAAAAAAGTCCCCCCCAACGCGATGCTTTTTCGGTTTTAAATAATGAATTATGTTCAAAATTAATTTAACATTTTTATTAAAACAACTATATCTATTTTAATAAAAACTTAACCTAACTTTTCAATGGATAATGTTATCCTTTTCAGTATAAAAAACCTAAGTAAATATTAAAAACGTTAAAAAATATACGATAAACAACTGACGAAATTCTTAATTAATATAACGTGTATACATATATTTTGCCATACTTTATGTTTCTTTTCAAATAAAAGCTGTTTAAAATGGTCTAGTTGCACATACTTTTTAAGACATGCTTCTAAATTACTGTTTTCTTAACTCATATAAATTAGGCTTAATAATCCAAATATAATAATATATCTAGTACGAAATATATTGTAGATTATTATATGAATATTGTATTGAGATGCACAGTAGTAAATTTAATTTAATAATCAACGTCAACCTCACGATTATTACCTCTGAGAATAATAATTCACGATCAGACTTTCTCCTTGTAAATTAAATCAAATTAGTGAAAGTAGTAAAATGTGAAAGTAGACGATAATTTTAAGTCGAAGTGATAACATTAATTAAATTATTTTTGATCACATCAGATTTGCATTGAAAGGCACTGAAAGACAGAAGATTATAAAAATTATTATTATTTAAAATTCATATTCGAATATTTCAGCCTAAAATATTGTCACAGTACATATGAATACCCACTAATAGATAATCATCTAGAAGGGTATTACTAGCTATTTTTTTTGTTGGACCGAGTTTCATTGTAATAATAGTTAGTACTTTTGCATAGCCTTTGACTATCTTAGATAATTTTATACGAATAAGGTTGGCTCGTTTTTGGAGTCTGGCGAATATGTACTCTTGTTTGCCACGTTTACTTGAAACAATGGCTCTTGAGCTTAAGGGCATCTTTCAGCAGTATATGCAATATATATGTATATAATTATCCCCTGACATGTCCTCTTATTGGAAAATGGTCACGGTTTTAGCTCTCACAAGATTTTTTTTCATTTGGATATGATCCATATGAACCAATATTTAATAATATAATTATGTTTGCATTTTTTTATTTTCTTGGAACCTTATGTAGTTTTTATTTTACCCCAGTTCCAATCTAAGTAACTGATATCATTTGATTTTTTTTATTCTTCTGCGTTTCGGTAGTTTTTCTTGTATAAATCGTTAATGAATACCAGAGATTCTTGGATCTTCTTAAACTGTTTATATAACTCACACATTTCTGACAGAACTTTCTTCATATTTTTATTATGGTTTTCTTGTTGGTTTTCTGTAAGTTAAGTGAGAGAGACCTTCTTTCCTACTCGGCATGTTTATATTTTCCGCACTTCCAATGTATTTTTTTAATCTCTTCTTCATTCATTTCAACAGATTCTGGGTGGAATCATCTCATGCATGTGCTAGGGTAGCTTAGTTATGGCCAAATTTGAATCACATAATCACTCCTTTTTTAAAAATCTACATTTGTAATTCTTAAAAACACGAGACAACGTAACAACGAGATTAAAAAGCTCTATTAACTGAAACATAGTAAAGCTCTTCTTTATCTTTTTTGTAACTTCTTTTTAATCAAAAATGTTATTTGTTGTAATTTGGCTGTTTATTAAATATTTACAAATAAAAATAATTAATCTTTCCACATTTTTAACTTTATTAACAACTATGTTTTTGAAATATGCCATCTTAGAATTGTACTGACGAATACGTAATATCGGAATCATTTTACGTTTCAAAGTTTGAGAATTTCCTTAAAAACAAAAAACTGATTAACTTTACGAATTTCATGGACCTTTCTGTTTAAACTGCTAGCGTGCAACTTATAGTTTCAAAGGACCCACAAGCTGCAAAGCATTTTTTCTTTCTAGGGGAATGGCAAATATTTTTGACTTTACTGCAGGTTATTCTTAGCAAAAATGCGGTTGTTTTTATATTTAGAATGTTAGGTTCTTGTACTTGCATCTTATTCTTAGTAAGAAGCTCCTTAGAATACTTATAGCAATTTTCCAAATTTATAAGTGAGATTATATTTTTTATTTTTGTATTACCTTAGTAATCAAAGTATTCTCCAACTTCCCGTGCCTCTCCTCTTTAGATCTAATAATACCAGTTACTTTTTTCTGGGTTTTTAATTTTTCAGCCTTTTGTTTAAGCATCGTTATGTTTTATTTTGCCCTGAATTGATTTGATGTTAAGGTATATAATATGCAATTTTCTTTTCATATTTGTTTTTGTACTATCCATAAGGTTTATTTCGTTTGCTGAGTGGAGGCGTTGTCACAGATTAGATGGTTAACCTGTGGCATTGCTTAATGTGCTGATAGTATGGTATTTGTTCAAGTGCTGCTAGTATACTCTCTTAATGGAGGTTTAATGTAGTTATTAGAAAACAGATATACTTGCATGTTTGTATATATGACTTTTTAATTTAATTACTTACAATAATAATTTAATTGTAGTAATCAGATATCCGTTAAAATTAAAATTTGTGTACAGTATGGTTCATAAGGGATGGTACAAATTAGTACAAGCTAATCATATTATTTCTATAAAGTATTGCTTAAACAATACAGAAATCAATATTAATTCTACTTTTAAAGTAATCTTTTTTCCTGTGTATCGTAATCTAGGAGTAACACGTTAAAGTTATATTATAGTTTTGAGTTAGTTAAAATGCGGTGTAGTTTAGGTTTTTACACTAAAATCTCAAAATCATTGTAATTGTGATAGGAGAGTTTGGTGTAAAAACCAAAACTACATTGCATTTCAACTAATTTTGAATGCAGCAAGGGTGAAAATTATAAATAGAAATTATGTTTTAGTTTTGAGTTAAAAAGAATTTCAAAAAATTTTAGAATCTGCAAGAAACTTGTTAAAATACAGATAGTAATTATCATAAAGATAGCAGTCTTAAAGTTGCTATTGTCATAAAAATATTGAATCAAACCAATAAAAATAGTTAACGTTCAGATATTAATTAAAAAATTTAAATATGAAAAGTTTCGCAATTTAGAAAAATCAAGTAATTCTAAATTTATTATAGGCCGGCTGGGTGTCCTCACCAAAAGATACAGTTTTTCCTGAAACAATACCCGAAGAAAGCTCCAGTACAGAAGAAGAGCACGTTGTAATTTTTAGCCTTCCGCCTTTAAATGAATCTGATGGTTTCTTAAAGGATCCCTCTATTTATACTGTAAGTAACAATTTCCTTAGCGAAATGCACTTACATTCGAATACTATTATAATGAAATTAACATTTTATTTTCATGGTATATTATAACTTTTCTTGATAATAAAATTAATGTAAAAACATATTAAAAAAAGCTTTTATTTATAAACTATTTAAATGAAAAGTAAAAAATAATTAAACTTACATAAACACAGAACTTTTAAAAATTTTAAGATTTTTTAAAAGCTCGAGGCGTGAGACGTTATTACACTTGAATTTTTTAAGAAAATATTCATATTTTTAAAAGTTCTGTGTTTATGCAAGTTTAGTTACTTTTTACTTTTCAGTTCAATAGCTTATAAATATAAACTTTTTTAAAAAATATATATTTTTTACATTTATTTATATTTTTATATTTATTTTATTTAGTTATTTTTAGCATTAATTTTTACGCACCCTGTATAAGACATTCACGATTGGATATCATAATTTTGTATTGCCATCAAGTTTATATCTCAGTCAGTTCCGATAACGGGAACTGCTTCAAAAGTTACTTGCAAGATTTGACCCAAACATATTAACTAAGTAACTAATTAACATACAAGTGAAGTTAAATAAATGCTTTTAAAAACCATAGACATAATAACAGGGAGACCAAACATCTTTTGCTGTTTCATTCATAAAATTATGTATGTTTTGATGCAATGATTAAAATAAATAAACGTGTACTGCAAGTAAGTGTGACAAAGAAAAAATATATATCCTCCTTGCCGACAACGCTGTAAAGTCATGAGCCTAATTAATAGCAAAATTTTAAAACTATTTGTATGACATGACAATCGTTTAACTGCTAATCAAAATTAAAATATATTATCACAGAGGGCATATTTAATAACATACCTATCTAATTTATTCTTTTTACATTGTTTTTTTTTTCAATTTTAAACGATAGCATATGCTATATAGTTTAGATTATAAGTTAAAATTTCTTGAAACACTTACTTAAAAAAATTAAAAACTTACTATTTTCACTACTTTTCAATGCAAAACCTCTCTATTATGAAGTTTTTAACAGAACACAGAAACAAAACTATTGTAGTGTTGCCAAACTCACCTTATTTTCTTTTTCTTATATAAAATTTTTTTATTATTTAGTATGGCTCTAATGATGGTTTTATCGACAAACCTGATAACCTAAAGAGACGGGTCCACCTAACAGTATAGGTTCTGTTAAAAAAATCCATGTTTTATTATATATAGTTGGAATTTGGATGGCGAACTGGCGAGCTCTTTCTTTTCCTAACCTACCCAATCCTAACCTAACCTAATCACTTTTATTAATTATAAATTTTGTTAAAGAAAATTGAAAATCAGTAACGGTCTGGAAAGGCTGGCGTGAATTGGAAGTTATATCGATTAATCTTCAGGGCAGCCGCTCGTCATTCTTAAAACATGACTGGAAGTCGTTCAGTAACATAGAAAAAAAAAATATGAATTATTTATGTTTTCTATTAACTTTTACTTACAACAAAATAACATTTATTGTCAATAAGGATTACTGGGAACTGTATATTTTAGTTATTAGAAACAGCATACAAGCGTAAAACTTCCGCAAACAACAATAAAAATCGTACCTGAAGTAGGATAATAAAAGAATTTTTTTAGTGACTTTTTATTAAAAAAACGACTCTCCCAAGGTTAGTTATGTTTAAAAATGTCCGATTTACCATAATTCTCCAAAAGAATATCAAACAAGTGAAAAAATCTGGGTTTATAATGTTCACTTTCACCCTCGTTTATTTTTGTATAGTTCTGAATGCAAAACAATGTAATACCTCTCAGTATTTTAAAATAACTTATTTTAAGAAATGTATTTTTTAAGGCATATATCTATAAACAGATATACTAAACGGCAGTCTAATAAGTCGGGTCTGACGTCATGGAAAAATCTGAATTAAATCGAAAAAAGCAGTGTTCCTCAAAATGTATATATGAGAAAAATAAAACAAGGCTGATTATTAACAGCTGATTTAAAAGTTTTACCTTTCAAGTCAGGTGGTAATAATGTTAAGTTTTATTTTTCAAGTTCGATTTGGGTATGTTCAGAATTTAAAAAAAAATGTATTTCATGCGGCTTATTAAAGAAAAACTTTGAATGGCTGTATTCGTGCTATTATATTATATAACTGATAATAAGAGAACACAAAGGGTTGTAAGCTCTAAAATTTTCCCAAATAAATCAATTTTTGATATCAAAAGCTTTTAAAAAGCTCTCTAAATAAGGGATGCTACGTATTATTTTGATTTGAATCCAAACTTGAGTCCAAGACTAAAAAACTTATAGCTAATATTTTGTTATAAAATTTATATATTTGTTGTTTTTAGTCAACTTGTGTCAAATGGGGTTCCATTTTAATAAGCTAGTTTGAACAGAAGCAAAAATTTACATACTGATAAAAGAGAAATAAAAAAGGAGTTTATTCAAAGAAATATTTGTTTGGTATACGCGAAACAAATATCCATTTCAATATTTAGCAAGATTTATTTGTATTTATTTTAGAATATTTGTTTGGCCTAAATAAAGAATTACTTAATTTTAATAAAATAAGATAAAAACAAATACATCGTTTATTTAGTTGACATAAACATTTACTAAAAGCAATTAACCTAGTAGCTATAAAACGTTTTGTTAAAGAAAAATGTGCAACACTAAATACTAAATATGCGACCCTTAAAAGAGAAATACAAAACACAGGATTTAACTAGAAAAATATATCAGAAGCACTAAAGGCTTTATCTAAGATTATTAAACTTAGTACCACTATAAAAATGATAAGGACATATATACACTACAAAATAATAGCCAAAAAATAATATAAAATTTTAGAATTCCTTATCTGAGCCATCTTTAGATGTATCACTACCATATTCAGATGCTGAAATAATTACTGGATTTATTTGGACATTTAACAGTTTTTCTCGATCCGACCACTACATAATTATTTTTTCGGTATGTTCTACCACCTTTATATAATTGTCCTCTGATCTATGATCTAAGCAGCAGTTCTGCTTTTAATAAACTGTAAGCGGAATTTTGATTTTTTGTTAATAACCACTGAAAAATGTCACTTTTTTCCACGATGAATTTGGTTGTTTGTTTAGAATTCTAGAATGATATGACGCATGGTCGAAAACGATTAATGAGGGTCTGTCTAAATTTGGAATAAGCATTTCCTTTAGCCACTTTTCAAAAGATTCATTATTCATGTTGTCGTGGTAATAAGCACACTTTTCGATGTGGATGAAAATATTAGGTTGGCCTCAGAAACAAATCCACTAGATGAACCAGTATGCAAAACAAACCTTTTTTTCTTTTAACTGATTTAGCCGAATTATCTTGACAGGATTTCGACCACTCCCGTTGGAAAAAACCCATGTTTCGTCCAAAAAATAACTTTCCTTAATTTTGAATTAAAATGTTTAACATATTTTCGTAAAAAGGTGACTCGCTGACCTGCTACATTTGGTAGCTTATACAAATTGACAATGACTACCGTTAACAACATAAGCTAAACTTGAGACAATTATTTATTTTTTTCTGGGTACCTAGTTATATATTGGTAATTAGGTAATCAAATTTTTACCTTGACGTTTTAAACATATTTTGAATTTTATTTTTAACAATTCTAGACCAACCTTTGTTTTAGTAGACATACAAATGCAGATGTTTGTTAGCCTCTGGAAATTATATCTGGCTCTCTTTCGCAGCAAATAAAAATATATAAAACCTTTTTAGTTTTCCTACGGACCACTAAATTTTAAACTAAGATATGTAGGCTTGACGATAATAACACTAGAAAAGTTTGTCTTTGAAAAAACGATGCACCCGACGTATTAGACTGCCGTCGACTTTATGTATATTTGAGTTTTTGTATCTACATATACAGGTTTTGCCTCATAATTTATGAATTAGTGAAAAAAGTACAGATATGTAATTTTGCTTTCTAAAAAACGATAAAACAGTAGTTACAAGTCATATTAATTCTTAAAATATTTAACCACACTTACAAATTAGTAAAATATTAGAAAGAATCTCGTATCGGGTATGCTAATTAATACAGAAAAACAACAAGATTTTGACTTACCCGAGAAAAGAGGCGTTAGGAGTTAAAGAGTCCAAATTTTTGCACACTTCGCACTTACGCATCATAATGCCCAAGAACTCGTACAAAAATGATCAAAAGTAACCCAAAAAATTATCCAAAACCAATAGTCTTATGCAAAGCAACACCGCTTTGTTCGATTTATGACTTTGCTAGTTGTAAAATCATCTACTCTCTCTAAACTTTTTAAGTAATGGCATTGTATGTAAATACAAAAAAAAATATCCTAATAATTATTAAATCTGTTGATAATAAGTGTATATAATTAATGAGACTTCCCTCCTAAAGGGGTAAAAGGGGTGTAATGGGTTTTCACTTTTTTTACAATATCTCTTCAATAAATCAAATTTTAAGACTGATATTTTGGATCAGTATATAGACGGTACAAGAATATACTTATTAGGCAAAATCAAATATATGGTTGCCCAAAGCCAGCCAAAAAAAATTTTTGAAGATAAAAATCAGTGACTTAAAAAAGTTACTATTTTTTTTTGGTTCACCATATTTAATTAGTAATTTCGTATTATTCTTTGTAAGGTTATGCAACTTCACTTTCTAGAGAAAGGTAAACTTATCTTCGTAGTTAGTTCAACAAATTTATTTGCTATTATTCTTTGTCACCATCTTTGCGGGGCCCATACACACGGTGATCCAAAGAAAAGTTAATACGCTGTATATAATAGTCGTTATAAAGAAATACATGTTAAATATAAAAGTAACTGGGATTTTATAAATTCATAAAATACATTTATACACATTGCTGGAACTTTGAAAACCATAAAGGAAATGTTTGGCCTATTTTTAAACTAAATTATATTCGAAAATACAAAAGATATCTATTAATAAAACAGTGCATTTAATTTTCTTTTAAACTTAATTTTTATCTTTTATGAATTTTATAGGTATTAGTAGTTCAAAAGTAAAAAATAGTTGAGGGGTTTTGTAATAATAATTATCATAATGTGATCAAAATTAAGATTTTCATAAAATTCAGGATTCTTGGGTATTATGACCTTGTATCTGAATACCACCTATTCAAAGCCTTTAGTTTAATTGTTTGTTATAATTAAGTAGATTTATTTTTCCATTGGTTAAACACATATACAGGAAGTAAAAAAATATGTTTTGTTTTCTTTCACTTTTGTTTATTTTTAAATTTTTTTTATAGCATTTTTCCTTATTTTTGGAAAATAAAGGTTACTATAATATTTAAAATAGAACATTTTGATATTTGTATTATACATATTTTCTTATTTGATGCTCAATTGCCTTTTCGAGGGCCATAAGAAGGTCTGCAAAAACTGGAACTTTATCTAAGTGAGGTGACACTGGCTAAAATAGGATGTTCAGAAATTCGATGTGGCAACTTTGCAAAAACCTCTCCAGGAACAGATGGCAACATCATTCCTTCCAAGTTAGTTTGTGAAAAACCGTATTCAATTCACACAACGGTGGAAAGTGAGGCACTTTTCAAAGATGTTAAAACTGAACTTGATGGCAGAAATGTTATTGGAAATTTGACTGTCTTGAATAAAATATTTAAACAAGCATTGGAACTTGTAAGCAGTTCTCTCTAGTTTCTTGTGCTCAAAAACTACGCTGTTGCTTAAAAAAAAACCACTGTACAGCAAGAAGTTAATTTTGCCACAAATCTCAGGCAACTCCGATAACGGGAACTGCTTCAAAAGTTACTTACATGATTTGACTCAAACATACTGACTAATATACAAGTGAAGTTAATATATATATGTATATATATATATATATATATATATATATATATATATATATACAATAATAAATAAATGTTTAGGTATTGTGTAAAATTAAAGAGTTCCACTTAAAAGTTTAAGTACTTATTTGCATACATTAAAGTAAATAAAAGTTCATTAATTCTATTTCTACTAATTAAGAATTACCTTTTAACTAATGCACAGTTACATATAAGACATTTCGGATTGTGTAGTTGTTTTATTTATATTTTTTGTTAATTTTAGGCTGAAACAAGTTTAATTCAATTAGCAATGAGGAGGAGCGGACGTACTAATAACATAAATAAGGGAGTTGATCACGGACAGCAACGTCAATCTGCACCTACAGTAGAATCCAAAGAGGCCAAAACATCTAGACCTCCAATGCAGAAAATTGGGTAATATCGTATATATATATATATATATATATATATATATATATATATATATTGCAGTTGTTTTTGTGATTCCATTGTGTGCCTTTGCCCTACACGGGGCTCGCTAGTTTATGGCGGTCTGATGAGCTCTTATAAGAGCGAAATCGCGATCGTCGTTTGACAAAAATGGATCATTGTGTCCGCTGTGATGCAGAACATGTTCCAAACAAGGATCATATACTTGTTGTGATGTTGGTGTACGTGGAATAAAAATATACTATTATATGTATATATATATATATATATATATATATATATATATATATATATATATATATAAAATATATATATATATATATATATATATATATATATATATATATATATATATATATATATATGTGTAAAAGTTCATATGAACATGGGTCCGGAAACCCTCCCTCAAGGAGCTAGAGCCCTTTGAAAATGGCCTTCATAAACTAGTTTTCGTGTTATAACTCCGGAAATACTTCTCCTGCCGCAACCATAAATAAATACATATATACATACATTGCTGCTAATAAGTTCATCTATTTGAGCCTATTGAACATTGTTATTTTTAACCAGGGGCGTGCGAACCAGGGGGCTATTTGAGTAAATTTGTCCCCATTCCTTGAAGGCTTCAATTTCTTGCCATTTTGACATCAGATTATGATTTTTCTATGTCTCTTACATAAAAATGGTACTCTTTGTGAAAGTCGCTAAATATCGCCGTTTCTTCGGAAATTAGCTGTAATCAAGTTAAGATACAATTATTGAAGCCTTAAAAAAATTAGTAGGTCAAGAGAGCAATGAGGTTCAGATACAGATCATAGATATAGCGTTATTATTACGTACCACAAAGAGAAATTTAAAAAATGCTGAAAATGCCGGCCACCACGCTGGATACTTTTATTGCACCTATGCAGCTTAATAAAAATTTACCTTATTTTATTAATAAGTTAAGCTCGCTGTTGTCAAGAATTTGTCATTAAATTAGTGTCACGGTTAAGTCATGAAAGATTGCACTTTCGCTGAATACGCCGATATGCTATTATATTACGGGGAAGTCGGATGTAATGGTAGAGCCACTTCTCGACTATATGAAGAACGGTTTCCTGAAAGGCGAATCCCAGCTCATACACTGTTTGAAAGGTCAATAAACGGATAAGGGAAATAAGGGGGTATCAACAAAGGTACTCGGTCAACATATAGGCCGGCATTGTTGGAGAACGATTAATTGAACCGATTATGTTGCCTCCTCGTTTAATCGGTTCTATTTATCTTAATTTTTTATAAAATGTGTTGCCAGAATTGCTACATGATCTGCCCCTAAATATACGACAGAACTTATGATTCTAACATGATGGAGCGCCTGCTCATTTTCACTTCTTATCCGCAAGCACCTAAATTAAAATTTTAGCAGACGTTAGTTTGGACGCGGAGGCCTTGTCACCTGGCCAGCCGGCTCCCCAGATCTAACACCTTTAGATTTTTTTTCTCTAGGGGCAGTTTCGTTTATGAAACTCCGGTCGAGTCAAAAGAAGATTAGGTGGCTAGAATTTCCGCAGCAGCTGAAGTAATCCAAACCATTATTGACGTTTTTAACCACGTCAACATAAATATGCTGCGTAGGTCCAATAAATGTATCGAGCGTGGTGGCCGGCATTTTCAGCAACTATTTTTTTAAGTTTATTTTTGTACTACCTAGCATAATATAATAAAACTTCAATAATTGTATCTTAACTTGATTATAGGAAAATTTCCGAAGAAACGGAGATATTTAGCGACTTTCACAAACATACAATTTTTATGTAAAAGGCATAGAAAAATCATAATCTGATGTCAAGATGCAAAAAATTGCAGCCCTAGAAGAATGGAGTCAAATTTAGTCAAATACCCCCTGGTTCGCACGCTCCTGGTTAAAGTTAACATTGTTCAATAAGCTCAAATAGATGAACTTACTAACAGCAATTTTTGTCCCAAAATTGTTTGGGATAGCTAAAGTAACTCCGGAGCTATAAAACGAAAACTGGTTTATGTAGGCTATCTTCAAAGGGCTCTAGATCCCTGATAAATTGTTTCCGAACCCATGTTCATATCAACTTTTTTTTTCTTTTAATGTGTTGTATTTACCCTGGAAGTTTGTAACATGACTTTTAGGTGCTTTCAAAATTTCATTTAAATAATTTTATTGTATTTTTTTTTGTTCTTCTTCCTTCTTGTATGTTCTTAAAGGTTTTTTTGGAAACATTCTAAGCAATTTTAAAGAATATTTGCAGTCGTTATCTTGCTTAAAACTGGTGTAGTTATTTATTCTTCAATATAACGCTGTATATTAAACGATCTACTGCGCGCTCGATTCTATGCACCGAATCAGTCCCAAACCCCAAAAAGCAATCACCACTACTAATGAACCATCAGAATATTTTAGGGGAATACCGCTGATTTATGTTTTTTTTAATATTCGTGATATATTAGATTTATAGATTAAACATTTTAATAATTTCTCAATACTCTCTTGTATTGATTCAACAGTATTGTCACAACTCTTTCTGTCATTAATATTATTTTACCGAAAACAAAATATTACTGATAATTTGTTTTCAAAGTACACTCGTATATACACGATAAACTGAGACTCATCCCTAGATCTTCTACGGATAAAGACTCTCTGGATAGTGGAGATAAGAAACCTGAACGACCTGAACCCTCAGGTGAATCCACCAAATTTGGATCCCACCATATTATGGACTTAACTGCAGCTACTTTCTTAGATGTGGGTGTTTTGAGGTGCCTTTTCATAACCGACTGGCAAGAAGAAGGCATATATTGGGCCTTACACTTTCTTTATAACAGGTAATTTTAATTGAATTAACGTTGTAAATAACATTTACAAATTAACCACACATACATGTTACGTTTAAACTGTATTTTTAGGCTTAGAGATATTAGTGAAGAAAGCGCTGCCCAACATCAACCAAGAAAAAGAAGTAATTCTCTTCCTATTCCAAAAATAGAAGTATCTTTTTACCAAGGCAATGACAACAAAAAAGTTGAAAATAAAGATTTTATAGAGGTACCAGAACCAAAGGACGTTTCACTTTTAGCAGGTAACTATGTAGCAAATATTTTGATTATTTAAAACATATCTAAATACTTTAATACACAACCAATTTCTGATTCGGTAATATTTCTGTATTATTAAACAATATCACTAATAAAATATCAGTACGGTCACTGCGGGCTTCGGAATATGGTGTTTATTTTTACAGGGGGTATGTAAATATGATATGTCATTTTCAGTTCTACTAGTAGATTAAAATTAGCCCTCGAAGGCTGCAATACTACTAACATAAAATTGAATGGGTTAAATGGCAAGAGCAATTTATGTAAGTCTATAGTACCTCTACCTCCTTCTTTTCGATTTAATGATATTCTTTCTTAACAAGAATTTGGATGCAACTTTCGGTGTTTTGTTAGTTGAGATCTTATCAAAATATGGATATTCTCTATATCTGTTTGTGTCCATGTTATAACAACAAACGAGTACGTTAATAAAGGAATTGCGAATGAATTAATAGCTTTAACCATATTTCTCGAATTAAGTTTGATTTTTGAAATTTGAAATATGCTTATCAATTCAGTTTTCATTTTTGTATTATTCATAGTAGTATTTTAACCAAAACCAAGATATTTATATAGCTCGTTTCGTTCTAACTGTTGTATTATGTTCCTATTAAGTGTCATTTCTTCGCTTTCTTTTTTCCACTTACCCCGTTCTATGTGTAATATTTTACATTTATTCATACCAATTTCCATATTTATGTCCTTTGATATTTTTTTAGTCATTTTCCCTTCAAGTCCCTGCATTTGGTGTATAGTAGAAGCATATATTTTTATATCATCCATATATCTAGATCTTACGTTGAACATTTCCTTCTTTAATTGCATATCCATATTTAGAGGTATTTAATATATTTGATAGAGAGTTAAGACATATCGTAAATCAGAGTGAGCTGAGAGAATCACCCTGATAGATTCCACGTTTAATATCAATGAAATCAGTTTATATAATGTCTTTGCACGTGTTCAATATTATTTTAGTTTTCCACTTTTTCATAATAGTAGAGAGAAATCGCTAAATTTTTGGGTGTATTTTGTAAATTTCCAAAGTCTTTTTTAGCCAGTCATGTGAAACCATATTATATGCTTTTTTATCATCTATATATGTTACGTGCAGATTTTGCATATGTGTATGTGCTCTTTTCATTATTATGTGTATATTATCAGTTATTCTTTACATCCCTGTGTATTTCTCTTGCATCCTTTCTGTTCTTCAATGATTACGTTATGTTTATTTAAGGGGGTTTTATGGGAAATCATAGCTGTAATAATTTTATAAATGTTTGTTATTTTGTAAGGCGAGTTCTACATCTGCAATTAAAGATTTCACGTCAGCTCGACTTAGGTCTCGGATGGGGCTGAATTTTAGACCCTTTTCAAGTAGATCAGCCTCATCTTTGTCAAAAGTACAGGACGAGAGGGTCAGTAATCTAGGATGAAACTTGAAGAATTCTGGAATCTGGTTGTATTGCGACTTCAATTTGTGACTTCTTAAGCTATTTAGTCTCTTCTTTAGTTTGATGAAGTGTTCTTTTTTCGTTCTATGTCTCTTTTCATTCAGATTATTTTGAAAGTTAGATAACTCGATTGTGGCAAAATGTATAAGTAGAAGAGAGTAAACCATCTTAAGCTTTATGGTAAGTAAATCTCTCATTGAGTACCAACGGTTTCTTTCCTCCCTGACAGCTAGCCTTTTACATTTTTCTATGTTTGTGCGTATACGGTGGTTAAGGTAGACTAAGTCTGTTGATCTAAATTTGTGTGTATATAAATTGGTGTTAAATTTTCTTTTAAACATTGACTATTGAGCCATATATGTGCTTCTGATTTATACCTTGTATGTGAAAGTTTTTCGAAAAGTTGGAGCAGTGAGCCTGCACTCTGGTCATGAATAGTAAATTCGAATCTGCTCTCCAGAAGGGACATTGTAACAATAAAAGGAGAAAGAGGAACTAAAAGTCCAGTCAACCTGTCTGCAAGTATAAAAAAATTCGAAATAGTGTCGAAAATTCCAAAGTTGGATAAAAAAGAGAAAAATTAAATAAGTTAAAATTAAAAGTACTTACAGGAAACAGGACAAAAAACTTTTCACATTAGATAAAGTTTCGCACAAAACAGTTATGTATGTACACAAATAAGTTTAACTATAACAAAGGAACGTAAAACAATTATGTGGAAATACATACACTAATTATTATTTATTTACACAAACACATGTTAAAATTGGCTGTCATCCGAGGAAATGAAATTTACTACCAATCTAAAAAGGACGAAAGGTTCAAATAATAAATGAAAAAGTAGTTAATTTAATATTTTTATGTTAGCCAAATTGGGTCAGAGTCAAGGACGGGAAGGTGGAACAAAACGCAACGAAAGAAGAAAAGTTGGAGTGTTTAGTTTATGCGGAGTAAAAATGAAATTAATTATTTAAAAGTTTTAGAGCACTGATGTATTGGCGATGAGTTACCTAATTGATCATTTAAATTAAGGGAACAGCGGTCCTGTGAAAGTGTTATCTCGATATTTTCAAGGATGTCTAGTTTTTTGCCTTTATTTGCTGAATGTAATAATTTAGGGTTTTTTTCTTCTTGGAAAATATGTTTACTGGTTTTTAAATGCGTAACAAAAGGAGGCTTATTATCGCTTTCTATTCTGCTAGACCTGAGATGTTCTTTGATACGTACTTGTAGGGACCTACCAGTTTGGCCGACATATTCGGCTGGACAAGAATCGCAAGATAGTAAATAAACTCCGCTTTTATTTAAGTAAGGTATTTTGTCTTTTAAAGATGAGAAAAACTGGCAACAGTGTTTACTGATTTGTAGCAGATGAAAATATGGTTACCAAGTTGCTTTAGAGATCTTTCTATAATTGTTGAGATCTTGTCTAAAAATGGTATGGAAACGAATCGTTTCGTGGCAAGTTGTTCTTCGCGAATACATTTTTTGTAAGAATTTTGGCAAAGATTTGGTCTTTGTTTTTTCTTAAATATGTTGTTGACTACGTGTGTTGGAAAACCATTCTTTGTAGCCATTTGGTAGATAATGTTTTTTTCCAAAGTGAAATTTTCTTCTTTTAGCGGAATTGAGAAAGTCGTTGGAACAAACTATTGAGGGCAGCTAGTTGATGTGAAATATGATGACATAAATCGCAGGGGATCATGTGATCAGTTTGTGTAGGCTTTCTATAAATTTCCTCCATGGTGAATTTGATTTTGGGATGGAGTTCATTGAGGTATTCTAAAAAAGAATTTAGCTCGGTCATGTTTCCGCACCATCCAACTAATGTATCGCCCATGTACGTAAACCAAAAGGCTACCTTCTGGACGAGATGGTGACTGGAATTGAATAATTTATTTTCTAGGAAATTCATAAAAATTTCCGCAATTAAGAGTTATAGTGAAGAGCCCATCGGAAGACCATCTACTTGTTTGTATAACTTGTTATTAAATTTACAGAAGTCTGACTCCATACATTTTCTCAAAAGCAGAGAGAGACAGGACGTTTGTTCTTTTTTGTTAAATTAGGACAGCTTTTAAGTAAGTGTTCATTAATATTAAGGGTTTGGAGTCTAGAGACGCTTGGGAAGATATTAACCACATCAAATGAAACTAGAATGTAGTTGGAAGGGAGGGTTAACCGTTTTAATCTATTGACAAGTTCTATTGAATTTTTAGTGTTGTATTTAAACTCTACATGTTAAATTGTTTTGAGAACATTGTTAAGCCAACTAGCCAGAAAAAAGGCTGGTGAATTGATAAAAGAGACCACAGGGCCAATAGGGTGGTTTGTCTTGTGAATTTTGATCATCCCATAGAGAAATGGGGTAATTGGGTTCATGGGAATTTTTGGTTTGCCCTGATTAAAAGATTTTATAGTTGATTCGTTTTCTTTTAAAAGTGCTTTTAGAATACTACTAAAAGATAAACATGGGTCTTTATTTAAGGTGATAAAGCTGTCGTTATTCAGAAAACTTTCCACTTTATCGATGTAGTCTTGTTTGTTTAATAAGACTAGACAGTTTCGCAAATTTCGTTTCCTCAGATGACAGTCGATTTTAACATGTGTTTGTGTAAATGAATAATAATTAGTGTATGTATTTCCACATAATTGTTTTACGTTCCTTTGTTATAGTTATTTGTGCACATAACTGTTTTGTGCGAAACTTTATCTAATGTAAAAGTTTTTTGTTCTGCTTCCTGTAAGTACTTTAAATTTTAACTTATTTAGTTTTTTTCTTTTCTATCCAACTTCGGAATTTTCCACACTATTTCGCATTTTTTTATACTTGCAGACATTCAGTTGTACCCTGATGATGATCCCGTAGGATCGAAACGCGTAGGAATTTAATAACTTTTGGTACAAGAAGGTTGACTGGACTTTTAGTTCCTTTTTCTCCTTTTACTGTTACAATGTCCCATCTGGAGAGCAAATTCGAATTTACTATAGTTGTAGTGTTCAACATAATAAATGCGGAGGTTGTCTTCGGATGATGTATTATTTTGGTAAAATGACGAAGCTCAAATTTTTTATTCCAGAATAAAACTGCTAAGTTCCTCCTTGGTGATAAAGTCAAATTGCATTGGTGGTGTTTGAATTTGATCATGCTTTTTTGGTTCAAATGCTCTTTGCTCGGCAGCATTTTCTTAGTATTGGTTTGATCTTTGGTGTTATTGATATCCCGATAAAACGGTCTTTGATTGGTGTTGAAAAGCCAGTTCTGTCGTTTTCTCTTTGAGTATTTGTTGTATCTTTGCAGACGTTTATGCTTTAGTGTAGCTTAAGACTCATCTAGTTTTTGTTAATTTTGGTTATTATTATTGTTATTATTATTGCTATTTATATTATTAATAATACTATTATTACCTTTTCTGATTTCTGTTAAGCATCCTATTACTATTTTTTAGAATCTCCTTACATTATCCCTAAACAAACATCAGATGAATCACTGCATAAGCGAGCTGCTAGCGAAAAAGGCCGAAAACGAATGAAAATTGCTGATTTAAAAGCTTTCGTGGAAACAAAGCTACTTTCCAAGTCTGATAAAGCCCTAGAAAAAATCGGGCAGGATGATCCAAAACCGCTGGATCAATCCCAACCGGTGCGTTTCCAGAATATAGCCAAAAAAATTCTTGATGTATGTACCCCTCTCTCTTTCTCTCTATGCTTGAATCCTGGTTGGCAGTTGAAAATGAAATGAAAGGAATTAGAGTATAAAATCGAAACTAAAATTTTAGATTTTTTAAAATAATGTCCGGGATGATTGCGTCTTTTTATTTGTTTTTTAAAATATTAATTTGACATTATGTGACTATATATGGAACACTATTTGTCAACTTTTAATCATTCATGTTTGGCCATTTTTGCTACTTCCCGTTTGACCAGAAATTGCGCCATCTATGATTTTTTAATTAAAAGTCCCCGTATGTTTATATCTATTTTCGATAAAGATTAATATTCTCTAAATGTCAGTTTTTCGATTTTAGAATGAGAAATTAGGGCTCCGGGTGCGACGTGGCCATGCAAGTATATTTTAAAAATCTGCTGACGATTTTTATAAAACTTATTGATTGACAGCAATAACAGAGCGGGAGAGGATAATTGCTTCCATTTCAATTTGCGTTTTCAAAATAAACAGCATGGAAAAAACTACCCGTACCCAGCTGGCATTCGCCTAGGGTTGCCACCTTTTTTATAAAGCGATTAAAGAATATTTGAACTTATAACCAAGAAAAATGTACACTTAAGAAAATTAAAGTACAATTACTTTTTAATATTTAATAATTTTGCCATACGTATTTTTATTATTTTTAGCTACATTTAATAAATATTTATTTTCTTGAAAAATTTCCAAAGCATTACCGCAGTCCACATTTAAATTTATATAAGTAAACAAATTTATCGAGAGAAGCCTTATTTCTCTTCACCATTTATTTAATGTTTATTACAGAAAATATTCTTTTAATAAATGCTGACGTAGCAGGAATGGACAAAAGGTAGGAAATAACCTTAAAAATATTTGGAAACTGAAACAAAGATAAAGAAAAAAAAAATTAAAATTTTGAATACGATACTATAAAATATTTTAACATACTTTATTGTACCTAAAAAGTATACGGTACCATTGTTACAAATAACGTACTATACTTTGTTTTGTTCACATTGACATTCGCCGTCACATTTCTGGACTGTCACTTGTGATTTATAACCATTAGCCCTAGTAAGAAATCATGGTTCTTGGGAATAGACCCTGTCAAATTAGAATTACTATCCGACGTTTCGCCTTCAAATGCACGAGGTATCTTCAGGGATCTTTACTCCACGAGATCTGAACACTGAATGAGCTCGGAGAGATTCAGGCGGGCTTTTATACCCGACTTGTGCTCGCCTTACCTTGACCCTGTGTTAAGATCGATTTCCAAGTGTGATGTAGACATACAAAAGGGAATTGTTCCATTAGATTCAATTTCCATTGTGAATTTAATATTACGATGTTGTTGATTAAGGTGGTCCAATCCTGTCCATGAGGCCAAACCATAAAAGTATCATCTACATATCTGAACCACTGTTTTGGTTTTAGTGGAGCGGATGTTAGAGCCATAATTTCAATGGCCTCCATAAAGATATTCGCTACCTCAGGTGATAGAAGAGATCCCATGGCTGACCATGAAGTTTGTTCATAAAAAGTTCCTTGAAAAATGAAATAAGTAGACGTAAGACAAGTTTCCACTAGGTCTATTAAGTTAATATCAAGATTATTATGAATGAGTATGTTTGATATAATGAGCCCTTGACAGGAACATTTGTGTATAGGGATTCTACATCGAGACTAACCAAAATATCTTCGGAATCCAACTGAATTACCTTAAGTTTTCCACGAAATGTACAGAGTTTTTATAAACGAATCTGTTTTTCTTGTAAATGGATTAAGAAAATTTGAAAGATATTTACCTAGTTTGTGTGAGGGAGTCTATTGCACTGACGATCGGTCGAAGTGGTACATTGTTCTTTTGTATCTTGGGGAAGACGGTAGAACCTGGGGATCTTGGAGCGGCTTGGTTTTAATGATTTCTTCTCCGCTGGTAGTAGACTGGGTGCTTTAATCATATTAGTGATGCGTCTTTCTATTCTACTTGTACTGCATAACCTTATAGGTGTTGTTGTTCAAAAGTTGAGTTAAGTTTTCCACATATTCCGTTCTGTCCATGACGAATATGGCGTTGACCTGAACCGACACACACAAATAGAAACTTAAATGCAAATTCTAACTCACTAGTATTTAGAGCCGTTTCGATTTCTGATCAAGATTCCTTAAACAGCTATTACACTAAAGATATTACTCGTTTAGTTAAAATATATAGTAATACAACTCCGCGAAAGGAGAATGATAAAAAGCTAGCGTTAGGTGATCTTGTTCTTCTCTCCATACGTGACACTATAGATAAAATAGGATGATTACTTCGGCGGTCCAACATACATACAATCTTCAAGACACATAAAAAGATTGAACAATACTTGCTATTCCCGAAAGATATTGTACCTTTTCAAATAGAAGGAGTATATAAAATTCCTTGTTCCCGTGGAGAGGTGTATGAAGGAGAAACAGGACACTGAATATCAGTCAGTCTTAAAGGCCGTTTTACATGCTACAATTCTTTCTTGCAACTTGCAATAGTCTTGAACAAAAGCATGCGCAGTGGTCACACATTTATACCTTTTGTCAAACTGCGCATGCCTTTGTTCAAGACTATTGCATATTGCAAAGAAGAATTGCAGCATATAAAACGGCCTTAAGGAACATGATCGATGTATTAAAAAGAATCAAGTTGTTCGATCTGCTGTACCTGAATACCAGCAGACCACTGGCCATATTATACATATAAAAGCAACCAAACTTCTATCTGAAGAAGAATCTGTTGAAATTTTTAAACATACAAACAAATTCAATAGAGATACGGGTTATTGTCTACATCGCACGTTGAAACCAATCTTAAAACAGGGTCAAGGTTCGGCGAGCACAAGTCGGGTATAAAAGCCCACCTGAATCTCTCCGAGCTTATTCAGTGTTCGAATCTCGTGAAGTAAAGATCCCTGAAGATGGCTCGTGCACTCGAAGGCGAAATGTCGGATAGTAATTCCAATTTGACATGGTCTAATCCTAAGAACCATGATTTCTTTCTTAATTGACCAAAGCCGTGAAAGCTTCCGTTCTATATTAGCCTTAGTAGTTGGCTAGTTGGCAGTTGGTCTTTATTTGCACTTCCATTGAAACTACGTTTTCTGATGTTGAATCATGTTTACAAAGGGAATTAAAAAGGCAGGATTAACCTCAACGTTGTCCTGCTTCACTTAAATTGGATTCGAGTAGTTTTAACTATATTTAGACGTTGGCACAAGTTGTCACTACAACCGAATTTTGATTAAGTAACGACCTCCGAATACAACTTCTGTAATTCCAACAAACGTTAATGAAACTAGATGAGACGTTGTGTCTTACAACGTCAACTGTGGACTTTTTTTGGAGCTTTGTCGACACTATAAAATGCGGTAGTAAGTGAAGTCGGCGATTATATTGTACTTGGATCATTTTATAGCAAGAAAATTTAGGCATTTTTTGTTTTAATTGTTACTTTTTTTGGTCTAAATTAGGAGAATAAAATTGCATTCATATTTGTAGCATTACCAACTTAACTGACGTTTAGATAATTTTAAGCTTTATCGAAATCTAAAAAGAAATCGAAGGTGTAGAAGTGATCAGAACCGTAAAACTTGGGTTAAAAGTTTACAAACAGTGCTCTACACATGAACGCAAAATTTCAAATTGATATTTTAAAAAATATACTTAAAAAAGGGCGTACATTAATCTGTGGTCATCCGATAATTAAGGAGCAAAACTAACTCCCTCGTCCCCTGTTTAATTTCCTCAGTAATTGAGATATTGCTGTCTAATTTTGGGAAATCAAATGCTTAACCATACAGTATTTCTTAAGTAAAAAAATACAGAACTGGTTTTCAAAATGGCGGCTGAACGCCATGATGGAAGAAAATTAAAAAGATTCGAGTAGCATACCCATGGTCTAATTCTAATATCACGCAAAAGTACAAATATACATTTTACAAATGATGGTTTTTTTGGACTTATATTTCATAAAGTTATTTTGAAAACATAATGATATATTTTTTTATTAATATCGTAATTCTTATTAAAAATTAAAAGGCATGTCCTTATATTTTGTATTGGTTTATGTTAGATACGGTATATTAGCTTAAGCAAAATATGAAAAATGGAAATACCGGTAATTTCTTTCAACACATTGAACAGAAAAGGTGGAAAAAATCAAATGAAATGTATTAATAAACACTAAAAACTATAAAGTGTAAGAGTTACCAAAATATAGTAAGCTAAAGTAAGTTTAATTAGGACTAAGAAAGCAAATGATCATAAAAACTGTAACAGTCCTTCTATAGGATGTGTTGGGAATGGGTGGAAATCACCATTAAAATTTAAATTATACTCAAATACCTTGTTTTAAAAATTACTTCTTAAATCATTAACAGCTTTGTTTCTGTTTTGTTGTTGAGTGCATGGAATTGTAAATGTAACGTGTTTACGTAAGTGTAAGTTTCCATGTGTTTTCGCGGTCATCCCAAAAAATTCCCATTCGTTGTTGATTCGTTCACTAATTGCACACACGTGTTGCCTTCTTGAAACGCCGGGCCTTTTCCAATTTCTATTCATTCTCGATGTTTGTTTGTTTTGTGTCAGGAATCGGTTGCGTTACGGTGCACTTGAAAACATGAAATTCTAAATAGGAAAGTTTATTCATTATATATTTATAAAAAATGCTATATCACAAAAGTTTGAAGTTTTATATTTAAATTAATTAATAAGGCCTAAAAAAATTAAAATTTATGTAGGTGGTAGTAATCTATATACAGGGTGTTTACCAAGTAAGGTAAAATATTTTAAAGGTTATTTCTTAGTTAATTCTAAGACATAAAGTTCATATAAATAAACACATGTCTGAAACAACCTAATTTTTAAGATACAGGGTGTTTTATATATGTTTTTAAAAATTAATTTTTTTTAAATACATATATTCAGTATTATTCAGAGCTAAAAAGAAAAAAAACATGTGTTATGATGTCTTGACTAGGTCCGATCCCATAATTTTTAAATAGGTACCTATGTAAAAATCAATATTTATTTGGTGTGTAAAAATAACATATTGGAATAACTTAATATCACTACATATGCATATAAAATACATTTTTGAAAATTTACGATTTTCGGCGAATCGTACATCTTTTACTCAGGATGGACGTCAGTTTCGATTTTTATGGTATCAAATTAGCATATAAACAAAGTTTAAGCAAAATTTATTATGCGAAAGTTTTTCGAAATTTTTGTATGAAAGTTTTATTTTTATTTCCAAGACGCTTCATAATTATTTGTTGATACTGAGCGCGGTTGAATGCGGTGAATATATTTACCGGGCGTAAATAGTTAACAAGATGTCTAAAAAATATCACTTTTAAAAAAGTATTTCGCCAATTTCCAATTTTTGCGGATCGTGGAAACACTACCGTACATCCACGTCAAAATAGATGTCAGTTTGGATTTTTATGGTATCAAATTAGTATATACAAAAAAAAAAAGCACAATCTATTTTCTGAAAATTGTTTGAAACTTTTATATATAATGTATAGAACTTTTTGTTGAACAGTTACGAAAAAAAATATTAAAATATAAATGATTGGTTTTCATATTTTCTTCTGAAACCACAATTAAATAGGCAAATTAGGATGTTTATAAACAATTAAGCTTTTTCTAAAAGCTACGTAACACGTAGGGATGTCATACTAATTAAATTAAAAAAGAACTATCTTAGTAAACAAATAGTAATTTGACAAACAAAAATCGTTTTTGGCTTTTTCGCAACTGAATAAAAATATTTAACTTTAAATTAATTGAAGCAAATTTTTAAAATAATTACATACCTCAACATGTAGACTAGTCTGTCTATGGAATGTTTCGATACATAATATAAACAATATTATTTAAGCAAGCATAAGAAATTATATCATTTACCTTAAGTTTTTATAGACACATATTATTGGGGCTCCGGTGGTTTCCGGCTGCAAACCCATAGGAATTTGGCAAAGTATGCACTAGCACCATCATACGGAGAGTAGATACTAAAATCAATGAAAATGCGCTTTCACACACCTTTATCATATCGAGCAATCTGTTATTTCAGATCTCCCTGGGTACAAGCCTGCCTGATGAGGGTAAAGGCCCAGAAATCATGATCGCAGGAGGGTACCCTGTGACATAATCGAAAGCAATTCTTCTTGTAGGCCGTTTTACACCTGCAGAAATTATATATTTCTGCTATTCTACATATATCTTTTCCGGCCAAGAACTTTTGATAAAGGTGTGTGAAAGCGCATTTTTATTGATTTTAGTATATATATATATATATATATATATATATATATATATATATATATATATATATATATATATATATATATATATATATATATATATATATATATATATATATATATATATACACTTCAAACCAAAAAAAAAAAATAAAAAACAATTTACTTTTCTTGGTTCTGGGTTATGTGGAATGCAGTCAAATAAAAGAGTACGTTTAGTGTACGAAACTCTTTATTGTATGGTCTAGCTTTCAAGAATGCTTTTTCCCTTCTTAGTGAGTTAAAAATAAACAAATCCATTACACAATGCGCATGTGATATTGTAAAACTTAAAATGCTTACGTATGGAACGACCACATTAAAAACTAAATCACATGATGTTATTTATTATTAAGTTTTAGCTAACATTAGTCTGAACATGTATGGAAAGAGGGTCATTTTGTGGGTTTTCAGAATCGGTCTATCTTGGAATCTTTCTAGAAATGGTACATATAAATAACGAGCCCAATGCTATGAATAAACGCAGAGATATACAAAATCTTAGCTCAATTTACAATTATATTTTAAAACTTGAAAAAACCGATATGAGAGTGTGGAAATTCACCAATTTTTCCTTCAAGTAAATGATGGCCTTCAGAAGTATTGTTGTATTCACCTCTTCCGTAATGTACCACAAAATCACCATTAATTAATTTTTTCTTTAATTGTTTAGTGAGATATATATATATATATATATATATAATTTTTTTTTCATTAACTATCGCTTATTTGCCAAAATAGCAACAAAAGTTAATTATTTATTTTATCGTTTGTTTTATTGAACGGTTTCTGGAAGAGGTTTAAAAATTTTAGCGTGGAATCGTCTCCAATCATTGCCAATGAATAGAAAGCTGAACGATATCTAACAAGTTAAATTAATAACCAATAATGTCATTGTAAACTAGCGCCATATCTCATGGATCAAGCTTTACTTTTATTAATTAAGTACGGGCTTCCCACGCTGTTTTTGACCTAGTACAGTCTGTCAATTTAGATATATATTTATAAGTCAACTGTTGATGTTATATAACATGGACATAATTAATTACGTTATAGTATTGTGACCCTCCTGAACTGTGAACTGACCTTTCAGTTCTGTTACCGCACCTACGCGGTACTGACGTCATAGCTAACCATGACAGTTATCCTCACTTTGGGACCTGAGGCTGTAGCTTTCCGTAGAAACAATCAATAGAAATAAAGAGGCGCGAAGTACAAAGTCTTTTTCTTGTTTTTGGATTTTATCTACTACTATTCACTAGTTTTTCATAGCAATGGCGACGTACCAGCATTGAAAGTTACTTCTCTGCATCAGTTTATACAGTTTTAAAACCATAAAACTTAATGATAAATCACATCATGTGCTTTAGTTTTTAATTGTGTCGTTCCATATGTTAAGTAATTTAAGTTCTACAATATCGCATCTGCGTTGTGTAATGAATTTGCTTATTTTTAACTTACTTTGGTAAGATTTGCACTAACATTTATAAGCAATTTTCCTCACTTATAAATTGGACATAAGGTAAAAAGAAACTGATTACTCAGTACGTATGACTTTTGCAAATGCAATTTTACATAGATTCCAGTTTTTGGAAAACATGATTTTTAACTAAGAGGTTTATTTCGATACGCATGGTTACGTAAATAAGCAAAACTGCCGATATTCGTCTGCAGCTTATTCTTATGAAAAACATCAAAGACCTTTGCACAGGCAAAAGTTAAAATTAAGGACTCAGTCAGCTTCCGTGGTATTATTGGGCCTCTCTTTTTTGATGATAGAAACGGTAATGTGTTGACCTAAATTGGAATCGATACGTAACCATAAATCCTTGACAATTTTGATAGTTATAACCAATAAATATGATGGGACACGTATCATCAACAAACGATTTCTTAAAGGCGCTTAGAGAGATTTTTCGATGAAGAATCATCTCGAGGAGAGGTAATATTAATTATCCCCCCAGAAACCCCTATTTGAACCCAATTGATTTTTTTCTGTAAGGATACTTAAAAGGTACGATTAACAATGCTCTGTCAGTTAGTTAGCTGTAACTGAAAAATCGTATACGGGAGGAAATAATAGCTATTTCAGTGGAAGATTGTCTGGGGAGACAGGGACGTCATTTAGACAGTTTTTTTAGACATAGTTTGCAGATATCTTGTTTTTATTTTTAAACAGTATAATAATTAAAACTAAAATAGGTTTTTTTCTGGGATACGGTTACGGATATATTTGTAGTAGCAGAATTTATCTTTATCGGTTGGCGCCAAAATATCAGAATTTAACTTTTTACAGATACGCGTTATTAGAATTAGACCATCGTATACTATTAAGTCTAGAAAGTTTAATTCGTCCCCAGAATCTATGTTCATTAAAGTCAACTATTTTAAAATATATTAGTAGTAAAACTTTAAACAATACCGGAAAATGATTTTTTTTAATAATACTGAACATTGCCTTTTTAATTCTAAGTGGACTCGATTTTATTTCGATTTTTGCTCCTGTAATATATATGTGTTTTTAGCTTATTTTAGTAGATGTATCGTAATATTTCTGCAAATAAAATTATATTTTCAAGAGCCAACATTGTTTGCTTAATGATATTGCTTTTAGCAGCAGCTGCTAACTCAAGAGTCGAAACAGTTTGTACGTATATACAAATGTCATTCCTGACGTTTTTTTCTTTGATAAGGTTAATTCTCTATCAAGTCATCCATGAGACAATTGAAAATGAATCAAAGAAAAAAATTAAGGAAATTCTGCAATCCGTATTTAATATTTTCTTTTTGTCGTTAAATGTTTATTTCTGCACCATCTATTTAGTCTAAGTAGCCTAGAAATTTTCTCCATCTCTTGATAATTTTATTAATTGTTTTGTTTTTATGCACGTTTTGTTCATAACTATATCTTGAATATTAAGCTTAGAAGATCGAATTACGTTTCAATATTATCTGAATAGAAAGCATAAGTGAAATTCTTTCAACCTTTTTGAAACAGTATAGATACTATTCAATTATGTAATTTTAAAAAATGTTCTATATATACGGTGAAAGAATCTTCTAAGCATTATACAGTTCAATTAAACTGATATCGAAATAAACGTTTGTATTTAGGACTACCACAGGAGTTTAGATACAAGCGATGAAATGTCTAGAAAAAACTCTGGACTTTCCAAATCCTTTGAACCCATTCTCAACAATTTGGTGAAAGGAAAAAGTATGCCGAGTCTCAGGTTTGCATTTTTTGAGATTTTCCGTTACATAATAGGACAACAATTTTTGTATGTCAAATAAACATATGAAATACTTTATTGGTTGCTGTGATGTATTATGTTTGTAATTTAAATGTACTAGTGACATACATTAGTTGTTTCACATTTGCTAAATCTTAAACTTAAGTTTATCACCGTAGATAATAGTGAATAAAATACATCACTAATAACTCATTGAATGCATCTTAAACTAAAAAAAAACACATGTGATTTATTTTATTCATCTATAAATTACTTGAAACATTCCACATACATCAAGGATATTGCGGATTAACCATTTCCATTTAGAGAATACCATGCTATATACTGGACCTCAATATATTTCACCTATGTACAGGGTCTTTTATCTTAATTCGCCACCCAAAAAATGGATTTAATTTTAAGAGACAGAAAATATTGTTTAATATAAAAGTTATTGGGTTTACTACGAAGTTTATAAAGAAATAAACAGATAATCTTAGGACGTTAGATGGCGCTGGTCATTGAATAGTCGTGGTGTCGTTTCGCTCTAGAAGTTTTGTGATTTTTAGTTGCATATTAAAATTTTAAAAGTAAAAAGTGTGTGCTTCTGGTACTGTAAAAATTGTACTCAAAAATGAGTACAGAAAAATAAAAAAATAACCGGTAGATCAGTCCCAGGTAAGATGTCAAAGCACGTATGAAAAAACTTGAATTGGAATTCAATGATGGACTGAGCCTGCTTCGGGAGAAGTTTACTAAATTTAGAAATTTGCAGCAGATGCTAAAATGGAGGAAGACCAAAACTTTTTTGAACAACTTAAAAGTTTTGAAAAAAAAATCATCTCTACAAGGTTTGGTCGACGATGTAAACAATTTAAAAAACAGCGTCAACGTTTTTCAACTTAAGTTGCGAAACATTGAACTTAAGCGAAACTCTCGTTTCGTTATCATCCACAGAATCAAAGAACAAAATTCGGATTTGTATTCAGTAGACTGCATTTTTTTTAAATTGAATAATGAAGCAACGAGATCGGATATTTCATATTGTTATCGTCTGGGAAAAAAGATGCAGAAAAAACCAACCCAGGCCGCTATTAGTTCAATTTATTCGACGTTGGTCGCGCGACGAAGTATAAAAAACGTTTAAAAGTTTGTCTCATAAGTGCAACCCCAGACATATATTCCATATGTTAAAATTGAGTGTGCTAAAGCGTTGTAAAGAAATAAGAATGCATGTTTGGGTAGGAGACGTGAAGTGTATCTTATTTTCGCAAGGACATAAAACATTTTTTTTCTAGTGTTTTCTGAACCTTCCAGGGCATGTTCGTGTCAAAATGGACACCAAGATAACGTATATCACAGCACTGTTTAATGACATTACAATCACTTGCATCCATATTCCCACACACGGAAGTCATTGGCCTCTGAAGGTGAAATTTAGAAATTTTGTCATGTTTGTATTTAATACCATTTTGTTAAAATACTACCATTTCTTCAGGAGCCTGAGGTCTTGAGTCATATCTAAATACACATCATTTGTAGAATTACCAGTGTTTAACAGCGCTGTGTCGTCAGCAAAGGCGACGATTTTCGCTTTTAGGTTTGATTTGCAGAGATCATTTATACATATATATATATATATATATATATATATATATATATATATATATATATATATATATATATATATATATATATATATATATATATATATATATATATATATATATATATATATATATATATATATATATATATATATATATATATATATATATATATATATATATATATATATATATATATATATATATATATATATATATATATATATATATATATATATATATATATATATATATATATATATATATATATATATATATATATATATATATATATATATATATATATATATATATATATATATATATATATATATATATATATATATATATATATATATATATATATATATATATATATATATATATATATATATATATATATATATCGTACTGGCGTACTACATCCACATTTCGGTATTACTAACACTATCATTCACATTTACTGCATGTGCATATATTTCATTGCTGAATTTAAGGAGAGCCAAGTCATTTCCACGGTTTTTGATAAATCCGAATTGATGCTCTGAAAAGAATTTTTGTTTCTGAAGAAACTTTACTAAAAACTGAATCATAATTTTTTCAAAAACCTTTGAAAGTGTCATAAGAAGAGCAATTGGACGATAATAACTGTCGCTGTTTTTCACCTCCCTTAAACACTGGAATCAGCAAAGCCTTTTTAAATCGCTCGGGAAAACTCCCATAAGAAATCGATATGTTAAATAAGTGAGCCACAACCGGAGTTATTATAGTGTTTACAGCTCTCGATATACCTGCACCAATATTATCAAGACCGCTACTTTTATTTAGTGATAAGAAGTTTATTACATCGGAAAGTCAATTAAAATCGATGTGCGGTACCACCAAGGAGTCCCTACATCGAAAATTGCCTGTTCGTGAGCAGTTGTTCAATCTGCCATCTCGAACAATTGAATCGTTAACCGGCTTAGGTACGTTTTAAAAATAACTACTCAACTGCTCACCAACTTCCGCCTCATCGCTAACAGTCCCTGAGTCACCCTGGAGAACAATATTTGTATTTTTTTTCTTAGTACTACCAATGATATTGTTTAAAGTGAACCAAGTTTTTCTGATATCCCTTTTATTAACATTTATCTGATGCAAGCAGTATGTTTTTTTGTAGCAATAATAATAATAAGTTGGTGTAATGCTTTGTAATAGCCCGTCTGTCATCCAGGGTTTAATTTTTTGTTTAGCTAAGATTACATTAAGCGCTTTTTGTAAAGCGTCAATCGAGCTTTTTAACATGACGCCTAATCATATCTGCTATATTTACAATCAGCAAGAAGGGACCCATTTTATGGGCATATAATATACAGGGTGCCTTGGTGCCTTATTTAAAAAGTATATGTTCAATATAAAATTTAATTTTTTATTTACGTAATAAATCCTGCAACTTTTATATTTCCTTGTGTTTTTGCACTTATTATGATGATTTTGTTTGTGATTGCTTTACATTTTGGCAACAGATATTTTTAAAACTAATTTTTCCATATACTAATTAAAATAATTCTTATTTGTTTTATTTTAAAGTAAAAGATATATAATTTTTTTTCTGTATGTAATACAGTGAAACTTCTATTCCATATGTGGATACATAGTCAAGACACCCCTTAACAACGAACCCTCCTCATAATGAATCCGGATAAAATTTACCTACATTTTTTTAATAAATTTTACAATTTTACCTGTCAACAATGCCAATTCAGCACCAAACCTTCGAGGTAATAAATGTAGACCGGCCAAGTGTTTATAAATGTTTTTGCATGCATATTGTCCCGATTTCTTGAATTTTGAATTGCGGTAATCCAATCACAGATTTGCAATGTCTTCAACTAAGAGAAAGTTTTTGATTTTGGAAGAAAAAATATCATTGTTAGAGTCGTCTGAAAAAAATAATTGTAGAGTTTTGGCTGAAAAATTTCAAATACGAAAGATTCAACTTAGTGACATTTTAAAGAAAAAATGCCGGATTGACAGAGATGTGTGAAAATGGAAATCTACAACAAAAAAGAAGGTTAAAACTGAAGGTGTTGCCATCGATTCTATAATATAGCAATGATTTTGCAAAACAAATAGTAAAAACATTTAATTATCTGGACCAATAATTAAATAAAAAGCTTTGGAGGCCGGTAGAGAATTAACTTTGGACTTCAAAGCTTCCAATGGTTGGCTCAATAAATTTTACTCAAGACGCAACATTAAATTCTGAACAATATCTGGAGAAGCTGCAAATATAAACCTTGACAAAGTTTCAGAGTGGAAAACAAATGTTTAAGTAGTTATTCACATAAAGACATTTTCAACGCCGACGAGACTGGCCTTTATTATAGAGCATTACCAATTAAATCTTTTGCATTCCGTAACGAAAAGTGGTATTGAAAAACTGACAGTACTATTGTGTACGAGTCTAAATGGGGAAACAGACAGACTTTTGGTAATTGATAAAAGTAAAAATATGCAATGCTTTAAAGATTATCATGTTAATAACCTGCGTATCAACTGGTACCATAAGAAGAACGTTAAAAATTTAAAAATTATCTTGTTCTCAGATAACATCCCACTCGGATATTCAGCTAACTCATATATCGTTAGTTTCTTTGCCATCCAATACTACCACACATTATCAACGCTAAAACAAGAAATAATAAAAAACTTTAAAATTCTATATGGAAAGTATTTAATGAGAAGAATGTTATTATCTATAGAATGTTCTTTATCAACAGCTGAATTGGAAAAATCTATAACCGTTACTAATCCCTTAATTTGAATAGTGGCTGCATGGAAGAACGTTGAAGCAAAAACAATTGAAAATAGCTTTATTTGGTGTGATTCTTAAAAAAAAGACAGTGATGTAGAAAAAATTGAGACATTTTCAGAGCTAGATGATCTAGAAGACGATTTACCGTTATCAGTATTTTGCAAAAATAATGGAGTTGACAATTTTATAAACTCCTGCTAGTTGTGTTAGTGATTATAAAGAAAATGAACAGATGTTCAATATTTCCGACACTGAGAGTGACGATGAAATAACTGTTAGTAATATAAGTGATGCTGGCCAAATATTAAGAAACTTAGAATCATATATTATATCTAAAGATTCAATAACAAGTCAAAAAATGTCTGAGGTAACTTTGAATGTTGAATCAGAAATTCAAATGAAAAAACAATGTAAAATTGATGATTTAAGAAGTAGTTATGTATGTATAAGCATATATTTATTACATGTACATACATATTATGTAATACATGTGTATAAATATAAATATATACGTAATATGTATAAACATTTTTTCGTGTTTTCAAGATTTTGCGGACATTCCCTGAATAATTAAAAGTTAACCAAGCAATTAACTACCTATTTCGCAGCAACTTTACACAGCGTACGCCTCTGCACAACGGACAATTATTTTTCCCCGTTGGTGTCGGTGGTAGAGAAGTTTCACTGTACAACTAGGGTGGCGCAACACTGGATCTATCATTAAAAAGACATCCATATTTTAAAAGGGCATAATTGGGAATATATTATCTGTTAATTAATATTGAACAGAACTAAGCGTTACTTGATGGAAATCCATTTTAATTAAGTAAACGAAAATACTTATTTAAAAGTTCCACTTAATTTATTTTACAAATAATACAACACATGGAAATTGTTTCGCCAACACGGTGGCTTCATCAGATGTTAAAACTTAAATAAAAGTGTAATTCAAATTATAGGTATTAAATATTCTACATAAGGATTTAACAATGGAGAATTATTTAGGTCCAACTGATCGTTTAATAATGTGTTGTTATTTTTATGTTTCTTGAATTAAACGTTTAGAGTAACTGAAATTATCTTTATGCTTTCCGTAACTAAATGTATGCTCATTAATTCTTTTTTTTAACGTTCTGCCTGTTTGTCCAATATAAATTTTTGAACAGGTTCCACAATTTAACTTATAAACATCGAATTTATTCTGTTCTTTGGCTTTCGTCTTATTGTTTTTGATATATTTACTTTACCAAGGCTGTTGTTAGTCCTAAAAGCAACAGTTGCATCTTTATTTTTAAAAAAAACTTAGCAACATTTGATGTTTTTTTTCTGTGTAATTAAAAATACAAAATTGAGTATTTTCTTTGAACTTATTAGTAGGTTAAACTAACTCTAATGGTTTTTATATTGTTTTTTCTTTACTATTATGTCTGTGAGATTTTCATGACTTACTTAGCTATCAAGATTAGCATTAACTATTAAGAATAATAAACACGAGTTTCAAATTTTCCATAAGCGATCTCATACATACATTACAATACACAATACTTCTACCAAGTCATCCTTTTGCATATAAAATATCAGCTTATAATAGTTTTATTCACAGACTGATCTACAGACCTCTAGGCAATGAAAGGTATACTAAAGAGATAAATATAAAACTAATAGCGTTGAATAAAGGCTATCATGAAAATCACATAGACAAAATAGTGAAAAAGAAACAATATAAAAAACTATTTCATTTGGTTTATCCTACTAATAAGTTTAAAGAAAATACGCAATTTCATACCTTTAATAATAACTTTTTTTTTTAAATAAAGGTGCAGCTGTTACTTTTCAGACTAAAAAGAGCCTTGGTAGATATATCAAAAACAAAATAAATCCAGTATTTATGAGTTAAATAGGGAACTTGCATATTTTTTTATGACATTAATGTATTCTTTTACATATAAAAAGTAAATATCTAAAATATAACGACTTAAAAATCATTACTTATTTTGTAATAAAGTTCTAAAATTTCGCGCTCAAACGGATTATTTCCAATGACAGCATTTGGCGCCGTTTACGGTTTGACGTCACAACTTACCATTATGGCAACGTCGCCAACAACCAGCAAAAATGTAATATCAGCTTGCTGTCAGCTGTCATAGTTGACGGCAGTTTTGTTTGTTTTAATTTTGTGATTTTATGGTTTAATTTTTATGTCCTATTAATAATTAATATAATTCACGTAAACAACAAACTGAATAAAATAAACTCGAGACTAATAAAACTGAAATTACAAAATGCTGTCAGTGACGTATATTAACCCCAAAAAAGACGAATGTCGTCTGGCTGACGGCTTGACGAATGGTGCCTGTTGCAGTTGAATGTTGCACCGTTGCCAGATTTCGCGTATACGTAATGACGTCACGTCCCTTTTTAGGCCGGGTGACGTAATTTGAATTTTGGGGCTTTTTTAATTACCTTTTGTCGGCCGGGGAGGCAATAAAATTGATTTAATTTAAGAAAATCTTACTAAATGTTGAATGTGGAATGAAAAAGTAAAAAACTTAATTTACTAGAAAGTATGGGAAAAAAATAACAAAACAATATTAAACGATCAACTGGACCTAAATAGTTCCCCATTGTTAAATATTTTACCTGTATAATGTTTGCAAAACGGGTTCAAGAATTTTTTACCTATAATTTGTGTGGAAATTTTATTTAAGTTTTAACCTCTGATGAAGACACAGTGTTGGCGAAACAAACGCCATGTATTGTATTCTTTGAAAATAAATTAAGTGGAAATTTTAAACAAGTGTTTTCGTTTACTTAGTATCTGTTAATTTGTAAATAGGTAATTGATTGATTCAATACTCTAAGTGTATATATTTTTTGCAACCAAATTTGCATAGGATATCAGGCGATACTCTATTTGGTATATAATTTTAACACGTTAGAAAATATATGAATTGGTTGAGTAATGTTCCGGTATATTTATACAATTAGTGACGTGTCCCTTCAGTTCTGTAACTTATACAATCAGTGACTTGTCCCTTCAGTTCTGTAACTGATGTAATGGTCAGTAAAAAAAAATACCGATGCTTACAATTTAAGTGAACCTGTTCACTTCCGGCACATGACGGCTTTAACTTTCTGTGTTTCTTCATAATAATTGTGTTATACGCAAACTGTTAAATCTGTAAAAATATAAAAAAAAATAGTTTAATATTTTGTTCTCCCTATAATAAGAAACTTGGCAGACCAAAAAGGGTTTTTTTTTTAAACAATTAAACGTAGATTCAGGTAAAAAAGTTACATTTCCCTGAGACATTTCGAATTCGATAAAAATTAAAATAATTATGGGAATTTTCGGCAAATGTCTTTTCAAACGATATAAAAATTATTAGAGATTTTCTAAACACAAACCTATTTAGGATTATGGTGTTCTTTGAACTTTTCTTTCTAGGTCCCGTACCATAGGTCCGATTATTTTTTTACAAATGAAGCTGACGTGCTATTCGCCGATCGCGTCCAAAAACAATAGGCTCATAGACAACTCTATAAAAAGTTTCGTAGACGTAACGTAATCCCTTTGGAACTCTTTGAAGTTTAACTTTTTTCCGTATAGTTTTGTTTTCTTGGTTCCATAGCGTGGTAGTCGAAACCCTCCCCGTCAATCCTTTCACATCGTTGTATACGCCAGGATGTCTACTAAAAGACGTACCAAAATTCATCCCGCCCTATCTATAACGGTTTCGAAACGGCGACGACATTTGGAAGATTAAAAAAAAACGCTTTTTTAAACGGAATTTCTCGAATCGTTGACGGTAATAATATAAGTTTAATAGACCGATTTCGGATTATTGTAACGAAAATAACACTGTTTCAGAATTAGGTTCAAAATGTAATTTAAATTATTAAATTGTAAATATTAAAACTCAAAACACTATATAAATGTCACAATATTCTTAATAGTTGTGGAATAGTTTGATTCATTTTGCTATTTTCTGCTGCAAATACTTTAAATAATCTACCTTTACTTTATGTTTGATGTTTTTTCATATTTCCATGTTAGGTTATATTTTATATGCCGGAGTCAAATACTAAAATCCGTTGTTACTGATAAATCGCAAAACAAACGCATTTCTAGAGTATGTGCCTAAGGCTTTCAGTGGTTCGCTCTAACAGCAGATTTTTTTTTGAAGCAAACTTTGTAACTAAAGATTAAATCGTTAATTTGACTATAATATAATAGGCCTAATTCAGTCATCCAGAGTTAAATATAGCAAATACCTAGGTTACTTCCGTTCTAAGAGCAAGTGTTGTAACCGTGAAAAATCACTCTTGAAGATGTTTTCAGTTCTTTAGTGGCAGAATCTCCAGAACTCGATATATATATTTTCTTATTCCACCAATTTCTCTGCCGGTCGGTTTGATTGTGTTAGAGGTTAAAAAGCTACTTATCCGATTAAGCTATAATTTTCTGTAAACGTTAAGTATGATATAGATGAGCTGGTATAAATAAAAAAAAACAGAAAAATAATTGACAAAATCTTTAAAATAGATAGTTAATAATACAGAAGAAAATAAAGGGAGGGAAGCAAAATTAAACAAATATGTATATGCCTATTTTAATTTAGAAAAAGGGCACACCAGAACTAATCAATAAATATAACAAAAACTAATTATAATTTTTTAACTGCCGCGCGTGCTCGACTTTCCAGTAAGCCAACAGTTTATGTTGTATAACCCATTATACAAACTCCTCTTATATCCAACTAAATAAATTGTAAATTAAAAAGGCGGTGACATGGCACCAATTTTGTGCCAACTGATACTTGGACGACTAGCTGTTACCACAGTATTGACGTGATTAATCAATGAAACAGTTGGATTGTAACCACTATTTGCAATACTGGTAGTATACAGTTTCTCCACGTAGTATTTCGATATCTTATTGAAGGTCCAATATCTTCTTTTTGAAGTGCCCTACTCGAATTCGGGCGGAGGCGATAGACAGTGAGTGACTTGAACCTCATCTTATATCAAAATGTCTTTATGCACTACTCTAGACCGTTATACAGGGTTTCCTATAATATCATACCCACATACTAATTAAAATCTTATTAGTTAAGAACATAAACTTTTAGTATATTAAATTACAGCTGGGAAACGACATAAATTTCGAAATCAAATATTTAGAATGAAAAAAGTTCGAATTATATATAATCACTTAGTCTAAGGATTCGATTAAGTATTAATTTTGTATAAATAACGCCTAAATTTCATTTAAAATTATTTGAACTAATCAAAAAAAATTCGCAATTAAAAGCCCAAACTTTTTTCAATCCGTCAATCCCTCCTTACTCCTATTCTTCCAAGGATACATTAATCTCTAATATTATATCTCTAAAATCTTCATTGGAACATGGGCTCAATTTTCCCCCATCTAAATTCCCCTTTCCCTTTCCACCATGAACTCGTAATACGCTCAACCTCAGCTTTGAGGTCACTAAATACGACAAAGACAACACCAATCCTATAATAATCAGAAAACAGTTTCATCACATAATAAAAAATCAATAACCAAAACATCAAAATCATTTATACAGGCGGTTTCAAATTACCTACCTACTTAGGCTCTATACTATATGCAACGCAATAGACATCTCAAAATGTCAACCTTAACAAACACTGCAGTATATTCACCGCTGAACTATATGCTATTAATTCATTACTTCAGCACATACTAAGCTCCACAACAGAAAATTAGATTATTGCCCAGCCTCTCTCAGATCTCTTCACAACTTTTTTTCTACATATCCTCTTACTCTTGACATCCGCAACTCTATTATAGGAACCGAAAGACGACATTCTACAATAACATTAATCTGAATTCCCATTCGTATTGGCATTCATGGCAACGAGTGTCTTCTTGCCAAGACACCCCCAAACATCCTCTGTACTAATCCTCCATTATTTCTTGCCAAAGATTTACACCCATTCATACGAACATCTATGCCAACTAGAATAGAACCTGCAAGAGGGCAATAATAAACTTTTTGAAATTAAATCTAATTTTTATTCAACATCTGTCTGTTCTGTTTGTCCTATGTAGCACTTTGTACATTGGGCGCAGGGGATGTTAAATATTATGTCAGATTTAAGTTCAGTTTCTGTTTTGCTTTTAATTTTGAATAGAAATGTATCCCTATTGTATTTTCACTCTTATGTGCAATTTTGATTTTTTCATTGCTCGATAACTGTATAATATATGTAGATATTTATATAAAGGGCATCCAAGCAGTTGGATTAATATTTTCACCTTCACACCTTCTAGTCCTTTTGCTGTATGGGTTGCCAACTGATATTTTGTGTGAAACTATATAATCAATAATTTTGTTTTTCCTAGTTTTAATCATTAATTTGACATCAAAAGTCAAACTTAATTGTAAGTATCAAAATTAACTTCGTATTAATAACTTGTATTGCGAGTCTCCTATAGGTTGATTGCATTTTGATAAAACTTATTTTTTTCTGGTGTTTCCTGTAACAATTTTTCTAAATTTTTAAATTAATTAAATAAAAATTCATAGTGGCGAAACTACTATACCGCGGGGGGGGGGGGGGGGGGTCAAAAGCTCAGTTTTTTTTAATCAGGTATTTTCGGCCTGTTTTTATGAAATAAAAGAATTATGGAAAACTATGATGAATGACTTTTTTTTTAGTCATCACTTATTTTATTATTTTCTCTACGTGCATATAGAGGGCACTTTGTCTAAACCTGCAGATTGGCCCAAAATTTGTAGTTCCGCCAGTGGTTTTATCTTCGATTACTTGGCTATGCGCGCAAACCGATCTTATCCTAATCCAACTAAACTAAGTCAACTAAGAAGTTGATACTGAGCCAGCTCTAGGTCTAATGCCTAAATCTGTCTGATATCAAAATTAACTGGGTGCTTATTAGTTACAACTTTGATACTACACCGTTTAGTAAAAATTGGTAGAACCTCGAATCTTAATTATTGGTTAACAAATGTTGTTATGCCTATGCATTTCAGGAAATTGCGGATTTCGTTATTTGACGTCGACATATATCTACATGACATGTCTTACTGTTTGTGTCTGTCCTTTTCCTAAGTGTATTTTTATCTTCTTAGCTGTTTGATTGACGAAATTAATTCTGAAGGGTAAGTAAAGGATATATGCACTGTAGGTTCGATTAGATGTCAGTAGGTAGAACAGTTTTCAAAAAAGCAAAATCAATGCAACTTAAATTCTTGTTTTATTAACACAATATTTTAAAAATCTGTGTTTAAAATCTAATGCATATTTTCAATGTGTTTTTAATTTTTGCTAGTGCTGAGGAACAAATTAAACCGGTTGGTCTGAAAACGTACTTTGTGTAACATTTATACAAAACAAATATTTGTCAAGAATGGAATATTCTGATAATTGAAACCGGTTTACAAAACTGGTAAGTCGGCTTTTTGGATAACCAATAGCCGGATTTTTAAAAGGAGTATCTCCAAAAAATAAATAAGTAAAAATTATAATTTCCGAAACTAAAATAATAAATGAGAAGAAAAATAACATATAAAGTGGCAATAAAGTGAAAGTTTTAAATCAAAATTGTTTACGTATACCTAATGACTAAATACATTTTCAATGTTTGTTTATACGATTTTTATATCCCGTTCTGCACAAATATTGACCCGAACTACAGCGTGTATATGTGATCACCATCCAAGAGTTATATATTAATTATGATAATATTAATATTAACATCAATTTTTCATAATTTGATAAAAAATATGACGTGATATCTTTTCCTATAGAAATAACTGGGTACTAGGTATATACTAATATTTAACTGTGAAAAAATTTAAGTATTTGTTTTTATGAGGATATCATGTGACCCTTTAACTTTTCACCAAGCTGTTGTACGTTACGTGGCTTCTTTCTTGAAAATAATGAGTTTTCCAGTACTGACAAGAGATAAGTGATAAGTGACGTTAAGGATCAGAAACTGTACACTAAGAAATACTTTTTTGTATATGGTACAATGAACAGACATGAAGGTCCAAGTTTCTGGTAGTTCAAAAGCCCGGATTCTAGATCAGAGAGATCCTTTATTTTCGCGTAAGGGTGAGAAAGACGGGTTTGGTTTATACTTCGCTTGAGATGTGCTATCCTCGACCACTAAAAACAGGCAGCGCATGTTACGGCCATTGGGCCATGCCAGGAAGCTAATGTAGACACATTTTACACTTTTCCACGTGTGAATTTTTATATCGAAATTCACACAATCTTACTCTTTACCAGTGATGGCTCGTACTCTAATATTTAGGGTCGGCCGAGACTCAAGGCCAATCGAAAGCGGTTTTACAGTTGAGGGGTAATGAGGTAATCACCTCCCCCTCTCCCCCCGCCAAAGACCGGTCAAACTTCATGTGTAATTTACACGTTTTTACGTCGAAATTACGATTAAAAATTTGGCTACGAAACACTATAGCACAAGAGCGACCTGTTGGATTAGGTCTCTTGCATATCCATAGATAGATTATTGATGTAAACATAAACAATGTAATTAATACATTTAAAAAAATTGGACGTTATTCTATAACTATTTTACACTTATGCCACAAGTATGATAAAAATATACGTATTTATGTTGTTCGCATACCATTTATAATAAACTTTATTAACAAACTTTTTTTTGAAATAAATCCCTCTCCCCCAAGAAAGGATTCCTAAAATCGTCCTTGAGGCCAATGTGGTGTTAATTAGTGCCGCGTCCAAATATCGTCAAATACTAGTCTTTTATTTTTTTCCGTTTATTTCTTCAATGATAATTAGGTAGTTATCAACCTATATACAGCAGATCTAGGCAAGAGTATAAATTTAATAAACCAGAAAAAAATTTTAGTAAAGCGCTCTAGTCAGTCAATTTAATTTTTTGATATTTTAATTTATCTTGCCTCAAGAGGAAAATAAAATAGATGCCAAAGTGGAAGCTACATACACAACCAAAAAAGCACATTGTCCAGAAAGAACCACGATGCGGCCGGCCGATTTCTAAAACAAATAGCAAATGATATTTTAAAATATTCACTTGCACTTATTTCGTCACCACATTTGAACATGAAGTAAAACTTGCTAATATATTATATTAACCATCATTAGTCATGACTAAAGCAAAGAACTAACTAAAATTAATTTTAAAATAAGTAGCCTCATTTTATAACAATTAATACCTGTAAAATCGTAGATTCAATTGAGAAAAATTCCCGGTATACGGCCACATCGAGACAGGCCGGTGTAGTGTGATATAAGCTACGACGAACGTTATAGCCGAGGTAATAGCATGGGAAGTAGGCGAACGTACTATGTACCGCGTGAACTAGTAGATGAAGTATTGCATGTAAGATGATGGAATCGGCTGGCCGAGCCACCGTCTGTACTCTGTAATAAATATATTAGAATATCTGTAGACGGTGGCCGGCAGTCTGCTGTTAGTGGCGTTATTTGTATGTTAGTCAAGCAATTATAATAGGGACGCCTACCTATTTTGCTATGTGCCCAGGAAATAATAAACTACATTTTGGTTTTGTGCGTTTTTAGGATGTTTGCAAAACTATTGCAAATTGAAATATGAAAATATATTTACTTTTTTAAAAAGATAATTTTCCCTGTATATTTTCTGGTACGGCTCGGCCGACCCTGCCGCCCCTGACGAGCTGTATATATATATATATATATATATATATATATATATATATATATATATACATATATACATGCTCCTTATGAATTAAGGATATTAAAAATTGTGTCTTTTTTTCGAATGCTTATAACTTTTAGATTAGGTTAGGTTAGGTTAAATGACTGCTAATACTTTTTTTAAACAAGGTTAGCAACACATAATCGGTTGTTATTTTCAACGGACGTACAACTAAACGAATTGTTTCTTTTAAAACTGCAAAATTTTAACAGAAGTTTTCTAAAAATTAAAATTAGATAACATCAGTGGCATAGCCAGGAGCGAGGCGACGGGGCTCAACCCTATTCGTATAGCACAGCCCTAGCCAAGAATAATTTTGTAACTTAAGAACATATAGATAAGGAGATAGTGTTTTCAGCTGTAATTATTTTATCTTTTTACTATAAACAGGCTGCTCCAAAAATGTATTGCTTGTTTTTAGGTATCCAAGGAACAACAATGTAATTTTCAGTAGAACATCATGTATATTACCTCTCAATCAAATAGCTTATTTTTCAATTTCTTTTAAAATATTGTTTGATAAGTCTTTTTTTAAACTAAGACAACTATATAAAAACATACCAATCAATGCTTCTAACTAATTTAATGAAAATGGTCATGGAAAACAAAAATGATTGTTGTGAATATGACAAATATAAATCTGCTAACATAATAAAATACATAAAACATAACAGATAAATTATCACATTTTAATAAATGGAAATTACCTTTTAAAATGCAATTAGGATGTAAAAAAACACGATTACAGAATGTGGTTTCGGAAAATTCTTATGTATACCATAAGTTGAGGACTCGGCTAAATAACAATATGGTTTGCAATCTTCAGTCACCTCTTCAAGATACTGCCAAGCTTAAAAAGTTTTTTTTTAATTAAATTAAGATAAGTGTACTATATACTGAGCCATTCACTCTTCGGATTTAATTGTTTTAAATTTCTCTTTTAAAGACAACTTTACACATTTAGAGGAAAAAGTGTTATAAAAGCTACACTGGAAAACTTTGCATTCAAATCATTTATAAAATATATTAAAAATGTAGATAAAGTAGCATAAAAGTAAATGTAAAAACTGTTCCAGCTAAAAATCTTGGATTTACGGTTTGTGTCTTTCTTAGATATTTTGAATAAAGAAAATGTTGAGCAATAACTTAAAATATTTTGTTTTTTTTTAAGAAAAAATAAAATTACCTGAAGGCACTGTATTAAAAGTTACATTATAAACTTATGTAGAGTATCCGTACCGCTTTATCTCGATTTGTGTTGAAAATATAAAAAGGTTAAATACGAGATTGCTAGCAAAGTGATGTATTTTTACACGATATTAATTTAGAGTATACAGTGTACCCCAAGTAAAGTTATTATCCAAACGAGCATATTTCTCATTTTTTTTATTTTGCGTAAAGTTGTAACCATTTTTGGTTTGAAATATATTATATCTGAAGTTATTAGTATTCTAGCTATGATTTTTAAAATCAGTTTTTAGGAATTTTGAATCAAAGTAAATGAAAATACCAACGGAGATGGAAAAAAAATTCCGATGACCCCTATCGGGTGGTCCCTGTATGGTTCCCAATGGTACATATCTAACAGGTGATATCTACCTTACGATACTATCTGATGGCTTTTAAAAATTAAAATAGAAAAGTGCAATGTGTTTGTCCCATCACGATCATTTTTCTCTTCACACCAATTCTAAATGCGCAGCGATTTTTATTTATTCATGGCTAATAAAATTATAATTTTGGTTAAGAAGTATGAATTTATTTCAATTACATTGTCATCGTTATAAAGCAAATAAAAATATTTTGGTAACAACTTTACAACTTCAAATTTTCCATTCAAAAAGACTGAACATTTTTATATAAATATTCAAAATATTTCAGAGCAGCAAATTAAAAATGTCTTGAACTAAGTAAAAATTGCCCGACAAGGCAATTTTTTTACGCGACATAAATTGCCTATAAAAAGTAATAGGAATTTAATAGATTAAATAAATAAGAAGCAAATGGATACATTTTTATAGGAATTTTTATTTGCTGGAGAAATTTAAAGGTTGAACATAAGAGCTGCTTTTAAATAAACTTTTTCAAAATAACCCACAATATGACAGCTTGATAAAAAGTTAGATAACATGATCAAAATTTATAATCTCTAAACACTACCTTACACACAAACTATATTTACACGTTTTTTTATTTATATATATTTATATATATTATTTTATTATATAAAATGTTTTTCATAGATTCTGGGTCTGTTATACCTACATATTTATTTATAACTTTTTTATTAACATATGTCATCTAGTCTAACCTTCAAGTCTAATACTTTTGACTACCTGTAGCTTATTTTTCTGTAGTTTCATAGTTTTCTTTAGTTAAGTAGTGAGTGTTTAATATCGTTAATAAATAATCAAAAATGCATGTTTGAAAATTATAAATAAAATCGCATTTTCATTTTCATAGTTTAACGTATTCTTATACAAGAGCAGCCATCGTAGATAAATTATATCTTAAAATTTAATCTATCACAAATTAATTATGAAGAGTTAAAACCAGGAGTAAATAATTGGAAATGTGAACCAATAAATAAAATCTAAAAAATAAGAACAATAATAAATCGCTTTTTCCGTATAGATTTATAGAGGAAAATAGATGGGACTCCAGAAGATCAAGTAAGCCCGTTCAGACTCAACCAATGGCTAATCCGATCATCACCGTTACTGAACATACTCCTACTCCGTCACCGGAGTGCTTAAGAAGACAAGTAAGGTTTTGAGATATAAAATTAAAAATTAATAAATTGTAAATACATATTTATTTAGTGGTTAAATGTCTAGAAATATTAATAAAATATAGTGCATGCTAAAATTAATATTTTGTTATGAGAGAGACAAATCGAAATAATTAACAGTTTGTACAATAAGTTAACGAGCTGAACTGAAGCTTAATCACTCTGTAGAATTGTTAAACGATCCAGGAAATCATTAGTTCTTTATTTAAGATATGCTCGACAGTTTTTGAAGAAGCAGTGATATTGTCTTATAATGATTTATTAGCTGGCCCGGCAGACCTTCTACCTTTTCCGTTAGATGGCGCGATGAGTTTCCAGTGGAATTATAAAAATATAAGGCGCATTCACCACATCATCCATAGTTGTTATTGAAGAAAAACATATGGGTTTAATAAAAAAATACTCAATAAAACAATACAAAAAATTGTGTTGAAAGTTCTCGGTAACCAGATTTTCATTTAAAAAAATCATGTAAATTGGTGCAGTACAACTAGGTACGTTTAGTAACCTATTAAAATGTATATTTTGACAGATAATTGGATTATACATTGTATACTTGTTTTCATAGTCGTATTCTGTGCAAAATTCCCTTTTCAATGATGTATCACAAGTTATATTTTTTTTTCCAAAATGGCGGCCAGAACACTGGTTTTCTGCAAAACGTTATATTCACTATATAACATATAAAACAAAAGACAGTGTCAAACTTCTGAGGTGACCTGATTCAAATGGAACTTTTTAGGTTAGAAAAAGCATGAAAGCATGTTTTACAGGTATGGGTATAAAATGGACAACCTAGGCCTGGTCATATTTAAGTTTAATTGTTATAAACAAATCTGACACATGTTGAGACTAAATAGAAGACTTAGTTATTTTCTACTAAAAGTGGTAGGTAAATAAATCTAACGTAATTCAACCAATAAAAATGATAAATTTTGATTAAGTGGTTTCCCCGACAAAAAATTATGTAGCTCGGAGGAAAAATCGAAATATTGTTGTAATTTAACGACAAAAGGATTAACTTGTGGCACATTATTGGAAACGTAATTTAACGTGAAATTAAATGGATAAATAAAATATACAAGGTCCAGTTTAAATTTTGACAGAAAATTTACATTAATAGTACATTTTTATTTTTTTTTCGAAAAGGGGTAATATTTTGAAAAAAAAACACAATAATATGCTTTCATGATTTTTCTAACCTAAAAAGTTTAATTTAAATCAGCTCACCTCAGAAGTTTGACACTGTCTTTTGTTTTATATGTTATATGGTGAATATAACAATTTTCAGAAAACCGGTTTTAGTGCCGCCATTTTGAAAGAAAAATATAACTTGTGATACGTCATTGGAAATGGAATTTTACACAGAATACGACTATGAGAAAAATATACAGGGTTCCATTTAATGTATTAAGGTTTGGGTCACTTCCGGTTAAACCGAAAATGATGTATAATGCAATTATCTGTCAAAATATACATCTTAATAAGTTACTAAATGTACCTGTACCTAAATGTAATTAGTGTACCCTATGTTCTGTGTCACCCGGTATATTGATATACCATTGATGCCAATTGGTCTTTGGGTTATTTAAGCTCCTTATAAACTCACCGTTACTTTGTAACAAGTTTATTGAATATATGCACGGTAGTCTTTAACTGATATTACTGCATTTGTTGCGAAGTATTTTCGAAAAGCTTTGAAAACTTGTTTTATGTCATTTTTATTTTATGCACACTGTTTAATATTTGTATTTGTTGTATCCCTAGTATTTTCACATTTAATCATCGTATATTTGTTACACAATATTGCTGATTTTTGGCGTACTTATTTCATCTATCGTCCAGGGTACTTTTGACTAAAAAGAAATTATTAATTCTGAATTATTCACTTGCCAAAAGCATGCTATGATAAAAATCATTCTGTACCATCCTTCTGTAGGTAGATTCCTCTTTAGGTTGCTTATACGTTATTTTTAAATAGAAAGAATGTTTTCAAGCCGAGTTTTTGTCACTATGACTGTGAGTACCTGCAGTGGTTGACAGATATATTTTCTTCAATCTAGTTGAGTGCGATCAATATTCCATCGTCATACCATATTGGTAATATTGATAAGAACAATCAGCTTTCTAAAGACGTGAAAACTCTTTTTCTATGTTTGTTTTTGAACATTGTTGGTGTTTAGACCACACATCACTTTCTTCTATTATTAAAAATCAGAAACGGCAGCATTTTCTGGAGAAAATCGTTTATTTATTTAAAAAATAATAAAAGTTCATACCACAAAACTTGATACGGGAAGGCAAATCGTAATGCTGCATTTAAAAAGGTGTTGGCATGTTGCCAGATTTACTGAATCTTCTAAAAATATTCCTGGTTTCTAAATTTTAATGAAAAACGATATTTATATTATAGTAGAGTGCACTTCGCACGCTATCGTTCAGCCTGAAGGTACTTTAATGCTTAAAATGTTTGACATTGGTTTTTTGTAGAAGGTGTCTTATAGTTACTAACATCGTTCGTCTTAAAAATAGTGCTATTAATTACATGCAATTCGGTAAAAACTGGCAATATTTTCTATACAAATTATATTTTTTAAAAATTTATGAAAATTAGGTTTAGCACGGGCCTTTATGTGCTCCTGAAACACAAAACTATGTTTTTTTCAGTTCGACTGGCGCTGAATTTTAATTATTTTTTAAAGATTTTTGTGTTCACACCGGGATATCTTGAAACATTTTAAAATAAATAGTAAACTAAATAATTAATTATATCTGCGATACTATCAATGTTTCAAAATCTCCATCATTCCAAGTTGCGTCGATTCGGAATGCGTTGCAGCGGTGGAGATACTTACAAACACTTGAGATTGTAATATCGAGTCACTCTGTTATGTATATTTAACGAACGTTTCGCGAACTACCGAACGCATAATTCCGTGTTTACAAAAGTATATTTGCCGGAATATTTATGGAGCTGTACTGCGATTTAGCAAAGTAGGCTTATGTATATATTGTAAAAGATAAATAGATATTAACATAATCTCTAATTAATCACCCAAATACAAATACTCAGTAATCAATATTTTCCTTTTCTCCATGTACATTAACTAAATTTTCCTGACCTTTCGTTTTTTTGTATGCTAAACTACTCTCGTACGTCTTTGTCCCTAGACAGGCACACGATAATATGCATTCCAGATTATTTTTCTTGCAAGAACATAGCTTACTAACACCATATGAAAAATGCAAAAATTTAGAAAAATAACCATATCATACTAAAAAAGAATTACCTACATTTTTTACCTTGCATAGTGTTAAAATTCTTCTCTCTTCTGGAAATCTTGGCAATATTTGCAAAACTGGTGTTATGGTCTCTTCTTCAATTGTCCAGCCATGCTTCGAAATCTAGCATCTCGGGTTGAAGATTTAAACTTTTTAACCAAATATTTTTTTTGGTACTTTTGAACAAAATCTAATTGATATCTTTAAGCAAAATCTATTGATATCTTTACTAACTATGACAATATACACTGTATGGGAGATTTTAATATTGATTTCGTGAAAATAAACAACTCATTAAGGCATCAATTATTATCAATTGTTGAACCCCTAAACTTAAGTCAAATAATAACAGAACTCACTCGTGTGAATAATTTATCATTCTCCTTAATTGACCTCATTTTTAAAAACTCGTGCAATATTATTAACAAAGGAACTTTTGATTTCCCTTTTTTGGATCATTTGGCAGTTTTCTGCGAATGAAGTACTCTCCAATTACAGAAATACCTCGCAAAATAACGTTTAGGTCCTTAAAAATATTAAATTAGAATACTTTCAATGCGATCTAGAAATGCTTCTACTAGACCTCATTTATAACATAAATGACATTGATGACAAAATGTATTTTCATCATACGTTACTAGACTTATTTGATCATCATGCGCCGGTACGAACTCTCTCCACTTGCAGAAATATGGGAATATTACAAACAAAACAGGAATTATACTACCTTCGTAATTAGGAATGAAAAAAGGGCTTATTACAAAACTTCATTTCGAAATTCAACAGTCAAAGAAAAATGGAGGGAACTGAACAAACTTAGACCTTCAAAACTAAAAAATATACCTGACTCGTTTAAAAATGTTAACAACTTTAATAAATATTTTGTCAGTTCTCTCGAGAATACTGACACGACTAATGATGAGCTTGTAAACTTTTATTTCAACAATGTGAAAGCAAATACACTTAATTTGTTTGAATTTCAGGAGGTAGGATATAGTGAAATTGTATCTATACTTTTAAAAATAAAAACAAAAGCTTTTGGCGCGGATCAGTTGAATATCACACTAATACATATGTGTTGTCCTCACATTGTCGAATATCTCAAACATATTGTAAACGAATGTATTTCAAGACATTATTTTCCCATTGCGTGGAAAAAAGCATTTGGTACCCCTCTTCCCAAGGTAAATAATCCTACCGACATCAGTGAGTTCCGATCTATCAGTATTTTGCCAACTTTTTCGAAAATTATTTAGGGGATATTAGATAATCAAATTCGTAGATACATTGAAACTAATAATATTTTGCTCCCAAAGCAATCGGGTTTCAGAGGTGGCTACAGCTGTACCTCTGCAATGGCTGATATAACAGATGATATCATTTGTAACCGCGACAATAATGAAATAACTGCCTTAATATTGTTGGATTTCACAAAGGCATTTGACTTCGTAAATTTTCTCAAAAAAGCATATTTTGCACTGAAACTAATTTACCCACACAGACAGTATCTTGAAAAAAAATGTAAAAAAAAGTTTTGTGTGATTCTTTAGTGCTTTCACATTGTAATCACTGCGACAGCGCTGATGGTCCCTGTTTAGATTATAATAATAAACGCAGAATTCAAAAGATCGAAAACTCCTGCATTCGACTGATATTTGGAATAAAAAGACGTATTGGAGTGTCTCACAAATTAAAAGGAATATCATGGTTAAAAATGTATAATCGGCGTAAACTGCACTCGACACTATTTTATTATAAAATTATTAAATTTCAATCACCCCCGTATCTTTACAATAAAATAACCTTTCGTACAGACGTTCGTCTCTCCCTCTCTCTCTCTCTCTCTCTCTCTCTCTCTCTCTCTCTCTCTCTCTCTCTCTCTCTCTCTCTCTCTCTCTCTCTCTCTCTCTCTCTCTCTCTCTCTCTCTCTTTTTTTTTTCTCTCTCTCTCTCTTTTTTTAATTTTAAATCTTCATATCTGTCTTTCTTTTCTCAATCCTGATTGCTTACTACATTTTAATTTGTAGCCATGTTATACATACTTTTCATAAATTTCTGGCCGCTTTGTTTAAATAGTCTGCTTGTGTGCAAAACTTTATGCCGTACTTTTGTTTACTTTTCTAAAAGAAAATATGTATACATCTCTATGTTATTATTATGTTTGTATTGAAGTAAACAATAAACGATTATTACTATTATTATTGTTTTTATCACTTGTTGTCTCACAGTATTCCTGTGGTTGTATTTTATACTGACGAGATTATACCAAGTCAGTACAAAAAATAAAAATAAAAAAAAAATTGGAAACAAAAACAACTATTGTGTATTAAGAAATGATCTAACGATGCTACATGTTTTCAAAATGACCTATTTTGGATGTTCCTGTGAATGTCTGTATTAATTCCTAATTGAGAAAAAGGCGGTGTAAACGTTGTTGGGGTGAGACCTATCTCTCTCTCTCTCTCTCTCTCTCTCTCTCTCCTCTCTCTCTCACAGCCTTTTTACTTCCATTGCCTCTCTCTCTCGATCTTCTCACTGTCTCTCTTTGGACGTTCTCGTCGTTGGGGACAGCCATCTCTCTCTCTCTCTCTCTTCTCTTTTTTGGATTGAAAGGTGATATCGGGTCTGTTTGCGGGGATTGTTTTATCTGTGTGGATGTCAATGTCCCAGTAGAGCTTGTAGTCTTCGTTTTCAAGTATGGATGTTGGTGTATAATGGTAGTAAGGGTCTGTGTTCTCCGTTAGTTTGTATGTTGTGGCTAATGCTTGACCTTCGCTGCTGAGTTGTGTCTCGCGGTGTATTCAGTTCCGGCCATTATTCTACATCCACTCTCTCTGCTGGTGACATCTCCTACATCTCTCGTCTTCAATGGTTGTGTCCTTGATTATGTACTTTCGGTAGTTTCTGGTTGCTATGACTTTGTCCTGGATGGCAAGCAGGAAGCGTTCTGTTTCGGGGAACAGCTGCCCTTCTTGTAACCACGTATATGAGAGCTTTTTATATATGTAATCTTGCTTTATGTGGTATCTGTGTCTTCCGTGAAGTGTTTATTCAGACCAGGCGTTCAGCTTTTCTAGTCGTGATTGGATGTGACTGTGTGCGTCTGCTGCGTGGCTCATTTCAGACAGGTCCAGCGGTGTATAATTCTTGTCTGCCTTCACTATTGCCTTGTAGAGATTAGTTTGTTTGTTGTGGAAGGATTTTCATGAGTTCGTAAATTTGTTTTTTATTTAGCGATTGTATATCTATAATTTCCCTCCCTCCTTCTTTTCTCTCGATGGTGAGCCTTTCCTTGCATGCGTTGGGATGTACAAATACAAATACAAATACAAATAATTTTATTTCCAAAAAGACACGTTAGTGTATGGAATTCGTCATCTATAAAAAATTGAACATGTTTACACTAAGTAAATTTATAAATACAATTATTGAGCAAGAAACTCGTCTATACTGTAAAAACACTTATCGAGTAAAATATTTTGAGCTTATTCTTAAACATATTTGCACTAGTGCTTTCTTTAATTATATTAGGTAACTTATTAAAGAGTTTTGGTCCTAATTTAAGAATAAAATTTTTGCATAAATTCAATCTGTTGTAAGACAGTGAAAACTGATTATTAAACCTAGTGGGGTAGTTATGGAAGTTATTATTCCTATAAAACAAGTAACAATTCTTAAAAACGAACAAACATATTTCAAACAAAACCACATATGGTACTGGCAGGATCTTGAACTCCTTAAAGTATGACTTACAAGAAATAGAAGGAGATACTCCCGCAATACATCTCACTATACGTTCTTGGCTTTTAAACACTTTCCCGGCATGTGGTGAAGTTCCCCAGAACTGGATACCATATAATATACGTGAATGTACAATAGCGTAATACACACTAATGACTTGTGACAAATCCATGATCAGCCTAAGGCTACGTATAAGATAACAAAGGCTATTTAGTTTTGGGGCAACATACGAACATTGACACTCCTAAGACAAATTTTCATCTAAGGTAACGCCAAGGAATTTATGAGATTTAATTCGCTGGAGTGGGTGTTCATTTAAATTTAATTGCAGATCGAGATTACTACGATTTTGGGAAGTATGGAATACCATGTAATTAGTCTTTTTTGCGTTTACGAGTAACCCGTTTAGGGTAAACCACTTGTAGAGTTCATCCAGAGACCTACTAGAAGCTCTGTTAACACTTTCACAATCCGCATACATAGTTATGTGGCTGTGGACTACTTCTAGAGGCATGGGATTCACGAAGAGCAAGAATAGAATTGGGCCGAGGACAGAGCCTTGCTGCACTCCGATATCTACACTCAAGTTCCCCGAGCACGCGCTGCCAGACACTTCAAGTGAAGTATTTTTAATTTCCACAAACTGTGTATGCTCTTTTAAAAAATATGAAAACCAATTCAATATTAAGTCTCTAATGCCATACATCTCCATCCTACGTAGAAGCGCATGATGTCCAACTTAACTTTCTGTGTTTAGTGAATTCAGAGCGTATGAGAATGTGAATGTTTTCTATGTCTGTGTGTGACCATTTAATGATACCAAACGAATACGTAAGAATAAGTATTGCGAAGGTGTTAATAGCTTTCGTTAAATTTCTGGAATTCAGTTTTGTTTTGAGTAGCTTGGTGAGTCTGGTTTTAAATTCCGTCTTGAGCTCTGATTTGATTTGAGTGTGGTTAATTTTGGTGCTTTGATGGAAGCCTAGGTATCTGTATGTTTCTTCTTTAAGCATTTATTATTATTATTATTATTAATACTATTATTATTATTAATAGTTTGGTAGTAAGCCCGAAGACAATGTTAATGCACTACCTACAGCACAAATCAATGAATAAATACTGCTTACCGCTAGGGATGGCAAGGGCACAGATTAACAACCAACCTGTGACAACGGTAAATCGATATATTGAATACATCGATATATTTCTTAATATAAATCGATATACTTATATCGATACGTTGTTGCGATACATCGATATATTAAAAATATCGCAACGAAAACAAATGGAATAAATGACATGAAAGGTGATATTATTGACTCTTTTGCATCATTTCCCGGAAAAGTAAGTTGGGGGAAATGTATATTAAAATGTCCAAGAAAATCCTTGATATTTCCAGAAGAATATAAAATGTTATTGGAAATCTGCTACAATTTCGAAACAATAATTACATTTTGTTGTTTAAATCCGACTTCCCCGAAAACTTTAAAAGTTAAAATTACAGAAACTTTTCTGACGCTTCCATATATTTTTAAGTTAAAAGTAAGAATAAAGACCTAACCTACAATAAATCCCTTCCTTTAATTTGTTAAATCTATATGTTTGTTTAGCTTGTAGCAATACATATAAGTATAATATATAAAGTGTTCTAAAAGGAGAAAAAATATATCTATTGCTTTTTTTTACTGTTTTTACTGAAAAATTAAGAATCGATTACCTAGTACTTAGCAGAGAAAAATATCTTTTAGTTTTTATAACTAAAAGTCGCAGAAGAGCCCGCTCGGATTGAGCGAAACACACGGTCCCGCTCGTATCAACACGCAAAGATTATTTTGGTCTTCAGTTTATCTAAACCTCGCGCCGGTTTTGCTAAAAAAACTCTAAAAATTCTATAAACACCACAAAACTTGTAGCACATTTGAGAAAAGAAAAAAAATCATTCTGTTATATATAGACTGTGTTTGAAATCATGAAGAGTGAAGATTTTAAAGTAGTGGGAGCAAATCTGGTCGCGGCTAGTGACATTTTCCTGCAGATTTATTGCAACAAATTGTTTTATTGTTTTTTGCTTAGTCCTAGTAAAACCATAGAGAAACAAAGGGTTTTATTTTGCATATGGCCATAACGCTGAACTGAACCCCGCAAATGGTGCAAGGAATGTAATGGAAGTTACATTTGCGCATTAATCAAATTTTTTAATTGCCATCCCTAGTGACGGCAGGCAAGGCAATTCAAGTACGGAAATAACCCAGTCCAGGCGTATATATGGACAATACGAACGCGCGCTACCACCTTGTTCGCGCGGGAAAAATAAAAACGCAAACGGAAATGCGAGCGACGTTATTTAATTTATATAAAAAATTTCAAGCTTACGCTCTCCGGTGACCGAGCGGCAAGACCGCGAATTTTGCTATAAAATGGCATACTCAAAGATTTATTTAAATATTTGGTTCACTGTTTTTCCTAAAAATATGCAGCAAACACTATCAGAAAGAAAAAACCCTACTCTATTTTTTTTTAAATAAGTGTTTTCGTATCATCAATATTTTCGAAGATATCGCGGTGTGAACACAAAAATCTTTAAAAATAATTAAAATTCAGCGCCAGTCGATGATAAACCTAAATTTCATAAATTTATAAAAAATATAATTTGTATAGAAAATATTGCCAGTTTGTACCGAATGGTCCGTAATTAATAGCACTATTTTATGATGCGCTTAACAGGGAATCCGACGATTTTTTGACGACAAACGGGGTTAGTAACTATAGGACACCTTCTACAAAAATTCAATGTAAACCTTTTAGTTCTAAAGTGCTTACGGGTCCAAGAAATAGGCTTCATAAACGGTCCCGGGCACTCTACTATTCAGTGCAATCGGTTGGTGACTACTACTTTAATAAACTATAACCCCAACATATCGGTCTCTTAGTTTTTCTGTTTCTGAGTTATAACAATTAAGCGTTTTTGGAAAAAAGTTTTGAAACCGCTCTTTTTCTTTTAAACCAGGCAAAACGCTCCCATAAATTTTAATACAGGGAGATATTTGATCACGAAAATTCAAAACAGAATCATCTATGTTTTTACATTTTCCGGTATTTCTACGGATACCGATTTTTAATAAAAAGCTGTGTTTATTGTACTTTATTGCTAATGTTTATCTTGATATAACTGATCAGGTTTATTTCTAGGAAGAGGATCCAACTTTGCCAAACTTGTCAATATTTTCCCAAACCCTCAATCTGTTTCGTTTTAATGAAACACCATCCTCTTTTTAATGTTGCCATTACGAATGAAACTTGAATTTTTAGTATCTTAATTTTTTCCCCAAAAATATATGCGTGTCATACCTTGAAAAGAAGTGACAAAAAAAAAATATTTTTAAAGTTCTTTTTTTAAATGCAGTAAATATAAGTACAGTACTTAATTTAAAATAAAATCGGAAGAGTATCGATAGATTTAGCAACGTTGTCCATGTTCTTTTTTAAGTTGGCATCTTAAATTACCTTTGTAAAAATATTGTGATTTTAAATTTCAAAATTAATGAAAAAGTTTCATAATTTGTTGAGTTGTCAAGATTCGGATTAAAGTGAAAATAAAAAATGATATTTTGAAAATGAGCATTAGTAGTCCATTGCACTAAAAATAGTTATTTATTTAAAGTAAAAGATGCACTATTAGCTGCAAAAAAAAAAAACGGAAAACCGCACAAGAATGCTGATATTGTTTTAATTTTGCATTTTCAGTTTTCTATATGTAGAAAATTTGGTGAGAACAACTTTTTAGTTTCTAAATATACGAAAAGTTTTGGTACATTTTTTGAACTTACCTTGATTTGTTGTATCGCATTTTATTTTCAAATAGAAGCGTTTCTTTATGGGCATAAAAATGAAAAATGTCTGAAATAATCGACCTAAGTTTAGTTTACCAACACTGTATAAGATGATTGCTATTTCAAGATGTCAATATTTTTAGCTGAAGATCTATATGTAGTAATGATTCCGCCGTCAGTGATTTTACATTCATTATCTATTTACAATATTGCATCTAGTACAAAAATGCTCTTTCTTGTGTTAAAATTTCTCACAACTGCATGGTATTTTTCAATAGACATATCTTAAAAAATTTTTATGTTTCAGGGATCAATTGACAGTCAAATTGACGGTACAAGCCTTTGTGGTCGACTAGGTCAGTGGCAACAAGAAAGAAAATCTAGCCTTACAAGATCACAAACTGATTCCAATATCACTTATACCAGCGAAGATATTCCCGAGGCTCCAGGGGCAGCGTGTTATATCACAAAAGACGGTGATATCGATTTTTATGTAGTGCTAAAGGTAAAAAAAATGCTAACAAAGACGAAATTTGTATAATAAAAAACATATATTTCAGGCAGTGTATCGAACCTCACTAAGAGAAAGTTCGTCCTGTACATTACGGGTTTTAGAAGTCATTTTAAACCTTTTAGAACTATTAATGGACATGGGTATCTTAAAACAAACGTCTAAAGAAGAAACACAATCCAGTCCCCCTGAAGAAGAATCTGAAATTCCTAAAAAGTCTGATAAAGAAAAAATGCCGACTAGTGCCACACACACATCTTTTGGAGGGGAGAGTTTTATTAGTGATCAACCTATGTCATCGCATAAGCTTGTTATGAGCACTATTGTGAGGTACACATAACTATAAAAATATCATAATGTGGTTGTGTTAGTACAATCAGAAATATTGTTTTATTTCAATTTGGAAATTTGACTGTATGAAATCGGCATCTAACTAGGACCTAGTTACTAACTACTTAACAAAAAATACATTCATGTATTGAGTGTCTGCCCAATACCTTAAGTTTAATATTAATTTCAAGTCGAATTTCCAAGATGAAATAAAATATTATATTTTATTATCAGTGTTGTTTCTTGAAATTGGTTTTATATTTCTATAAAAAAATATTATTTAATTCTTTTTAATTTTATTTATAAGTAGTTGTACTGAAAAGGTCTCCTTTAAAATTTTCGATTCCTAAACCTTGATTAAGATGTCGGAGGTGGGGCCAGGTAAAATAACTCCGACAAAATAGTCTTCTGACAAAATAGCTCCTCGGCAAAACAGCCTTCTGACAAAAAATGTATCATCAAAGTAATAACAGTAATTTATTTATATAATTTATTATAATAAAATGATATTTGAAATATTGCGCAAGTGTTGGAGAACATTGTCATTTTTTGTGTTGTCTTACAAGCATTTCAATTTGTTTATTTAGTTGTATGTATTTTTTCATTTTTTCTTGGATGCTTCTGTTTTATTCATACCTGTATTGTACCTTGTTAAATCCGTTTCTACCTTATCGTGTTCTTTTTTTAGGTATTCCATCATTTTGTAAATACATGGGTGTAGTCTAGTGTATTTTGAAATGCCCTGTGCCATCCTTAAACAAAATTGTTTGTTCGTGGGAGATTAAACTTTACTTGCTCGTGTATGTTCCGGAGTGATAGAAAACACTGCAGCCATTCTCTTTTTTCTTCTTTTCTTTCCGATGTAATAGTCCTCTCACTAACTTAATAGTTATTCAATTTCTGGTGGGCAAAGCTCTGCTAACGTTTCAAATGCCATTCGTACATCATCTGGTGGAATAAAACTAAGGGCTAATAGCATTTTGATATGTGTTTATACATTTTCTTCATCTCGGTATGGGTTAGTTAGCGGATATTCTTGAACCTTACGCCAAAGTGTCTGTCCTAAATGAAAGAGACAACCAACTATCTTTGTGGTAGGAAATACATTGCGAATTGCATTATGTACTCCTTTTCGAAAATCTGTGAGAATGCATCGTGGGGATAAAGTTGATTTAATTTGCTTTATTTTTGCTTCCCTCGTAAATGGGAAGTAGTCGTGAAAAAATCACCTTCCGAGATTGTTTCAGATCTTTACGTTTCACGGTCTATAGATGACGAAAAACATGTTTTCTCGATTCGGTCGGTCTGTCTGTTCGCGGCATAGCTAAAAAACTGCTCATCAGATTTACTTAACATTTTAGTCAAAAATTAAGGCTAATATGGGGATGAGCTGGTAATATTTTGATGAAAATCCAATATACAGGAATAAGATGGCGGCCTAGTAAAACGTTAAAAAAATATTACTAAAAAACTACTTAAATAATTTATCTTAAATTTTGCAAAAAAATCAAGTATTAGGTAGGGAATAATTGATAAAATTTCGGTACGAATATATAAGATGGCGGAACAAAATGGCGGCTTAATACAATATTTAAAAATTCGTCCTGAAAAACTACTGAATGAACTAATTTTAAATTGTGTACCATAACTAATTGTAGTATAGAGATGAACTAGTAATACTATGATACTAATTCAAAATAGCGGAACAAAATGGCGGCCAAATAAAATGTTTGTAATCTGAAAAAATCATCCTCTAAGGTATTACATATCTTCGCGTTTTAGCGGCTCTAGATGCCAAAAAATATGTTTTATCAATTCCCTCAGTCTGTCTGTCCGTTTATCTGTCTGTCTGTTAGTTCGCGGCATAGCTTAAAAACTACTCATCAGAATGACTTCAAATTTTAAAAATCTAATATGCCGAAACGAGTGAAATGTTAAAAAGATTATTACTAAAAAAAACTAATTATCCAATTTACCTGAAATTTTGCACAACAATCAAGTGTTACATAATGAAATGGTAACATTTTGATATGAATATAAGATAGCAGCCTAAAGAAACTACTTATTTGATTAATATCAAATTTTGTGCAGGCATTAAGTGTAATATAGAGATAAACTGGTAAAGTTGTGTTACGAATTCAAGAAAGCGGAACAAAATGGCGGCTAAGTAAAATCTTTAAAAATCAACGTAAAAAAGTCTTTTTATTCAACTGACTTTAAATTTTGGAGAGAAATTAAATATGATATATAAGAATAAACTGGTACGAATTCAACATGACAACAAAATCGCGGTATATGTAAATGTAAAAACTTCTTATTAAATTTATTTTTTATTATGCCCAAAAATCAAATGTGGCATAGAAATTCGTAAAATATTGGTAGAAATCCAATATGTTAGAACAAAATGGCGTCCAATAAGAATTTTTGAAAAGACTCTTCACTATTCCTAATAAAAAGTAAGCTAGGCTAATGAGGTTTCTGTCGGTGATCCTCATCGATCTGTCACACTGGGAATATCATATGATGTATGTGCAGCAGCAGAATCAAGAATTTAATTTCACTCTGATATTCTCTTTATAATAACCCTTATTGAGATTCGGTGGGGGTATTATCTGCATATTAAATAATTGGGGGAGTTTTAGTTAACGTCAAAAAAAGAAAGAATTTTTTTATATTAGCATGTACTATGGGATATAACAATTAAAGACCATTTACAATTATTTTAGCTTAGACAGGGAGTTTGACTTTGGGCTCACTTTGTAAATTTCGTAAAAAACATCCATAAGATCCTAGTTTTTTTTCGTTGCAAACATTTCTTATATCAGTATTCTTCTCCATTTAGTGCATACCTTGATTTTATTGATCAAACTACGGTTGCTCCTATTTGAAAAAAAATTAGAATTTAAGCTAGAAAGCAAACGCAATTTTTACACTTAACACAAATTAAACAAATATATTGCTTTCAGGGTATTAAAGCATCTAGGCTGTCCTCATGGTTGTGCAGATGGACAGAGAGGCCCAGCCGCAGAATTTTTGAGAACTCAGTGTCAAAACATTTTGACCAGGTTGCATAAATCTAACCAAAAACAGTTTAAAAAGTTTTTAAGGGAATATATGAAAGCTCAATCCCTTACAGAAATCTTAGATGTACTGCATGCCTATTTGGGATACTGTGTGGATCCAACATCTTTACTCTCTCCTTTAAGTAAGAAACTGAAGCTTTTGATGCTAAATTTCTATAATTATACAATTCTAGCCGTAGGTGGTACTGGAGGTGTGAGAGGAATAGAAGGTCATGTAGTCAGTCACTGCTTTAAACCATTAGTAACAAGATTTGTAGATGCTTTGAAAGAAATTCGATCTCCAGATAATATGGTAAGTAGATGTTGAAATTGCCCGTCAGTGAACATACATATTTAATTATTTATTGCCTATGTATAGGGCTTATATTGCGAGATAAGACAATTAATGACCTACGTGAAGGAAGGTCATGGTGGCGCATTTAGAAGGGTCGCTCTCAGTGCATTGATTGACACAGCAGAAAGAAACAACAAGAAAGGAAATGTTCAAACTACACGGGTAATTAGGTAATCTATTACAACTGACAAAAAAAATAGCAAAGTGTACTTTTCCCATTTACTCGTTTTAGGCATATGCATCAGTCTACTACCAACGTTGATGAGAACGATATTGATCCTCAAGGAGAAACTACTTACACAATTGATGATAAAGGAGTGGTTAGAAAGTTATTGTTTAAGAAAAGGAGCACTTCTTCCACTTGTCCTGTAAGTTAAAAGAATTAACATATCTAAATTATCTAATAACTATTTTTTTAGAGTTTGTTAGAGACGGAGACAGAAGATTTATCCAAATCTAATCAAAGTCCCTTAGGTAATCTGAGAAAAAAGCATCACATTCTTACTCCTAGACAGAGCGAAAAAGCACTGGGCATTGCGATAGAGAGCATAACAATAAAATCGCAGAAAAAATCCAAAATGGGTTCTTTGACAAATTGGTTTAAAAAAGGTGATTCACAGTCAGTTGATGATTGTGATCTTCCTGACAACGGTGATAGTTTTAATGATTCAGCAAGTTTTATAAGGTAATGCAAAATGAAGTTATATACCCTTTTATTTCTTTAATCAGTATTATATGTTAAAAATAGTATATTGGCACTACCCAGGTTATATCGTATAAATTACTCTAAATCTTAGAATTAATCTAACTAAACTGCTGGCCAGATGAAACCGATCACCCAAATTTGCACAAGCAAGCAAGTTGTCGAAAGCAATACCATCACGCGGTTTTCGGGAGTTATTAGGAAATTTTCCTTCAATTATGTTAACGTGTCCATCTTACTGTTTTTCTTTCAAGGGAACTGCTATATACAGGGCGTTAAATAGGACCTTTGTAATTCCCCAAAAATATATTGCTTCCGAAAATCAAAAATAATAATTTTAAGATATTCCTGGTTTTACTAAAGTGTTAAGGGCACTTCTAAGAAAAAAACCATGTTGGCGGTTTTTTGATATCTCAGTTATTTTCAAAAATATATTATAATATAACTTATCTCCAACTTACCCAAAAACATCTGATTGGCAGACTTTTTCAACATTATTCAATTTAACTAACATATATTTACTCTCTCCTTAGCCGGCCATTTAAATATAATATACAGGGTGTAGCAAGATTGTTGATTTTAAGTTGAGATCGATATCTGGCAATTCAATCATAACCTCTCATGTTAATGGTCTGCCACAAAAATGCTAATTATATTTTTTAAGGTTTTGGGTGGGATTTGTGTAGATGTGTCGATAAAAAAGGAAAGAAAAAAATAAATTTGTTTAAAATTCTAGGTTCATCAAAACATCAAGTTTTAATTTATTTCAACTCAATTTATTCACTGCATTTTTTACGTAGTTAGCTTCATTTCAGCAAGGGGCATATCTGAAATTATATGGCGGCTTTATATTCAGGGTGCTCCAAAAATGTGTTACAAGTAAAATAGCTCGGTAATCATAAAAATTTTAAAAAATGTTATATCCAAAAGCTATAGGGTCTGCTGAAAGATACTAATTAAAATTATTTTTGAGTATACGGGGTTGCGTATAAGTTTGTTACAAACCAAACTTACTACTTTTTAAATTGAACACCATGTATTTTATTCATGTCACCATGTCTTTTGACCATTCATACAATATAGCTTTGTTAGGGTCTATACAGGGTGATTCAAGATTTATTATAGACTTTTCTAAAAAATCATAGGTACATTTGACGCCCTGTATTTTTTCAATATGGACGTACAGTATCAGTTTATTACGCCAGATTAGTTGTCAATGTGTTCTTCTTTTAACTAACAGAATACAGAATAAGTCAAAACTCTGGGTTCATTGAAATAGCATTTTGAATATTATGTATTTCACCATCTTTTTTCAAATGCTATTGAATATTCATCATTTTAACAATATTGTAAAATACACTTTTCTGTAAAGGTTTAGTACAGTAAGAAGGTCTGGAACCTGGGTTTTACTTTCTAGAAACCTTAAGTCAGTCACACCGTGATTCACTAAGTCCCGGTTGAAATTAAAACGCACATCAATGTGCTTGGTTCTTTTGTAGAATTTAGGACTCCTTGCCAATTTGATTGCACATTGGTTGTCCACCCTCATAGTAATTGTCTCCTGATGGATTCCCAATTTATTGAGGAATAATTATTTGATTTTAACCACATTGCTTCTTTTCCACCTAGGGCTAGGGAAACGTATTTTGATTCTGTTGTTGATTGAGTTACATTTCTCCGTCTCTGACTTGTCCAAGTGATTGGACCAGTTGCTATTATAAAAATATAACTACTTGTAGATTTTCGAGTTTCTTGAAAACCTGCATAAGCAGAATTTGTATAACCAATTACCGATTTTAAATAAAAAATGTAGGAACTACATACATCACTTGCAAATCCAAAGTATTTCGTTTTCAGGGGCTGTTCTACCCCCTTATTTTTGCCTTTTATAAGAAAATGTTTTTTATATACATTTTTTTATCTTAATTCTCAAGAGGATGCTTCACCGATCTAGGGGCAATCCTGTATAGTGGAAAAACATGTTCATATATATATATTAAATGTGTAGTTCGTGTAATCTCACAACATTGTGTATAATATATCTTATAGAGGTATTATTTGCATAAACTTAAATATCTATTCCGTGCCATCTTCTCATTTTACATAATGTAGTGTAAACAGTTTGGCTTACTAAAGCTTGTCAAAACTCTGGGTTCAAGTTTTCTCGATAAATTCAAGTGGAACACCCTGTATAATTTATTCAATTTGGATACCTCTATTAATGCTCTTTTAGTTTTGTAAAGCGTTCCCTATATCTAAATCTAGTATTTACTGAGATATGTGTCATTTTATAAGCCATAATCCGTAATAATCCTAACATATAAGATGAAGTTAAAATCAAAGTTGTCATGGAAAAAAATAATTTCGTACCTGGCAAAAATAATTTTCTATAGAAACCAAGAACAATGTTTAACACCCTAATCACTTGTTACGCACTTGAAAGAATGCTCTAGAGTTATTTATAAAAGAACTTTATGAGGCAAACAATAATTGTTACTGCTTTCGCCAGGTACGAAATTATTTTGTTTTCATTCAACTTCGATTTTAACTTCATACTTAAATATTAGTATTATTATTTAAGAAATGACGAATATCTCAGTAAATACTCGATTTAGATATAGGAAGTGCTTTACAAAACTAAAAGAACATTAAAAGAGGTATCCAAATTGAATAAATTGTGCAGGGTCTTCCATTTGAATTTATCGAGAAAACTTGAATCCAGAATTTTGACTTACTCTGTATTCTGTTAGAAATGACTTAAGGGAGAACCTTTCTCTTTAAAAGAAGTACACATTGACAACTAATTTGGCATGATAAACTGATACTGTATGTCCATATTGAAAAGATACAGGTCGTCAAAAGTACCTCTGATTTTTTAGAAAAGTGACCATAAATCTTGAAATACCCTGTATAGACCCTAACAACCCTATATTGTGTGAATAGCCAAAAAAAGAATATGAAACACCATATAATAATATACATAGTGCTCTACTTAAAAATGACTAAGTTTGGTTTGTAATATACTCAAAAAAAAAAATTAATCGATATCTTTCAGCAACTTTCGGATAAAACAAATTTGTTCGTATAATTACCCAGCTATTTTACTTGTATACTCTGTTGGACCAACCTGTATCTAAAGCAGTCGTATAATTTGAGATATGTTCGTTGCTGAAATGAAACTAACTTGGCAAGATAGCAGTGAACAAATGGAGTTGAAATATATTGAAACGCGATGTTTTGATGTAAGTAAATGTATTACTAATGAACCCAGTAAAAAAAATTCAAAACCATCTCGTCGTAATAAACACATCTACAGAAATGATATCCTAAGCAATCGGCTGCTATTTACTAGTCATATTTGGAAAAAAGTAAAACAGTTTCACATTGTGTAACTTGGATTGCATTGATTTTTGATGTGTTGTGCAGTTGTCTACAAAAAACGACACTTTCATTTTATGCATAACTCATGCTTTTGTCAAAATTTTCAATTTTCGAAAATTTCGCTTGTTATCCATGATTTCTTGTTAAAATCATAGTCAAGCTCTAAGGATTTGATTTCTCGAAAACATCGTGGAGCCTTTCTTTTTCCTAAAACGACAGTTTCAGTTTTTCAGTTCTCTTTCTTTACTCTGCTTGCCACCAAAACATTTGTCATTTTTAAATATAATTATCTTATCTAGCATACATTTTAAAAATAATCCGGTCTCTTCACCGTTGAAAATGTTTCTTGGCTCATACCCATTCCTTTAAAACTTGCGAAAGTATAATTTCACGCCAATTTTTGCAATCCTCTTTATAAACTTCTACACTCTCACTTGACACAGTTTTTTCAACTATCCCATGACGGCCTTTAAATTAGTCTAGCCATCCAGAACATACTTGAAAATCCTTTTTTGAAAATTTTTGTTCTGATTATGCTGCCACATAAAAGGTAAGTTTTTTTCTGGCTAACTTCACCCACTGTATCAAAGTGTCATCAAAATCTTTAAATTAACACGTTTTAACCGCTTTCTATGAGATCCCAGTTCTTCGGATAGTGCGAGAATATGATGCCGATTTTTAAAAATTGTTGATAAACTACTTAGTGCAATGCCATAATATTTAATAGCCACATTCTGTTTAATTCCATTATCAATGTCTTTTAACATTTGCTCTTTACCGGTCAAATTTAAACCTGGCGCTTTCGGTATTTTTTACTCAAAAATTAACGCGTTTTTAAAAACCGATAACACGCTCCAACATCTTTTCAAGAAAAAAGTCAAGACTAAACTAAAATTTGAATCAAAATTGGGCGGCTTCGGATTCTTTATTTTTTAAACATATAATGAGAATTATGCTGAAACAGGAAAAACCCTAAGCAGAAATAAGATTATTTTTTGCCGTTCCAACCCATGTAAATTATTTTTACGACCAGACAGGCGGGGATAGCAGCCGGCGCGGCGCAATAAAGTTGAAGTAATTAGATGCATATTTCATTAAATAGAAGCTATTGGTAAAGTTTATTAATAAAACAGATAAAAATAACATTGGAAACTGTCAAAATGTCAAAATCTCGATGAAAAATTCGTTCCCTGAGTAGAAGTTCCACTGTATTATAAATAAATTATAGAAACATTGTTTTAGACAACCATCTAAATATTATCAACATAAAGGATCGGGTAAAAGCCATGTAAGTCATACATTGCAAAAAGCCAAAAGAAGAATAGATGACAAACTTAAATTCCTAAAGAAAGGCAAGAAAAAAGATGGGAGTATGGAAGAAGCCGGCGGAGGAAGTAAATGCAAGTATTACAAATTTTATAAAGCTTAAACAAACTAAAACGAAGGGATATGCTTAGCTAATCACCATTTTCAATATCTGCAAGTCAACTTAATCAAATTAGAAATATGTATGAAATCCCATTATTCTCTGAATTGTAAAGTAAGGCATTTTATTGACATTTTCTTCCTAAAATTCAAAAATGGCATTTTAACAGAAAATTTATACCCGCATTTAAGCTCGGTTTCTAAAGTAACTCTTATTTTGGTATTTGATGTTTTGACCTCGGTTTTTGTAGATTCATCTGAGTTTCATAAATATCGGGTTTAAGCCAAATTAGAGATTTTAAGTAATGAATTTGATTAGTTCTAATTTTTTTTTGCTAAAAAATAGCAAAATTCAAATGAGATTACTATACTGGAAATTATAAGTGTTAGAAATCAACACTTTATTAATATATTTTTATTTTGTAAAAATATATAGTAAGTGAAAGACGACTTCACCAAAAAGCCTTTGAAAAAATTGTAGGAACTGCCAAGTTACTCCAGCTAAAATAATCAGCTAGTAATATGTGGCACTTTATATGTCTAATACCAATAATAATAATAATAATTGTTGACCTTGAAATGTAAAATTACTAAAACTGTTTTCTGTATTTTTAGATTACAGTCGCAAAAACTCCTTTGAATTGGGAGAAAACTCTCGAGAATCTGAAGTAGTATTCCTTAAAGAAAGAAAACTAATACCGACAGGACTGGTATATAGTGGTACTCAAAGACTAGCGTTTTTATTAGAAACTTGTCCACCTGGAACAGTTCCCGACGCCTTTTTACTAGCATCAGCGCTGGATTTAGTAAGTAATATGAAAATATAAAACGGTTGTGAGAACCTCGTTTTAGCTTATATGTGCAATGCGAAAAAACTTTTAAATTTTATCACTAAAATTTTTATTTATTTCAATACTATGTGAAGGTACGTTATTCTTATTTAATTCTACATAGCAAATATTAAAAGCACTTGTCAGCTAATATTATATATAGGTTTTTTATAAAGGAAATAATGGTTTTTAAATCTACATGTAATTACCAAAACAAAAAATCTTAATATTTATTCAGTATAATATTAATGGTGCATGTTTTCAACCGACTTTTTATGCACAATGGATTTGCAGATAGACGTAATCATACATAACATTAACCAAACGGTTATTAATAAAATAAGATATAAATACTATCTATGTTATTGTGGTTCGCACTTTCATGACTTCTTTGTTACAATACACAGACTCATTTAGTACACTGATTCATTTGTGAATTGAACTCTTAATAAAACAGTCGCAGAAAGTTAAATATTGTTCAATACTTTAAATAATATTTGACTTGCTCTATGTTTAGAAATTATAACTTATTTTTCTTTACAGCCCCATTCAGCAATTGTAGCAAGAGCAGCATTGTTATTGGAATGTGCATATTTTGTTCATTGCTGTAATAAAGGTAAAAATTATTTATATGTGAACAATAACTTTTTTAACTACAAACGCAAAACTCGAATATATAAAACCCTATGTTTAAAGTGTAATTAAATTTATGTTGGCCAGAGTTCCAGAACTCAGAGATTCTATTTATTTTCGTTAATAATACGGACTGCATTAAAACAAAACTGTATCCACCTTTTACGCCAAACCAAAATTTTTTTAACTACTAATGAAAACTGGAATACATTAAGTCTACTATTTAAACTGTAATCTTAATATTGTTTAGACTTAGTGTGCTTAGAAAAACAAAAAATATCATTAAGGAATCTTTTTAGAAAGGGTTCAAATAAATACTCACATCTGCATTTTAAAACTGCAAAAAAAGTTAGAACATTCTCCAAAATCAACATCTTATGTTCTTAGTCCTTACAATTATATGTTCTTATTTCCTCTGTATCTATAAATAGGATATTAATAATAAATACAGTTCTTCTTTATCTTAAATAGATAATTCAAAAATATTCTATTTTATATTGTTAATTGTTATCTTCCTAATTAGACTCAAATCCAGGAAAAAGCAATTAAGGGCGATAAAGCATGAGAATGACATTGTGTTAAATGTATATGGTTATGATGATATGCATGTATTGCCAAAAGAAAACGAGACCACATTAATTTACTCTGTGTTATCCTGCTGTCTCGCCAATCATATAATCAAGTGCCTTAAAATAAATATTAGATAAAAGAGGCGTATAATACATAGATGAATGGTAGATATGATGCCTGATCAACGCATAAATTAAAATGTATCCATTGACTTGATTGGCATTTTTATTTTATTTAAGTACTTGAGAAGTGTACAAAAAATCTTCTATGCAACACTTACGAAATGGATGTTTTAGGCGCTTAAGGTATTGTCCACCAGAGTGACTAGAGCTGCTGGGGACGAGCGCCAGGTGCCCTTTAGCGATGTCGGAGGTTTTTCATAAAAATCTCAGAAGGTGAATAAAACGGGTTTATGTTCAACTGTATACTTGTTTATTGTAGTGGTTAGTTTACTGATATAATTTTACAATAGGTAGATCTGCGGTTCATGGTTTGCTACACAGTTAGCCTTCGACATGAAAGGAATAAAAAATGTAAATATATTCAGCTAACTATGAAAATTTATTTTTTCACATTATCCTGTTTTTTAGTCGACACAACAACAAATACAAAGCATTTGTTAGTCTGTTACCTTTGATAATTCAAATGCGGTCTGAGCCTCTACTGAATTTTTTATTGAATATAATAACAACGTTTAACAAAAGTAAGGAAACGTCGAAATATCTCAGGTGCCGCTTACCTGAGTTTAATTAAAATATCTACACTTATGTATTAAATTATGCCGGATCCAATGGCATTGCTGGCAAGTTTACCGTTTTTCTGTTATAAAAGAATTTTTTTTAAAGAACACCCTATTTATGTTCCGGATTGGCCGGCACACAAACACGTAGATTCTGAATGAACTTCTTTTATTCAAAACACATGTTATAGGTATCAAAGGTAGACACTGGTTATACCTAACAATCGTAACTAAGGTAACTTTAAACTTGTCAATGTCAGGTTGTTAACACTTCGAAATCTCAATTACAACTGAATCAAAATGTGGCCCCGCGGCATTATTATTATACATTATATATCGAAACATTCCATAGGCAGACAGTCTACTACTATTCAGTTGCGTAAAAGCCAAAAAAAAATTGTTTGTCAGAACACCCTATATTATATTACTTTTTTAAAATCTGCGTAACATTGTCAATAGTTTTTAAGAGCTTTATTAAGAGCACTTTTTATAGAAGCCAACAAGCGAAAATACCTGATATGTTTCACAATGTCAGTTTTGTTGATTTACAAAAATGGATCGTTTAACTGATTATGGGTGTAGAATGTGCAAAGAATGCAAAATCTTTATTTAAATTAATTTTTTTAAATATCCTAACAGAAATCCAATAACTAAATCTACCTTAAGTAAAATGAACAAAAAATTTCGTGAAACTGGAAAGGTAAAAGATGTTGTACGTTCTGGTAGACCTAAAAACGCAACAGATGGTGATAATGCTCTGAATGTTTTAATCAGTTTAGAAGAAAATCCGCACCTTTCTATCAGAAAGTTTGGAAAATAACGTCTCACACATGTTCGTAGACCGACTTCTAAAAACCGAAGTTTTATCCATACAAAATAACTTTGGTACAAGAACTCTTGCATCCTCTCTGAGGATGATCACGATAGGTGCTTAGAATTTGGCGAATTTATGAAGGAACGTTGCATTACCAATCTAAATTTTGTCAATTTTTCTTTGCTTTCTGACGAAGCCCCTTTTTTAATGGAAAAGTTTACAGGCATAATTGTCGATATTGGGCCAGGGGAAATTCACTTTGACTACGTGAAAATCATACCCAATTTGCCCAAAAGATAAATGTTTGGTGTGGTATAAAGGCTGCAAAAATAATCGGTCTTGTATTGTTTCCGTTGTTTTTTAGAACTTACTTTTAAAGTTGACACGCTGTTTTCTCTTGCTACTGTTTTGGTAGCAAGATAGGGAATTATTGTGCTTTCCGATCTGCCAGAATGTACAGCATCTTTTACCTATGCATTCTATCCCCATAACGCAGTATAGTTGGCGCATTACCTTTCTGGAATGACGTCATTTTTGGTTATTTTTGTTTGATTTATGTTAACTGACAGTGACAAAAACATTTTGAAAAAACTCATTGTCGTTTCTTTACAACAGTCAATGCCGGTTTTGGTTATGTGTCTTTCAGAATATATTCGTCAAAATTGACATTGATTTGTTGTGATTCTTTTTAAACTTTTGCAAGATGCCGCGAAGATATAATCAGCAATCACAGCTAATAGTTTTGAATATCTTGGCTTTTTTTCAATTGGAAAAAGAGCAAGCTAAAAATGGAATCCTTCCGCAAACTATAATTGAACGAGGTTCAAATGCAACAAAACTTAGCAGCCATACAACAATCAAAAATATTAAGAAAAGAGGAATAACGAGCGATGAATCCTTTACCTCCAGAATGTCTCAAAAGCAAAAAGAGGTAAAAACAAAAATTACAGATTACTTAAAGAACAAAATAAGAGATACGATCTACTGCATGTATGCGAAAAATGAATATGTTACAATGCAGACTTTGCTTAAAAAACTAAAAGAGATAAATGAATATTTTAATTTTTCCATCACCTCGCTAAGAAAATACGTAAAAAGTATTGGTTTTAAGTGGAAGAAATCAAATAATAGAAAATACCTGATGGATTTGCCCCACATCGTCCACAAGAGAATCAATTTCTTGAGGGAATATGTCAAAAATCAAAATCTAGGACAAGATGCTTATACCACCGTATTTATTGATGAGACTTGGATTTTTAGTAAAGGTTCGTTTAGAAACAGCTGGCAGGATAACACTATGTCTACAAGTTCTAAAAAAGCTAGTGAAGGTCATCGATATATTGTAGTTCACGCTGGATCAAAGGAAGGATTTATTAAGGGGGCCAGTTTAATATTTAAAAGTGGACTAAAAAGCGGAGATTATCATGACAATATGAACAAGCAAAATTTTGAAAATTGGTTTAAAAATCAGCTGGTACCAAATCTTCCTCCAAAAAGTTTGATAGTGATGGACAACGCAAGCTATCATTCCGGCCTTTTAGAGGATATTTCAAGAAAATCATGGACAAAGCAGAGATTGATTGGATGGTTAAAAGAAAAGAACATTGACTTCCCAGAGAGGGCCATGAAGGATGAAATATGGAGCATTGTAGAAAAAAATTGTAACATTGAAAAAACATTCTACCTTGACGAATATGTGAAACCTTTGGGCCACAAAATACTAAGACTTCCTCCATACCATTGTCAATTTAATGCTATTGAAATGGTATGGTCTGAGTGTAAGAGGAAATACGACCAATACATTGCTAGTCTGAAGGGGACACCATCGGAAGTTTTGGCCATGTGGGAAAAAGCGATAAATGAAGTATCTTCAGAGCATTGGAAAAATTATGTCAGCCACACAGAAAGGGTAATCCAAGAAGCTTGGAAGACAATACAGATATGTGATGCTTCAGACATTGCGCCACTTGTAATTAGTACCGACGAAGACAGCAGTGACGATGAAGAATTTAGTTCTGATTCTGAAGACAGTGAAGGGGAGTAGTTTTTATTTTTAAAGTTAGTTAGTTATACATTAATTTCTCTCTTTTAGTTTTTAAAGCAAAGTCTGCATTGTAACATATTCATTTTTAGCATACACGCAATAGATCATATCTCTTATTTTGTTCTTTAAGTAATCTGTGATTTTTGTTTTTACGTCTTTTTGTTTTTGAAACATTCTGGAGGTAAAGGATTCATCGTTCGTTATTCCCCTTTTCTTAATATTTTTTCAGTATTGTCTGTAATTGAGAATTAAAATAATTTTGATGAAAATGGGTAACTGGCGTCAATTTATTACATTGCAAACAAAGAATAAGACTAAGATGAAAGAATTTATATTAGTAAAGTCTTATTTGCAAAATAATTTTAGTTTTTGAAGTTATAATAGTTATTTTTGTATTAAGTGTGCAAAATGAGGGTTTTTTTATGGCAATGAGAGTGTTAATTTTTTGCCAGCCATTTTCGACAAGTTGCAGCGCTTTCTGTACAGAAAATGCCAATTTTAAATTCGCTTTAGCCAGTGCTGAACGCACCCCTTATCTACATCACTGCATACGTTTAGGTTAGGAATCATCGCTGAAATATAAATAATATAAGAAATACGTTATTTGAAACCAGCGTGACGTCATTCCAGAAAGGTAATGCGCCAACTATATAATTAAAATTTCCATTCTTTAGGTTTCAGTTTTTTTTTTAATCAACAAAACTGACATTGTCAAACATATCAGATAACGTTTGTGTGCAGGTATTTTAATAAAAGATAATATATTAAATTATGGATATAAGGAGACCAGGTTCGCAAAAGCTGTTGACTTTCATAACAAGTATTGAGAATTGCACGCGGATTCTAAAAAAATAATATAATATATAGTGTTCCATTAAAAAAAAAATCATTTTATAACAGAAAAACGTTAAACGTGGCAGCAATGCGGAACTCGCCGTTGAATTCGGCATAATTTCATACCCTTAAATTCATGTAAGCGGCTTGAGATATTTCTCCGTTTCCTTACTTTTGTTACACGCTGTATAACTGCAAACTATAGATTATAAATATTGCTAACGATTATCTACTAGGTCAATGGCCAACTTCCATAAAAATGGCCTTTCCAGTATTCCGGCCATCTGGTCCCCTTCCAAACAGAGGGGCTTCCCAGACAGGGACTAGAAGATCACATATTATGCAACGAGCAGCAGGCAAGATGTTTCATCAATGGGCTGAAGTAATCGGTCACCAACTAGAGGAAATGATAAATGAAGATCGACAAATGGAATCTGATATTTCGAACTTGGTAAGAATTATATCAGTACAATAATTTAGTAGTTCTTTAGGAACAAAAACATAATAACATAGCTGGAATTTATCCAAACTAGATTTTTTCTTTTTCTATTTATTTATACTATTGTTTATTATGAAAAATTAAAGATATTTTCATTTGCATTACATTTAGGTAACAGACCCCGACAAACAGAAAGAATTACAAATCCAAGATGAAGAAGAGGATTATCTAGATGAAGCAAGTATATATTCTTACGGGTCTAGTTGTCCTATGCCGCTCCGACTTATAGCATGCGTACTTCTTCAAGAAATAACAGCATTTCTTCGGGAAACCTATCAAAATCTACCGAAATCTTCAAGAGTACCAGGTAACCAATTACCGGTTTTATGTGCGTATGTCAAGCAATAAAATGAACTATTACTTTTTGAATATAGGTAAAGAGAGACCTCCTCCATGGGAGAAGTTCTACAGTAAAGAAGCAAATCGCAGATGGAGCATGGCACTGTCATCAATGGGACATTCACAAACCTCTGCACAGAGTTTGCAGAGCATTGCTGGAGACAGAGACCCGAGTAAGAATTATATTTTATTTGCCAAATTTTAAGTTAGTACTTTTAATTATTTTATCACTTTTCTCCTCTATAATAGTTGAGAAATAATGGTTCTCGGGTTCTGAACAAAATCAAAACACTAAAAGAGCTCCAGTAAGTAGACCTCGCATTTTTTTACCCGACCTGTGCTTACCGACGAGTAGCACAGATGATGTAGGACGTAGCCCGCATTCCTATTGAAAATTTCAAGGTGCTTGATAATTTTAATAGATTCTCTAATCTTTCTTTTGTAATATCCCAGGACTGATGCAGAATCTTGGTATCCTTTCAGGTTCCTTAAATCTAGTAAACACTCGTTCGTCCAGGTTTATCTTTATGCTCTTCAACGCAAGAACAAAAAATTTTATTAAATCCTTCTGATTGCAGCGAAAATACGTATTTCGGCAGTCTCATCAAGCCCTGCCCAATCTTTTTGAGCAGAAATTTTGGAATTTTATCGTTGGTAACCTGTATGAAAAGCAAAACGGCACTTGATGGTTGATTACCCGATACTGGAATTATTTTAGCTTTTAATAGAACATCTGATATTTTCAGTGCAATATCCGTTTAATTTCAAATCTTCAGTCAATATCGGTTCCCGAAGGCATTGGCGAAAAAATATAGTGTGCACAGAAATTGATAAGACTATAAAAAATAGATCCATTTATTTTTTCTTGCAGGACCTCATGGTTTAGTTTAGTTTAATCTAATGTTTGATGTTAAAAATATAAATTCATACTTATTCATTAAGAAAGAAAATCTAGTGCAGCAGGTTATATTTTTCTTAAACTTTTAATTGATACAGAACACATGAGATTAAGGCATATATTAACTTTTTGACAGAAAAAAGTGAAGAAATATTACAAATGCAAGAAAGAATCAACAAAGATCTTGATTTATCCCAACTGATACGATTTTTAAAACGAATTAATAAGATTTTTATCTTAAATTCATTACTAATAAATTAACAAGAAAAAACAAAGTTATTTACAATTGCTTTATGTTCAGAAGTCGACAGCATAAAACAGATAAAGTTTGGATTCCTCACTTAGATCAAGAAAATTAAAGAGAAATTAGACAATGTTCGCCATATTCAGTAACGAGAAAACCAAATTATTAAGAATAGCGATCACATTATATCTATCGTACTACATTCTGATCTTTAGAATTTTGTTTATATTAATTTTCAAAAATCATATTTTAGTAGTAAAGACCATTAAGCTGTGGTGGTTAATTGATCGGGATTCTAGATATCAATAATAGAAAAATTATTAATATAAAATTTAAAACTGTTTTTAAAATATTAAGACATACTTTTAAGTAGTTTTAAATGCCTGAAGTTGTTAAAGTCAACAACGATTTTTTTGAGAATAACTGTCGATATTTTTCAAGAGAACTAAGTTTTTTATAACATTACATCAAGATGGTAGAGAGATTTATAAAAACAAATCCTTATTTTGAGAAACAAAATTTTCAAAAATAATTATAATGTGTTTTTATGAAGTCTTCCTGTTCGGCAACACCACTTTGGTTTTTTTTTGTTTCTTCTTAACGTCTAGTCCTACCTGCTTAGCTTGTTTTTCTGTCCATTTAGTTATTTCATTGCACATGTTTTTACACCATCGATATTTAGTTTTCCAAAACTAATAAAGACGTTTGTTTTCAATGTATTTATGATTTCAGTTTAAAAATTAATCTGCTACTGCACAGATCAGGATTATGCTTATTAAATACAAGCCATTTGGATGAAGCGCATGTTTTAGAGATAATCTGCTTTGTCTTTATAAATATGGGATTAAAATAAGTTCGATTTCTTTTTTGACCTGCGTTACTGACTTTTTTAAAGCAGGATAATTCAGCTTTTGTTCCTTCTTCTTCTCTCTACGCTAATTCGTAGGATACCAAAAAATACTTTTTTCTATAACTTATCTGACGTATTTAAGGAATATTGAACTTACTGACATCGTACCGTTTTTTAGCATTATTCGCATTTCTTACAGCTTTAAATTCAAAATTTTCAAAGGACTTTATTGCAGTATTATACTTTTGAAAGTAATCATCTGTGACATCTATGATTTATAAACAAAAAATTAATACAAAACGATTTTCGCTGGAGTTTTCATTGCTATATGAAACTATATTATAAAATGTGCACCTCTAAATGAACTTTGATGGACAAACGGAAGAAAATATTAAATTCTGATTTGGCCATGTTCAAACATCTATATGTATGTATACATGTGATTTATACACATATGTAAAAAAAGTAATGAAATAAATAATTATCATTAGTATTATGACCTTTACAAAACAGCACTATTAATTGTCTGTAGTTATTTCATTTTTTCTTAAATATTTAATAACAGTAACGTTATTTTTGCCTTTATTCTTATCATATTTATTCAATATAACTTGAATGTACAGGGTGTCTGTATTTGAAACGGGGTCTACAACTTTAACTCTAAGAGATATTATACATTTATTGTATTTAATAGTTTTATATTTTCTGTGAACTGGCAAGATTTGCTAAAAAAATAAAGAAATAACAATTGGAAATTAAAAAATGAGCATGTATAATATTATATCGATATATCTTCTTGCTGATTATAAAAATTTCTGGTTAGATACCTTCACATTGAAACTCGGAAAAAAACCGTTCCATAAGTCATTGGAAAAGAATACATGCAGGATTATTGTCAATTTTCTCTGTAAAGGTAAAGGTATCAAACCAGGCATTTTTATAATCAGCAAGAAGATGTACATATATTGAAATAATAACAAAAAGGGTATTCCATTTATAATAACAAAGTTGCTGCTAATTTTTTTTCACTTTTCAATTTTCATTTGTTAATTTTTATTGACAAATACTGTCAGTTCCGAGAAAACTATAAAACTTTTGTATACAATATTTTTTGAAATACCTAAAAGTTAAGCTTGTAGACCCTTTTAAAATATAACCAGACACCATGTAACATGTATAACTAAATTGGTAACAAATGGCATAGATTTGAATTTAAATATGAATGGAACTGGGAATCTAAAGATGAAAAAAGAGAACCTACAAATTTTATCTATTCCGCCGTCAGTCACCGAATTCGAAATTAGTCATAAAATAAAATATTATAAATATTAGTTAACTCCTGTTTTATTTGTAGCACTCGGACAGACGGAAAGAAAAATAAGCTTTGTTCTTCACGAACCAGACGAATCTGAAGCTAGCAGCAATACTACTGTTACTATGCAGGTGCGTTTTATGAATCTTTTTTGTTATTTTCCCAATATTTACCGCTTTTATCTTTTTATCTTTTAGTATTGTTATAGAATGCGACACGTTCACTTTTTATGAGCCCGAAACTTTAGTAGTAGTAATAATAAAGGACTGGCCCTTGTCGCCAAACGCAGTTCAGCAGTCCACAATCATTACACACCTTATCTCTTCCCTGGGAGTCGGCGATGCTAGGTCTCACGATTTATCGTGAGATCTTATGATTTTGAACCTGACCTCACGATCTTACGATAAATATTATATTACTCATGATTTTTACGGTTTCATGAATATCAAATCAAAGTCTCTCTTGCACTTATACATTTGACAGAATAAACTTCTAATGTAAATTTTTGACAAGGAAATCGTTCAATCGGGTCGAGAATTCGGACTCAGCTAATTTGGTCAGGTTTCCTGTACATTTAGTTAGAGTTGCCAAACGGGAGTCTAGTTCCCTCAGTAAGAAGGCTAACTTCCTCTGAAATAAATTAAAAAGCAAAAACACTTGTGGAGTCACCCAGGTGTACGTTTTCATCAAGGTTTATTTCGTTGTTACATGAACGAAATTGATAAAATTATACTTTTTTTTCGTTCATTGTAACAATAATTAATGCTTATTTCGCCTAAAAAGCGGGAGTTTTGAACCTTCGACGGAAAACGAGAAATATACATAAAAGCGGGAGATTCCTACCTAAATCGGAAGCGTTGGCAACCCTATGTTTAGTTTTTATAGTTATATACCTAAGCAGATTTTATTTTTTTGTATTTCCTTAGCTAATGTATGCTTATCATTTTTGATGTTTTTCTATAATTTATTATGATGTGATATATTTGTATTTTTAGACTACTTTTTTTTGTTTTTAATAATAAAAAATAATATCTTTTTTTATACAGTTTTACGTACTATTTTAAAGAGCAGTGCAATTAGATATCGACTGCGCAAGTAAAAAATACCAAACAACCCGTTATTATACCAATGACAAATTTTATAACCCAACTATATATCTAAAACTAAAAGAAAGTTAAAGATGCGAAAAAATAAGGTTCAGGATGAATAATAAAGATTTCTGAAAATCTCACGATTTTTTGATGAGCGGCCTTACGATTTTGGCTTGGATTCGCTGCGGGAGTTCTTACTATGTTCCAGTCGAGGAATATAATATCACGTCAGACGAGATACTAATACTTTGACAAACAAAATAACTAATACTTTGTTCTGTCAAAATACCTCCAAAAATGGTATATGGGCGGCGTAACAAATAAACATCTCCTTTTTCTTAATCTTTGGTGAGACTTGATAATCTGTTTCTTTATCTGTTCCCAAGCTAGTTTAATTTAATTGTTTTGGTAGATGGATTCACTTCTATCTATCAATCGCTGAATGATACTGCTGCTTCCAGACGTAAGTATTTGAATTGCGTGATTTTCCCCTTAAAATGGTTGTAGTTCTTGTTTTATGCTGCACTCTCAGATTCTTTGTCGTGTTGTAGGAACAGTAGATCATGTTGAGTTTTAGACGTTGAAATTTAGACGATCTAATAAAGTTTTACTTCAAAATGTATTACGTTTATAATGTAAAGTAGTAGTGGTAATTAAACAAACGAATTTAATATTGATCCGGTTGTTATTATGATTAGACTTGTTTATGTTTAAAATCTCATTGTTTTAAGTTTGATTTTAAGCAGGACAGTTTATTAAAGGAAAATTTAAAACCGTCCAAAACGTTAGACTATCAAACCATTTTTTTTATAAATAAGGAAATTTTGTTATTTAATTTAATTTAATTTTATATGTAGAGTATCTTAATCTAAAGGTTCGTACAACTTAAAAAATTAATGTATGTATGAAAATTAATTTTCTGCTTAAATGCCAAGAAGAGAGCGAAGTGATTTTGCATTTTTATTATAAGAAATAAGAAGATTGTCTATGACCTCTATGATGTATTTATCAAAGAAAAACTATGACCAAAACAATAATCAGCACGTAAACATGTTGCAAGAAGCGAGGAGCATTACGTTATTGGTCCAAATCGGCGGCCATAATACCCCACTAATAAAAAGCCAGGTGTAGTGGGGGAGCGACATGCACATGCACTGAACTTCCTTAATGTCTTTCTCTGATAAATAGACTTTAATTATATGCTACCTTCTTGGATTCTATTCTCGGGTTGTAAGAATAATAGATCATGTTGAGGTTTTTGAATTGAAATATAGTTGATCTTATCAAGTTTTACTTCCAAATGTATTAAATTTATAAAGTGAATTAATGGTAATTCAAACTAATCAAACAATTTTAAGTTTGATTTTAAGCAGGTCAGTTTGTTAGCGGAAAATATAAAAACCGTTCAAAGTCTTACACTATCAAACAATTTTTTTTCAGTGAATTAAGAATTGAAATTTTGCTATTTGTTTAAATTCGACTTTAGAGTTAGACTGTCTTAATCTACAGGTCTGTACAATATAAAAAATTAAATAATGGTTAATGAGCTTGTATGAAAATAATGTAATGAAAATAATTTTCTAATATATATATATATATATATATATATATATATATATATATATATATATATATATATATATATATATATATATTATCTGTATCTTATTTTACATAGTTTGAAAGAGCTTGGAATTACCTTTTCAATGACATATCACACGTTATATTTTTTTTCAAAATGGCGGACCAGGAAGCGCTTTTTCAAAATTCAATATGGCGGTCGTTTCCCGATACCGATGAAATTTTTGTTTAACAAATTATTAAAATATTAAACAAAATCGGGTTTTTAATGGATTTTAATCAAATTTAAAATCAAATTTTTAATTTGTCACAAAATGGGATAAGTTTAATTTTTTCTCTAAAATGTGAACTTTTTCTTAAATTTTCTCAAAGATTTTAAATAGAAAGTTGTATTTATTAAATATTAGTATTAAAGTATATCTTATTAGCTACACGAAACCGCATAACAAGCCGTATTTTTGCTTTTTGTTTCAGAAAAAATTGACAAAACCTTGCCGATATACATTTTTCCTAATACATAACATGAAACAAACACACACATATTATTAATCAGAAAATCCTGGAATATTTTTTATTGTTTATTGATAAGTAATTCTGTATTATTTTGCGAGAAAGCGAGAAAAAATCACAAGTAGTATTAATTTTATTTTACCGGTAGATACGGTGCAGTAACATGAAAGATGACTTAACTAAGATAAGTAGGCCTTGGAAACAATTGCATAGGGATGCCATTATAATTTTCATTAGATTTAACCAGAAACATCAAAAGTACTGTTTTGTATCGACATTTCTGATAACTTTCGTTACATTTTTACACTGAGAAGTGGTTCTAGTTAGTTTTAAAAATAAATATTATGGTTTATTCAAGAGAACATCAAATTGACATGCTCCTTATTTATGGGGAATGTCGCAAAAATTCAAGGGACACAGAGAGATTATACCAGGAACGCTTTCCGAATCGTGACGCTCCTTCACATGCATATTATCCTTGGCTAGTACAACATTTAAAAAATGAAAATAATGGTGGTGTCCATGCTAATGGCAATTATGGTTTCGTAGTAAGCGAAGAAGTGGAAACAAACGTTTTAGCGTACATCGAGTATGACCGTACAGCTTCCCTTCGTGAATTAGGCAAACAGTGCAATACGTCCCATGAAAGCGACAGAAAAATTTTAAAGAAACACGGGTTTAAATCGTTTAAGTATCAAATTCACCACCACCTATTTGAAAATGACTTCCAAAGACGACTTATTTATTGCTATTGGTTTTTAGATAATTATAGAATAAGTCCTGTGTTTCATCATAAGATTATTTTTTCGGACGAATCAAGGTTTACTAATCTAGGGATGTTTAATAGAAATAATTTTCGTTATTGGGCAAAGGAAAATCAAAGATTAGTAAGAGAAGGTGCCTTCCAGGAACGTTTTGGAGTTAATGTTTGGTTAGGCGTTGTAGGACTAAGCGTTATTGGTATAATATTATTCCATCAGCCTTTAACTGGCGAGATGTATTTGGACTTTCTCGAAAATGAAATTGAACATTTTATAAATAATTTGCAGCAAAATAATGATTTAGTTTACCAACAAGATGGCGCCCCTGCTCATAATTCAAGAATTGTTGCAAATTACTTGAATGAACGATTTGGTGAGAACTGGTTGGGAACCAATGGACCAATTCGACGGCCAGCGAGGTCGCCTGACCTAACCCCGCTTGATTTTTCTATATGGGGTCATCTGAAAGAAAAAGTGTATGCAACTCCTGTAATATCGTTGGAAATGTTAGAAAATAGAATAAGACGAGCCGTTGAGAGTATCTCAGAACAGCATTTACGAAACCTGCTCGCGGAAAATGTTGAGAGAGTTACACTATGCCAAGAACAAGGCGGACAGCGCAAAGAACATTTAATTGAGTGACTTTTGTATTAATTGTGAAAGTTTGATTTTAAATTAGCGTTAAACCCAATAAAAACCCCCATATTTGTTTATTATTTCTACCTATAATTCAAAAATATCTCCGGTGTTAGAAAATGGCCGCCATATTGAATTTTGAACAAAAGCTTCCTGGTCCTCCATTTCGAAAAAAAATCAACTTGTGATATGTCAATGTAAAGGGAATTCTAAGTTCTATCAAACTGTGTGAAAAAATATACAGGGTTCTTTTTAAACTTCTTGACTTAGGTCTAGGTATTTCCGGAAAAACCGAAAGCCTACCGGTAAAATAAAATTAATACTACTTGTGAATTTTTCTCGATTTCCTAAAATAAGACAGCAAAAATCATAAAATGTCAAAATAATACAAAATTGCTTATCAATAAAAAATATTCCGAAATTTACTGATTAATAATATGTGTGTGTGGGTGTGTGTGTTTCATGTTATGTATTACGAAAAATGTATATCGGCAGAGTTTCGTCAATTTTTTCTCAAACAAAAAGCAAAAATACGGTTTGTTATGCGGTTATGTTATTTCGTTAACCTAAATAAAAAAATCCTAACCTAAAAAGCAATTGAATGGCATCGTGTAAAACGATATCGTTGACACCCGGTATATATATATATATATATATATATATATATATATATATATATATATATATATATATATATATATATCGATAAGAGAGCAAAATGTAAAATCAGCAGTTTTATTATGAGAAATAAGAGGGAGATTGTCTATCGCTTACAAATGAACGAAAGGAATTAACTAAAACTGGCTAAATATTTCCTAGTTTTAAGACGGCGAATGCAGCGGTACATATGCATCATATTTTTTTGGAAGTCTGTAAAACCTAAAAACACTGAAACGACCTGATTTCAATTTCGATTTTTTGCTAACTTAGGTCTAGAGCACTGACCAAGTTGCAAATTTTTCTTCTGTCCGACTTTTTGGTTAGGATGGATTACGGTCACTAACGATGTAATAATAATAATAATACATAAACTTAATTTCTAATAATAATAATAATAGATACATAACTTTAATTTCTAATAATAATAATACATAACCTTAATTTCTAAACCACTTAATCAAACTTTTTTTTGTAAATTTTTAAATGAAATTATCATTATGTTGACTTGTGTATGTGTATATTTACTAAGAATGTTTTGGCACTGTATTTAAAAATGTTTGAAATATATCTCATTTTCCTGTATTTTCTTTCCTGTATCCCAGGTTTGTATTCTTAAATCTTAAAATCGTGTTTTTATTGGCCAGTAAAGTCTGTATCAGGATTTTTTTTATAATTAATCTAAGTAACATTTGAGTTTGTAGAAAGTTTTTGTTGGCAAAATATTGCAAAATCAGAATAAAAAATTAGTCATTTATTTATCTTCAAACATTTCAAATTTAATTTGACTTTTTGTTTTCAATAAATGGCAAAGAATTCCCTTTTTTCTCAAAATATTGCAAAATGGTATAGAAAAAAAATGTTTATCTTTTTAATTTTATACCTATGTACAAAATTTCAATACCAAACTATCTTTGCACTTTTATAAATAGGGGCGCTGAATGAAGAGTTTATTAAGTTGTTTTATTTATTTTTAGAAGGAGTAATACAAAAATTGCCAAGTGTTATGTGTGGCCATATCAATATAGTGCATTATAAGTGGGATACCACTTCTTGCCTCTAATAAATTCCGTATAGATTTACAGTTTGGTCACATCCATCTACACCACCCATATTTGCGTTAAGTAAATTGATCAGATGCGACTGAGTTACCTGAAGATATAAAAAAAGTAGTGCCAAAAACGATATTGTAAATTACAAACTGAAATTATTACTTGATTATTTTTCCCCTTTTCGAGAGAATCTCTTCACAGAGTGTATTGGGTTCACCCCTGCGGCGATTGAGCAGAAAATCACACTATTGTCGTTCCATTTTAATATGATGATATCATTATCGTCAACTTTTCGTTTTTTTTTTCATCTTAGAATCAATCAGTGGATTATTTCAAATACAGTTTTTACAAAGGGTTTTTGTAGCTTTCAAGTTCTTTTCAGACAGAAGTTCTAAATAAAGGTATTGTTGAGGAAATTATCAAACAATGTGCATTTGTAAATTATGCCATATTTTCTTCAAAACATCAGCGTATTCAAATAGTATAGCAGGCCCTACATGATAATCAGCGTAGTGGGAGCTGATATAATCGGCTGCACCTTAGTAGTAGACCAACAAGAACGGTCGAACAACTTGCCTCCTCCGAAGGAAAGATGATGTATGCGATGCTTCTTTTAACCTAAATAAAATCTGTCTGACCCAACTTTGCGAAATAATAAATCTTGTCTAACCCATCTGTGTGACCCAAATAAATATTGTTTCCTTTGTTCCTCGTCAAAACTGAGGAAAACAAATCTTTATTTTTTTTGTGTATAAAATCTTGGAACCGACGCTAGAACCTTCTCTCTACGTCTTACAGTTTATATTCCTTATCTTATATTCCTAATTGTTTCCTTTTTTTCCTCTTAACAACTACTTTGTCAAAGTTAGGAAGGCAGATAGATATATAGATACTAGCTGCTGTCTAGCTGATAGCTAGACAGATTTCCTTAAGCCTCTAACAAAAGTAACTGGTTATGTAATGAATACTACTTGCAAGTCTTAAGTGTATCACAATAGAAGTTACGCCCTAATAAAACAGTCTTAACATCTGCATTAGTTGTCTAGAAGTTCAACTGATATATAAAACATTAATTATGGTATCTCAGAGACTATTTAAGTGATAGTGAGAGGGGTTATTTACAGACATATCGGAGTTTAAATATTCAACTGATTTTGAAAGTGAAGTCTCGGTAACTAGAGACATATTCATCTGTAATTAAACCATATATGAGTTATTACAGATTACACCTGTATGTTGGAATAGCTCAATTTACTCATGCATTTAAATTCTGATATCTCATTATTTTCAAACTGATTGTTATCATCATTTTGATGAGGGGACAAAGGAAGAGTCTGGAGCGCCTCAGTGGGTGGTCGGCTCTTTCGGCAGGGGTGATTTATTATGTTTGATGATCGCTTGATTGGGTATTAATGGTGACAGTGTAGTTAACTGTATCTTTTGTTTAAAATGATTTTGTTGCAAATATTACTCCGTTTAGGTGTATATAAAAATGACGTCACTAGGGGTTGGGTCAGAATCGATTTGACCATTGTTGGATTACAGGGTATTTTAAAGAAACTAATCTGTTAGGTTACATTAATACTTTTTAGCTTTAAAAATATCACATAGTTCGATTAAACAAGATTTATTTGCATCACACACTTGGATTAGAAGAGATTTTTTGGGTTATAAAGTTGGTCAGACAGACTTTATTTAGGTCAAAAAGCATCGTACACGTGGGCTATTCCCTCCGCAGAAGTGCCGAGGATGGTCAACCGCTCTTGTTGTTTTACTATCACCCTGTACATACGTGGAGTGAACCGACCACCCCAGGTTCTAACGTACAACCAAAGATTGATTATAATTCGCTTAGAAGGTCCATTAGATACCCAATAAATTCACCACTTGCCATGAACATTTGTTCAATCGTTCGTTCACTGTTTAATCGAAATATTAGCTCGCGTGCAACAAGATTAGGCTAGGATCTGCTAAGTCTAATTGTTGAGAAATATTGGTATGCTTATTTCAATTTGGAAGTATATATTTTTTTTGCAGTGGTGGGGTAATGCATTTACGCACTCCGACCTTTTCCTAAGGTTCATGTGTTCTTTTGGTGCTAGCCCCCGCAACCATCAGAGCGTGATACACGGTCAGGAGCTACTCCATTACCTAGCTATGGTCATAACTTATTCACCTCTGGCTCGTTCTTCTTCTTCTTTTGCTTTCATTATCCTTATAATATAAGATTCAATCAATTGCCAATTTCATTCTGATTTTATCATAATATCTGTGATATTTTGATATGTAATTCTTACTCCTATTTTATGCTCTATCTGTGTTCTAATCCTGATTGTGTGGGACAGTAAAATAGTGCATGCTCAGCGGTATCTTCAGCTCTACACTTAAGGCAGTTATCATTGATTGCTTTGCATATATTTCCTGAAGTTCCCATGTCCAGTAAAGGCCTGCGTTATGTAGAAATTTAATTTCCTATGTCGGCAGGTCACCCATTTCTTTATGTTTGGTATTCATTTCTTTGTACATTGTACTTTTTCTTGTTCTGAATCCCATTTTTCCTGCCACCTGGCTGCGGTGGTTTCTTTTGCTTCAGCTCTTCCGATTTTGTGTTTGTAGATCTCTTCCTTTTCTTTTACAGTAAGGTCAATGGGGGGAATGCCTGTAAGTACCTGAAGTGCTATCGTGGACGATGTTCTGTAGCTGCTTGCTACCCTGATAAGACTTTTTCTCTGTATAGTTTCCAGCTTATTTTTATATGTGATTTTCTTTGCAATATCGCCCCATATATGTGCTCCATATAACAGAGTGGACTGCAACACACCATACCGGATTTTCCTTTTCATAGAATTTGGGCTATTTATATTTGGCATTATCCTTTGTAAACGTCCTATTTTGTCACTGGTTTTGTTTACAGTTGTTATAATATGTTCCCTAAAGGTCAAGTTTTCTCCAATTATAACTCCCAAATACCTGGCAGATTTCTGCGGGCGGATTTCCTTGCCTTGGTGTAGAAAAAGGATATTTCTCCTGTCTCTCTTCCCACACAATATTACAGCTTCTGTTTTGGAAGGTTCTAGTTAGAGTTGGTTTCTTACCATCCATTCATTTATCCTGTCGAGTATATTCCGGCTGCGGTCCATTAAATCTTCAGAATTTTTCGCTGTTATTACCAGTGCTAAGTCGTCGGCAAAACCGACTAAGTTTACTCCTTCCTCCTGTAGATACAGAATTGGGTCGTACATCAGGTTCTATACAACAGGTCCTAGGACGGAGCCTTGGGGGATTCCTGTCGTCGTTTCAATGTTTTCATTCTTATCTAAGATTATTTTGCGTGTTTTAAAATAATCGATAAGGATATTTTTTAGGTAGTCCGAAACTTTTCTCGATCTATTTTCCCCAGTATGCTATTCCAGTGTGCCGAGTTGAAAGCATTTTTGACATCAAGGGTAATAAGTGCACTCCATCTCTGTCCCTCGCCATGGTATTAATTCGGCGCCCTATTTCAAGAACATGCTCGATGGCTTGAATGGTAGACTTGCCCTTTGTAAACCCAAACTGTGAAGGTGCCAGGTCACACCACTTTCCTCAATTTCTTTCTGTAGTCTTCCCTTGAGGAGATGCTCATATAATTTGGCCAATGTGTTAATAAGGCACAGCGGTCCGAAAGAATTTGGTCTGTCAAGTGGTTTGCCGATTTTATGTATTAGAACTAGTTTAGATATTTTCCATTTGTCAGGAACATCTTTGACTAGATTTAGTGCTGTTTCTATTGTCATCTTTACAGCTTCAACCGGTATGCCATGGAGGCACATACTGGCAACACTGAACTATTTTTATGGGTGTTTTATTCAACATTAGATGGATCGTCTATACAGAGTTTTTGGTATAACTGACTGGCTATCACAATTCTTCTTTATTATATGTACTATATAAACCTTCATAAAAAGTTTTAGTCTTTGCAAATTCATTGCACTACCTTTATATTTACGACACATTTCAGTGCGCAACAATGACACCTGCCCTAATAACAGTTTGACTGACTATAGTATGTTCAACTATATCATTACCATAATCGACTGTTAAAATGCTAACCTTTGTTATTTTAGATAATTTATTGACTCTGGGCTCTCATGCCATAAAAGGTTAACCAATGATTCAGGGTAATATTTTCCTTTTAGGCTGGTATGAATCCAGAAGAATGCAAGAAAAACCAAGGTCGTCCCCTGCTTCGAAGAGGGACCGCAGCAGCTACCGGAGGTTCGTTTATAAGACGTAGTTTAAAATTAAGAAGAGGTACTAAAGAAGGGAAAGATATGGATATAGAGTGTAAGAAGCAAATATCGTTTTAAAGTGACCAGTATTGGCTGCTGCTTGAAAATGCTTACTTTTGACAAAATGTTGGGTTGCCAAGTCAATAATCAAAAATTGCTTTTCGAATATATGCCTACTGCATGTTTGTAGATGCCGTAATATCTGCCGACTGAGAATATTAATCAACGGAATTTTTGCATATGCTTTGAAATGCACCATTAGTATTTTTTTTATGATATAAGTAAAAGCAACATTTCACTTTGTATCATTCCTTCTTTTACTGAAATAAGAGTTGAGTTTAAAGTCGTTATTTAACTAAGAATTTACAATACAATATTATTTTAGCTTTACCTACTATAATATAAAACTGAAGTGCATCATTATTATAGTTCGCAACATTAATTTTATTATTATTAGATATATCCAAATAGGAGCATAAAAAGGATATTTATTTATTTAATAAAAATGACAAAAAAAGTAAGTATCATTAATAAAACATAGACAGCTGAGTAATTGGCTATCGTTAATAAATTGGCTCCATCAATGGCGATTTGTTAAGAAAAGCCAACTTCTTTCGACGGAACATTCTTTTTTTGGATGTCATCATAATTTATGAATAAAAATTGTTTCCTTTGAATCTTCAAAAGTACAATTATATTTCGCATAGAAGGTGAATTAGGCACACAATAAATTCTCCACATTTAAACGTTCGTGTCGCAGTTTAATGGAAATATTAGCTCGCGCGTAACAAGATTTGTTGTGGAGTTGCCAAGAGCGCGAGTTAGGTCTATTCCTTAAGAAATATTTGTATGCAAAATTCAATTCGGAGGTGCCATACCACTACATACTGACAACAACACTGGGCGTGAAATTGTGCTGAGATACGACGAAATCTCTTGATGGATCTCTACTATAGGGAATAAACGCAAAATTGGGATCTATTTATGGGGTGTATTATTTAACATTGAACGTCTAAACGGAGTATTATCTGTGCTTGATATAGCATCATTTTAGAGTTTCTTATTTTTTATTTTTAAATTGATCATGGAATGGAACTGTATACTGTTGTTTGGCTTATGCCACTAGTAAACAATCAGTAAAGGAAATGTGTAAAGAATAATAAGAAGTTTAACAGTTAAAAGAAGTTGAAATTTTTGAACTTCCTGTTTAACAGGGAGTTGATGTCAGTATATAAATATTTAAAAACTAGGGTAGAAAAGTGCAAAACTTGTTTGTTATAAATTAAACCGTTTAGATTTTAGAGTTAAATTGTTCAAAATGTCAATTTTCAAATCTCAATATCTCGAAAACTAATTAATTTGGGTATATGACATAAAATATAATTAGAATTCATTGTAAAATTTAAAAATATATATAGAGAGTCTCACTGAAAGTAAAGAAGCATAGTTGCCCGAGGAAAACGACCCCCTGTAAATATAAAAATAGCATAAAATCAAACTTCTTTACTCATATACTCTTATAATTTTGCAGATACGGTCCTCGGTTATGTTACGTGAATCATACATAAAAATTTGATATATCATAAATTGCTAATTGCTTCTTCTGGCCTATAGAGATATGATTTAAAGAAACAAGAGACGCGATACACACACACACACACATATATATATATATATATATATATATATATATATATATATATATATATATATATATATAAATAAATATATATATTTATATAAATAAATATATATATTTATATAAATAAATATATATATTTATATAATATATATATATATATATATATATATATATATATATATATATATATATATATATATATATATATATATTGGTACCTCGGTTATGTTACGTGAATCATACATAAAAATTTGATATATCATAAATTGCTAATTGCTTCTTCTGGCCTATAGAGATATGATTTAAAGAAACAAGAGACGCGATACACACACACACACACTTATATATATATATATATATATATATATATATATATATATATATATATATATATATATATATATATATATATATATATTTATATATATATATATATATATATATATATATATATATATATATATATATATATATATATATATATATATATATATATATATATATATATATATATATATAATATATATATATTATATATATATATATATATATATATATATATATATATATATATATACATATATATATATAATTTTTTGTGCCATATATTTATTAAACCATGTATTTAATAGAAAATTTTAAATGTATCTAAGCAGCGACTTACCTTGGACTAAAAGAAACCCTCTTAGAATCCTATCATACCTTTTCTACTCATTCATTTCATAATCATCACTATTGTATAGCACAATTTTCACTACTTATAATATATAATATATTTCATAATATTTGCTTCTAAACTATCATATAATAAAAGTTAATTATTTAATATTGCTATTAAATAATATATTTTGATTAGAATGCTTTGTGTACTCGAAATATTATTGCGTTAAATGTGTTATTATCTCTTTTTATAACATTATTCTTATAACTTTGAAAAATAATATATTATGTCTCGAGGAGGTGTAAAATATTAAAACCATCTTAAGACCCCTTTGCTATATTTGGCCCCAAGTGTATACACATTTTTATTTAAGTATACTATATTAAAACACAATCAATATCTTTAACAATTCAAAATTTAATACCTGTTTTGCTTCTTAAGGGCATCAGTTTTTGCAGCCAATTTTATTAAATACAAAAATATAACAATCACGTAATTTTATCTGATGCTTATTGTCTTGTTTTGTAATTCCCATAAGAATTAAGGCCTGATGTTTTTATAGTTCAATATACATGTTAGTTCATGAAATATCGAGTACATATTGCGAGCTTGAATTCTGCTTTGAATAGGTATATTTAAAAGTATCCAGAGACAATTTTACTTAAAATGCTAATGTTTGTTTTTATTGACCTTTCTAATCCTCTTTCTTTAAAATACTAGGTATACCTTTCTACCGATTATATTTTGCACGACAATCTTTAAATCTTTATGTGTAGTATATAATTTTGAAATCATTTTCATCTCGCCTTCTTTTGATCGTGGACTTGGCCACTCAGCATTTTACGACTTTTTAAAGAAATTTGGCTGGATTTGGGGTTAACATACGTATACATTTTGGTATGTAAACATAGTTTGCAGTACTGTAGAAAGTTTTTGCCATACAAGGGCAAATTATTTGTAGCAAACATTTTAAACATAGCTTAGTTTAATAGACTATTTAAAATTTGCTCCTCAGAAATTAGTTGGTACTATAAAATATTGAGGATAATAGTTAATATTAAACTATACAACTAGTACTTTGCCTGCTTTAGCATTTATAACTTGTCTTGGCTACTAACAAATTCACCAATTCAAATAATATTTTTTAATTTTTGCTAACTAACTTTTTAAGGGCGAATACCCGAGTCAGTGAAACGAACGGACTCAATTCAGTCGAAGCGCAAAGTCAGTTCGTTGTCTGATCGCAGTGATACATCAGAACCAGGAGTTGCTGGAGAAGTTAGTGGAGAAGAATCTCCTGGAGTTTTAAGTGATGATCAGCCTCCAGAAAGTCCCAGTGATAGCAACGAGACTGACGATACTACGAAAAATATGCCTTGGTTAAAGGTACATAACACAACTAATTAAGCAGTTTTTCGTTTGAAATATTTGTTCAATATCAAAAGTTAAATACAAATATGTTAAAGTGAGAAATAAAAATTCTTAAGGTGGATTGATCACTAATGACTTTTTCTTATTTTTTTTTTGTAACTCTAGTAATAACCTCTTTCATAAAGGCTGACCGTGTTCACCTTTAGATTATTTTTTGTTTAAATAATGACAAATCACAGCCTATTTGAAGAACTATAAATTTTTTTTTATTTTACAGTACACCTTGCAGAAACAAAAGCTAGCAAATAAATTAATATGTGGAAACTAAAAATTAATTATTTAAATCCGCTAGAAATTAAAGGAAAAACTAATGGAACTTTCTAGCTAACGCTTAAAATTTAGCTCTAAGATTAAAGTTCAATTCTGTTCATTAACATTCGTATTTAGAACTTATGATTTAATTTGTGCATATTACTGATGTTACGGAAAAAGAAAAAGTCACGTTACATGAACCCAACATTAGTTTCAACAGCAAAATTTAAAAAAATCGTAAATTAGCTCTTTAGCTACTTCGCCAAACTGATGAGACCCAGAATGGTCGATAGCAAAAAATTGGATCCAACAATCACAAGGATAGTAGACCCTGAATTAATTTTATCCAGTTTAGCAAAACGTAGTAACCTAAATAAGGTTTAGACGATGCGGATGTAGCAAACGTTTCACTCAAATCTCAACGATTGGTGCAAAGATTTCGCAAAATTCTTCGTTTTCGCATTTGCTGATAGAGAGTGTTTCGCTAAAAGTATTCTTTGTTCAATAAAGAACTGTTAAGTTTGTTGCCTGTTTCAACTTTTGTTCATCATCTTCAGTTAGGCAAAGTACTCGGAGACAGTGGAAAATTTATTGCATAAGCAAATATTGCGAAATACAAAGTATGGAAAATATTTTTCAAATTTTGTATTTAGCAAACTTTAAATTGAATAAACAATTCAAAATACAAGTGTTCTAACCACACTAGACCATAACCCCATTCCAAGTTAGCATTATCAGCAGATGATATAAACTAAGGTAACTTATCCTAACAGAGACTATTTATGGTTAAATGTGGTCACACTTGATTATATCCGACTGCGCCGTTGTCAAGTAAGCAATAGAGAGGACTATAGGGAATAGGCCCTCTGTCTTTATGTAGTGCTTTCTTACCACATTTAACTATTTCTATACTCTCAAATGCATCCAATAATCTATTATTAGATAGAGTTTTAATTAACTTAAGATTATTTATTCCTATTTGGTAATTGTTTTTCGAAGCATGTTGGGCAACGCTTGACATTTCTGTTCTTTCTAAGTGAAGACATTTTTCTTCAAAAATTTGGCATCGATAACTACGAACATTGTTCTTTGGAAATCTAACTATTGTTCAAATTCTAAATTACTAAGCTTATAAGTGAGTTTTTTAAATAACCCGTATGCTTCAATTTCAACCATACTTTGTTTGCTATACAGATTTTTAATTTCTAAATCTAGCCACTTTTGTTTGGCATAAGATTCAACATTCCCAGTAACGGGTGATTGTTTAGGGATCTTGACTGAAATGAATTTAGGGAAAACTGAAAAAGACTTGGATGATTTTACAAACTAAATATCTGTAGCTATTAACCTAATCTTAGTACAGTACTTACAATAAACGTTTTGTTCCGTTGACCAAGAAGGCATGTTAAATCCTAACACTGGAACCTGTGGTGAAAGATAAATGAAATTACTAGAGTTCTAACAACACTACACCAAAACTTGTTACGTTCTGTTACTTTAGTGTATATCATCTGCTGATGATGCTAACTTAGTAACAAGTTGTGGTGTAATGTAGTTAGAACTCTTGTATTTTGATCTATCTTCCACCACAGGTTCCAGTGTTAGGACTGAATAAATAATTGTTGTTTTAGCCGCAGAACTCATGACATACTAACAATACATGTAACAGTCATAACAAGAACAGCAATAACAAAAATAACAATAAACGATACAGCAATAACAATAATTTATAACGGTAATTAATTAGAAGATCGGAATAACAACATTTGTGATGACATAGCAGCGCGAAGATTTTGTTCTCAGCGTTACGATGGTTAAATATCCATGGTCGCCTACGTAAAAAAATTGAAAAATGCATTTTGCGGCGTTATTTATGAGATTAAATATGGACTATGATATATATTTTTAAAGCGTTCAGTGAACCTGAAATCATAAGAGACAAATATATAGGGTGTCCCATTTAAAAGAAGGCAAGTTATGTCAATTTCTCAAAAAGTATGACTTGCTCCCAAAGAATTCAAACAAGAAGCTACATTGTAAGAAAATGATCTTTTGAACAGTTTCTTTCTGTGCCTTGGGATAGTTAGTGTTTCAACGTTTCGTAGGTTTAATCGATGAATATTTTTCCTAAATTGAATTTTGTTGTATAAGTATGTTGAGGTTTTTATTTTTAATAATAGTTTATAATAAAAACAAGCAAAATGTAGTTTGCGCCTGTTGAACATATTGAACCAGCCCAATTCTTTTCATTTGTATGAGATCCGATTTCTTCTTCGAATGCCAAAAATCAAATGTAAACATGAGTACCGAACTTTCTGTATTCGTCTAGTGTTGTTTTGATCTAGACAGGGCCCATACACGCTATCGCAGTGATTGAAACGTGATAACACCAAAGAATCACACAGAGTTGTCTTAATATCCTGAGGCAAACAGTGTCGTTGGTTATTAATTTTAAGGCAGCATACGATTTTTTTAATTTACTAGACACATACTCATGAAAACGAAGATCAGAGTCAATAAGGATCCCCAGCGATTTTGACATCGTTTATCACTAAAGGTGTATTATTTATTTCTACAGAAAGATTAGCAGAGCATAATTTTCTTTGTGGTTCCCCATCAACTACAGTAATAGATGATTTTAAAGGATTTATTTTAAAATGATGATCATTTGAGATGTTTTTTTACAGGTTATGGTACAAATTTCCAATGATCTATATTTTTACTGCAATCACCAAAACTTTTGTCACCCTTTTTGTCACCGGAGAGTGATGAGGGGATGTTCTAGGCTTATCAAAGCAGTACGCAAGGTTTATGGCGAAGAATTCGGAGTAATTGATGATAAATTTGCCAACGAAACTGATGTGAAAAAGAAAACAACTAAGAAAGATAAAAATAATAGAAAAGTATCCGATCAGACCAGTTCACAAGTTAGTCCAATACGAAGAAAAGACAGTATGGGGAAAAAAGACAGGTAAGACGTATCGAACAAATGTTTATAATTAATATTACTGCTACTAAGATTCAATATTACACAAATTTTAGCACTTTCAAATTGCAAATATTAATGTAGGTAGCGCCCTTTATCAGCTAGAATAAAATAAATATTACGACTTTATGAAAATTAAAATTAAAATATTTACTTTATCACCTCTCTGTATCTTTCTTAATATCCACTTTCAGATTGGGATAATTCAGTCAGCTCGTAATATTTTAATGTTAAGAATATTCTGGTGCTCTAGGTCCCATTACTTATGGATCACCAGGTAGATGTTAAAAGATTTGAACCCGAACTGAACATCTTGCTACGTACCTGCACCAGATACGAGTATTTCTTAATAATTTTTTTTAATAACGTATTTTTAAATTATTCTAGATTACTTTCTATCAAGGCACAAAAGACCCTTAACTAAATTTTTATTTTCGCGATATTGGCATAAACTGTAGGGGCATTATACTTATAGTATGTAAGTATAACAAAAAAATCCTTTTACCTTTGATGTAATTTTTGTTAAAAGGAAAATTACAATTCATTTATTGCACACGTAAATAACACAATTAATCACCATTGTTGTGTGCCTTCTTGCATCTTTAGTTAAAAATATATTTTCGTACAGAGTTGTTTAATAATATCTTATATTTCCTCAATTGCTAATCACTTTAATATATAGTCAAATGCGGTCATATCGTGCGGGTCCAAAGGTCACCAACATTATGAATCAAATCAGAAAACACAGTGAATACCAACATGTTGTGTGAAGCTATTAAATCTCGCTGGGCTATTTACAAATATACAGGGAGAAAGAAAATAGTTTTTTTATTATATTACGCAATATTATTAAGATATCCACTTAATATTATTTTATATATTAAATGCCGAGTTATTAAATAAGCAAATTTGCTAAATATGTATTTGGTTAAAATTTTTTGGTTGGCAAAAACAAAAATACACAAAATGGCAAGCGCCTTAATAAAGTCGGAAGGCGGTTCGAATCAGTAGAACAATCAGGATATGTTCTATTTATACAGACACTTAATGAAAATGAGATTTTTATCAATCACCAAAAATTATGAGCCACGCTTGACCTAAAAATCTAACCACTTCTTCCGTTAGCCCCGAGTTTCTTATTTATTTTAAACACGCATTCTATAATTATTTATTTATTGCCTACAAAACTACAGATGTACTAAAAAAGTCAGCAAAAAAATTGTGTCAAATCTAATAAAAACATTTTTAAATTAAAATTCACTGGCTAATATCCAGGAGCCAGTGGCAAAAGCTCTGAGAATCGGTATAAGGAATGTACAGAAACTTGTGCATGAAAAAAACATAATTTACTTCCGAAGAAGATTAAGAAATGTACACGAAAAAATCCAAAGGCAAAAGACTTAATTTACAATGCAAAAATGGATATTAATAATGCAATTTATGATTTATACACGTCAAAGACTAATATAATCCTTCAGAGACTTTTTAATATTATAGACTAAAAAATATCATCATCACTTAAAAAGTCCTCATCTTCTAAGTTGTCCTCAAATGGCGCAATGATCATTGGTGCTATTTCGACATGTAGAACTCGTTCTCGATTCCACCGATCCCATATTAATTTCTCCGTAAGTTCCACAGATTTCTTCAAGTAATCCGGCGTAATATATTTTAATGAATCTTGCCAAACAATTTGCACTTCATCTGATCTAAGACCATCGTTCACGTGTTTTTCGTAATATGATTTTGCCCCAGCCCATATTAATTCTATTGCGTTAAACTGGCAATGGTATGGTGGTCGTAAACCTCATGTCCATTTTCCTGTAATATTTCATCTACGGCATATATGTATTTCTTTAAAAACTGGATACGCTGACTTCCTATATGTGGCAACTCGCATAAAAATCTTCAATTACAGTTCTTTTTATATCGAAAACCCAATATTTTTATTAATTTTGACAACGATTTTAGTCCAATTTCCAATATGCCTCGATGTTTTAAAGCTTCTTTTTAAACTTGAAGAGTTATATTAGTTTTTGATGTGTATAAATCGTAAATTGCATTACGAACATCCAATTTACATTGTCACTTAAGTCGTCTGTCTTTGGCTTTTTTCGTGTACATTTCTTAATCTTCTTCAGTAGTTTTATAGTAGTAATTATGCTTTTTTTCATGCACAATTTTCTGCACAGTCCTTATACCGATTTTTTATTAGATTTAATACCATTTTTTTCGCTTGTGGATGCAAAAAACTCGAAAATTGTTTTCTATTACTCATTTTGTCACTGACTTGTCAATCTGACTTTGAAGTGACATCGCTCAAAGATTTTTGCAACTGCTGGTATTTATATGTTTATCCTCTTTTTTCATATGAAAATATCATAGGTCTATCTAATTCATCTTCCGGATTTTATGCGGAGGATATGATTACACGTAATAAATGAAAAACCAACTTAAAAAGTTTGTCGTTGATAAATCGTATGATCCGCACGATAACACCGCTTTTGATTATACTCGCAATTTGCTTGATTAGTGGAGCAAATCTATCGATGATTCTCTTAAAAAAGAAACTTCTCTTGCACTGTTTTTTTTTGTGATATAAGGTGTTGCGTCCCCATTCATCTCTTAAACTGTTAATGCTGTTATTTGTATGTATTTAATTTTATTTATATACTATTTCATTTAATTTGAGTTGTCCAGTAAATATTTGTGTCTAATTGGCTATAATATTTATTTTTTCTTTTCCTAATTATTGACTTAAACTTGGCTATAAATCCAGATTAAACCCATCTTAAAAATCCTGTTTAAGCCAGGTTTAAAGGAAGTTATATTATAATCTTGCTTTAAAAAACGTTACAATTGAGTTTTATACCCAGTAAAGTACAATAATATAAAACAATATACACATATTTCACGTAAAAAGTATGTAACATATACACAAAAAAAATCCAATGATATTCGAATAATACAAATGTCACCCAAAAACTAAAATAGGTAACCGAATATGTAACACATAAGTAGTAAGTGAAATAAATCAAAATTAAAATGTATTAAAGAAACCTAAAATAAAACATTAATAATAAATAAATATGCCTGAAATATGTATTATATAAGCCATGAGTAACGGATAATTAAGAATCATTCATCATAGAAAATAAAGAAAGATGAGAGCGAGATAAACTTCTTAGTTTCTTGAGACATTTTACACATGTTTATAATTTTTAATCAAAAACTTGACAATTTCCTTAAAAATAAATAGCAAGGATATTACTGTTACGCACTGATAAAGTGTGACTCTATTAAATTAGAAACATTTTTATTGGATTTACGTTATATGTACCTTGGTAATTACAGGGCACTTTCTAAAAAAATAAACATACCTTATTATACAGCTTTATTTCAAGGCTAAATAAAAGAAACTAATATTAAATACTTACATATTTTATTTATTTGGTGTTGGCCAGCAAGGCACTATGGTTCTAGACTTAGTACTATTTTTTCTTTGAAAACATCCAGGATTGGCGAGACATGAAATCCTTAACTACTTTTATAATAATAGTTTAGTTTAAGGCTAAAAAAGTCGGTAGGGTTAGATTAGGCGTGGTTAACATAGTTTAAGTTTGCAGAGCTCAAAAATGTATCCCTAATTAGCTAAGGATATAGCTTAGATGAGATTAGGTTAGTCTGGGTTGATACCCAGTTAGTACGTTTTACTTAAATTACGTTTGAGTTAGCTTAGCCAAAAATATAATTAAATATGATCACGATATCTCATAGAAGAAAAAATAAATATTATCTAATATTTTACTTAATTTACGTTAGCTAAAGTTAGTATGGATTTGTTTTGAAATAATTAAAATCAGTTTTGTTTGAGTAGCTATTCGCTACTCACAGTAAGATAAATAGATACATAAAGAACAATGCTATATTTCTATTAAAAACAAGAAGTGACTGGTTTTTACAGAAGTAAATAGGAAATATGTATATAAACATATATATTCAATATTTCCTACAAAAAACAAAATCAAAATTAAAAGCATTTGACCTAAAAAAAGATTTTTTTCATTTCAAAGCTTTATTGCCTGGTAAATAAATAATATTTGTTGAAAAATATAGTCAAACGATCTCCCTTTCAGAACAGTATCAGGCCCAAATAATGGAGAGTAATACTTTAGGCCGTACTTACGTAACTTATTTTGTCCCATGAAAATTGTTTCTAGAAACATACAATTCTTGTTTTTTTCGTTTTAAAACATACTTAGACTATTTAAATGTTTTGGCCGAGCAAAGTATTAGATGAAATAATGTTATGTTACTGTGTTTTTTAACCAATTAGCTCGTAACCTAATTATTAGACACATTAAGAATTACGATTTTCATTATAATAACAACTAATGTAACTTTTAATTAGGGTCTTGTAAACAATTAAACCCACGGAATTTGATATTTTTTTAATATAACATAGAAAGTTTACCCTCATTTAAATGTTTTAAGAAAATAAAAGAAATGGATGAACCACTTTTTCCATTAAAAAAATCAATAAGAAATTCGATATTTTCACTGTATTCCTATGCGCTTGAAGAAATGCTATCTTGCATTGTTGCCAAACTTACATTATTGTATTGTATTAAATTTTTCATGTTTGTCTCCCAAGAGTAACACATTTGGATCCCAGTGCCGATCCCAAATATTAGACTTTCGCCAGCGATGCACTTCGCTGTCGTTCGCCTTTTATATTAGGGCTTTAATGATGATACCTACGGCGCCTAACCTGGTGCTAACCCGGTACCAATCTACCTAGTGCGGTCAACACTAATCAACAGGCGGGTGCATCACTGGCGGAAGCCCTCTGGGCCGATGCCGAATGTTAGACTTTCGTCGGTGATGCCCTGCGCTGTTGTTCGTCTTTTAGGGCTTTAACGATGACGCCTACGGCACCTAACTTGGTGCTAACCCGGTACCAATCCACCTAGTGCCTTCGCGCTTCTATTGGTACCGATCCACAACCCACAAATGCATTTTGTTTTTCTTATACAATTTATGTCGATCATATATAAAATAAACTTGGCAACGTAGCATCCCTAGCACACTGGATTTCAGTTCAACAGACGACACTCCCGCTCTCTCTTTATTTCGCAGCTGTAATTATGTTTAAAAACGTTTAATAATGTCTAATATAATAATTACTTCTAACTTTTACTTAGAAATAATCATTTTTGTGTTATAAAGCATTATAATATAATCAGTCTTTTACGTAGTTCATAAATTAAGTTTGTGAAAAATATGTTTTTAGTGATACGCCAAAAACAAGTTCAGTGCAACCTTCCAAAACCTTAGGTTTTCGCCATTGGATATAATCTGAAAAAGTGCCTCGTCCATAAATTTCTGTGTATAGGAATTATTAAAAAAAGGTAATCTTTCAAATGTATATTTTAAATTTGTTAAATTCCATGGTTAAAATTCTTTACAAGAGCCTTCTAATTAGTAAGTGTCTAACTAATTTCTTTACTTACGAAAACTCAAGTGCGATTTCGATGAAACGTAATCTCTTTCTTCGTATTACTTTTTATTCGGGAACAACCACACGCCAGACAACTGCCCATTTTTGATACTAGAAACTACCCAAATCACCAAAAGAATATTTGTGGAGATATATGATAAAACAAAATAACAAATCAATCACTTTTTATACAAAATACTATTTAAAAATCAATAAAATTTAAGTTTAAATTGGAAACGACGGCGGTTTGACGACACACCTCAACAAACCGAAAGGTAAACATCAGAAAATAAGGGTCCAAAATGACGTAGTTTCGTCAAAAGCCTGCTAATATAAAATAAACATTAAACTCCTTCCTGTAAGTTTGTTTTTTATTCAAAGGTCCGAATCTAATCTTTTGTTTTTTGTGTATTTTCGAACACTGAAACGCATTAAATCCATGCAAAAGTATTAAATAAAAGTTGATGAATAGTGTGGATGAAAATTTCATGCATTCGTTGATTCGCCCATTCGTTCATTCATATAAATGGTCGAATCGAATCAACGAATTGAACCTACGAATCGAACCGAATAGTGAGTAGCAGGCTTTTTAGTTCAGTTTGTTGCAATCGGTTATTGTTAATACCTTGTGTTGCAAGGTAAAAAAAAATCGGTAAATTTCTTTTACCCGGAACTTGCCTTGTTATAAATCTTTGCTTTTATAGGAATATTAAAGTGTAACACAATTTAGTTTAGTATAGTGTCTTTTCAAGGATTTTTACTGCACGCCCTTTGTTCCACCATATTGAAATCGTACCAATATTTTAACGGTTTCTACCTACGCCACACTTATTTTTTGGGCATAATTTAAAGTATTTTTTTTTTACACTGATTTTTTAAGACCGCCATTTTGTATAGTCGTTTTAAATTTATACCAGTTAATCCCTGTATCACAATTATTTTTTTTGCAAAATATTAAGAGATTTTTTAGATATTTCATTTACCCACGCCATTTTGTTTCTTCGTCTTGAATTCGTACCACAATTTTACCAGTTTATGTCTATATCACACTTAATGGATGCTCAAAATTTAAAATTAATCGAATAAGTGGTTTTTTCAGGCTTAATTTTTAAATATTTTATTAAACCGCCATTTTGTTTCGTACCAAAAGTTTACCACTTAATTTTTTAAACATTTTATTATTCCGCCATTTTGTTTCGTCATATTGGATTTTGATCAAAATATTTCCAGATTATTCCCATATGAAATTTGAAGTCAATCGAGTAAGTAGTTTTTCAGCTATGTCGCGAACAGACAGACCGACAAGCAGACAAACAGACCGACGGAATTGAAAAAACATGTTTTCCGGCATCTGGGGTTCCCGAAATGTGAAAATCTGAAAACACCTCAGCGGGTGATTTTGTCACGATTACAATACTTCCCTTTAACGAGGGAAATATTAGAGTCAATAAATACTTTTTAGATTGATACACCGCCATTTTGCTACGTCATTTTACATTTTAATTTTTAGAATCAAGATAAAAGATTTAAAAAATAAAATTGGCCGCCATTTTGTTTAAGTAATAATTTTTATACGATTCACTAGTCTGCCATCTTGATCAGGCATATTGGATTTTTACTAAAATATTACCAAGTCATCCCCTTACGACCCTTAAAAACTGACAGACAGGCAGATAAACGGACTGACACATGACGGCCGACGAAATTGATAAAACATATTTTTTGGCACCTAGGGACGCTAAAACATGAAGATACGTAAAACTTAAGTTGATGTTTTTTTCACGGTTACAAACATTTTATTTGGCCGCCATCTTAAATTAGTACCATAATTTTACTAGTTCATCTTTATACCACAATTATTTATAGCACAAAATTCGAAATCAGTCTATTATGTAGTTTTTTTCAGGCTGAAGTTTTTTATTAGTTTATTAAGTCGCCATTTTGTTCACCATCTTGGATTTGTACCAAAATGTTAGCAATTGATTCCTACATAATACTTGAATGTTGCGCAAATTTTCAGATAAATTGAATAAGTAGTTTTCTAGTAATTTTTTTTTCACATTTCATTAAGCCGCCATGTTTTTTTGCCATATTAGATTTTGACCAAAATGTTACCATATCATCCCTATATGACCCTTCATTTTTGACGAAAACTTGAAGTCAATCAATTAAGTAGTTTTTTTAACTATGCCGCGAACAATCAGACTGACAGACAGACCGAGGAAATTGAGAGAACATGTTTTTCGGCATCTCGGAGGGGGTGATTTTTTCACGATTACAATACTTCCCTTTTATGAGGGAATTAAAAATGTATCCTTAAAGTTTCTGTTTTCAAAATATTTTAATTATCACGGCTGCTTATTTGCGAACTAAGTTATTTAACAAAGTTTATTAGATTATTTAGAAGGTCTCTTGTTTTTACAGAATTGACAAAAATTTTGATGGCTCGCAAGCCAGCAAACTGGCCTCAAAAGATTCTTCACGTGACATTGCTGATTCCGATGGTGGAAATGGTTCTTCCAAAAATGTAGAAGACAGCAAGCCATTAGAACCACCTCTTATTTTAAAATATCTACAGACTCAAGTAAGACAAATAATAAATATAAAATATCTACAGCCTCAAGTAAGACAAAATTTATATATCAAATATGGAATAGTAGCGATAAAATAAATTTAATCGCAATTGCAACTTGCAATTATCCTTTTCGGTGAAAATCAGCTAGTTCACAAGAAATGTTGCCTAAAAACAGAATGAGAAATCTCATATTGGTTAATTTAAGTTTAATCGAATAAAATATGAAACATGTGACATAACTTATAACTTTTTAGGTTAAGGATATCTTCCACGCTCCATTTGCTGCACTTCTTAAAGGAGCAGTTATTTTAACTGAAGAGAATTTTGCTGATATAGTCCCCGTAGCATGGGAATTACTACTGGAAATGAACCAAGAAGTTGCAGCTGCGGCTGGTTCTTTATTTATTTTAGGCAAGTATCATACTTGCTATAAAAGTGAACAGTTGGGCAATGTAAAGCCAATCTAATGTTATTTACAAAACTGGAGAATGTTTAGTAGTTTTAGAGATATATAGAAAAAAACCATAAATTTGTAAATTGAACTATATTTTCTTTTATTTATATTTTATTTTATTCTATTCTCCTAGATTTTCTACAACAAATTTGCCACTTTTTATGTTACACAAAATGAAAGATTGAATTTAGCACACGTCGTGTCGTTTTTATAAATTAAAAACTAACAGACCTGGAATTTTTATTTTCTTTTTCACGCCTTTCGATCCCACATAAACTAATGATGTATCATAGTTTTACGTATTGTGAGGTTTGCTTAATTTTTTGATATGCCATTATTTTAATGTAAGATTTATTAAAAATGTGATACATACTATGCATAAAAACATACATTTTTATTCTGAATTATTTTCAGCTTCAGTAAAAGCTCCTTCACACGTGACGGAGATTATGCAGCATGGTTTATCTGATCCTGATCCTGCAGTCAGAATAAATGCAATTTTAAGGTAATTTTTTGTAACTTTAGACATTTTAAAAACATAACCATACATGTAGCTCTATTTTTTTGTCATATAATGTATAATAATATCCAAGATAAATAACATGAACATGTTTTGTATACATGTGGGTCACCACTTGGAACAATCGTGAAGCGTGTTTATTTAGTTGAAAATAGATAGTAACGGCAGTGATGGTACTACATACTAAAATTAACCTCGGTCTGTCATAAGTGAGTGGTTATTAAGACGACAATACAATGTAACGGTACATTGACACAGATACGAATTTTCATTATTTTTCGAAGTGGCGACTGCCCTTTAGTACGTTGCGAGAGTGCACGCCTATCTAATTTAAAAAAAGAGATAGTATTAAGGAAGATACAGTTTAAATTATTTCGTTATTTTCTAACTATTATCCAAGCTATTCGCTTAAAGGGGTTCACGATTCATACTTCGGAGGTTAGCGTTTTGAAAAAAAAAATTGTTACAAAGGTGGGCAGGAGCAATTGACTGAAAATATATTTTTTCAGCACTTATTTCTTCTAAACTGACAGCAGGGGGGAGCAGTTGCTAGGTTAAAAATTCTACAAAAACTCCCAAAACTATATTTTACTTTTATTACCTCATTGGCAAACTCAATTAATTTCCTATCACATTGGTTCTAAACTTATTGTCGTATCACCCTTAATGAAGGTAGAGGCAGCCGTTGGCTTACGGAAGATTTAAAACGCTATATCTTCTGAACCCCTTATTCGAATTAAATGAGCTAAAACCTATTTATAGGGGAATTTCGATCTGTTTTAGGATTCGGATCGAGTGATAATCCCTAGTATTCAGAAATTAATTAGATTGCGCTGTTTGTAACGATTACCGATCTTTTTCTTAAAATTTTTAAACGGAAGGATATATTTCTCTTACGCTAATTATATAGAGTAAGAAAAGGCCGAAGTTTTAGTTAAAACCGCATATGGTTACCTTTATTAGTTTTTAAGCTCTTGCCAAATAAAAGAAAATATTTTCGGACCAAATGGAGTGAAATTAAAATCTCCAGCGGCATCCCTAGACCCTTTCAGTTCACCAAGGTGGCACAAAAAATACCAACTGCCAAAAAAAATCATGTTTTTTGTATTTGAGTAATTTCTGAGTTTGTTGTTAATTATGTTTCGTAATTTGCAAACTCAACCACAATTTAGCCAACTATTTAATATATTGGCTCCTGCCCTCCTCTTAGTGACGCCCTTAAAAATCTAGATTCTGCTGCTGCACACAAATCACATATCTGCGGTCTGAGAGATCGATATGGGGTTCTGAGGTAAACCTCAGTAGACCAGCAAACGAGCCCATAGATCAGCTAAATACAAGATATGGCGGTTAACCTTAAAAATGCATCGAATTTTCAAGGTCTTATTTTTCGATGAAGAAAAAAATAACTCGAGCAAAAATATATTGTTTTTTTGTTAAAATTACAGTTTTTCAATAAACAAAAATAATTTTTTTTGAAACAACAAAAAATGGAATATGAAAAAAATTCCGACCTTTCCGATAATTTTAACAAAAAAGCTTACTCGGTACAATTTTTTTCTTTATCGAAAAATAAAAAAAAGGCTATATGTTTTAGAGTTACTCCGTGATCCTTTTAAAAGCGGTATTAAACAACTATTAGGTCAAACGAACTATGAAAACAATATTATTTTTGAATACTGGGCAGATTATTGTTTACAGCAGTGGTCGCCAACCCGTAGATCCCGATCTACCGGAAGCTCGCGAACACATTTTTGATAGCTCACAATATATCTTGTAAAATAGAAGCGTTCATAAATTTTGAAAAAAAAAATCACAATATGAAAGCTATCAGCGGCAACACCGCGCTAGCAGCGACAACACTGCGGTGAGCGCTCTGGGCAACAGCTGCTAGAATTCACCAGAGCGCCAGCATCGCGTGAATATTTGAGAACACGAGAACATATTTTTGCGTGAGTTATTTTTTCTTAGTCGAAAAATAAAACCTTAAAAATTTGATGCATTTTTAAGATCAACCGCCATATCTTGTATTTGGCTGATCTTGTAACTCGTTTACTAATGAGGTTTCTCTCAGAGGCCCACACCGATCTGTAACGCCTCCAGAATTGTTGGTTTTTAGTGATTTTATGATTAAATATCCCTCTGAAACGAAATACCACTGGACAGGAATTGTTTTCTCATTTAAACAATTTTATATCTTCTGCAGATATAATGTGATTTGTATGCAGCAGTAGAACCAAAGTCTTTCCTTACTCTCTATAACTTGCTAAGTATAACCTTCCATTCAAAATTTTTAAGAAAATTGCAAAAACAGTTACAGTTACAAACAGTACCATCTAACCAATTTTTGAAAAACTAGAAAGTGTCACTCAACATCCTTCCTCACCCTTATTAAAAGTGATATGGCAATAAGTTTTGAACCAAAGTGATAGGAAAAAAAAGGTCGCATGAAACCTATTAAATAATTTTGTGTTTTAACTAAACATTATAAAGAGATAATACTATTAAATTTTATTGAAGTAATGGATGCTTTTATACCAAAATTATGGGGTACTATTTAAATATTGAGAATTCTCTTTTTGTTTCTCTCTCCCTCTTATCTGTAGTTATATTACGTTTTTTTATACACACCTGAGTAAACACAAAAACAAACACCAGATTTATAACTTCTATGTGTAACTATTAAATTTGCATTTTTTTTTATGATAAAAGCAATACATTTTACAAAAAGTTGCGTTGAATTTAGGGTTAGAGAGAATCTGGGTAAACTTTTGTATTATCAGTTTTTATAAAAATTTTACTATTGATATGAATTCGAGAGTTATGAAACACTATGTTTTTATAATAAAGGTTTAAATTTAATTGTGTTTAAATGTTTAAAACAGGGCCATAGATATGAAAGGAGTTTTGGGGTTTTAGACCCGCTATTAAAGAGGAAATTGAAATAATTTTTTTAAAATATCAATTAAATTATTCTGCAAAACCTTGTGCACTTAAATTGAAACCTTCCCTCTCCAACGCCAGAGTCTAATTACGACTCTGAAATGAAACATTTTGTTTTTAAACTTTATAATAGATATAGCGTTTTAATTTTTAAGTTTTAAAGTGTTTATCTTCTTGCAACAATTTCAAAAATGCGTATTTGAAAATATAGAATTCAATAATCATGCAAAAATAAAAATTATTTTAAAACTTTTTTTCATAACACCAACACTTTTCCAGATAATGGGATTAGACGACCACCCTGGCCAATGGTATCTATAAATATCCTATTATTTATAAAATGTTAATCCAGAAAGTTATACAATTACAACGTAATAAATGTATTAAATGTTTGCCTTTATTACTTTGTCCAATGTTTTTATGGTGTAATGATATTTTTGATTATACCTAAAATTTTATTTTCGTCGTTTTTCTAAGTATGTACAAATCTAGCAGAAGCTCAAATTCTTATTATAACCATTTTACAAAATTTTAATTAATTATAAATAAATTGAAAAATTGCTGAATTTGAAAATTAGATTTCAGGTATTATGGAAAATGCGGTTTCAAGTTTGGCCCAGAATGGAAGAAAATGCTCACTCTTCCTTTAAAATACCCCCTCCAGGAATTGAATTTACCCTACCTTCACCGAAAATTGGAATAGAATGTTTAGATGTGGTAGACTCTCCTTGGGAATTGTTAGTTAAAACGAAAGTTGAAGAGGTTACTATTAACCAGGAAAGACATGTAGGCATTTTTATTCATTTAGTATAGATGTATAAAGATCATGATTTAATATTAATTAATATTCTTTATGATTCTTAAACATATTTCACATATTTTAGAGATCATTGGTTACTGCTACAAAAACACGAAAGAAACAGCAAACTGAATTGATAAAAATGGCTTTACAAGCTCAGGATGATAAAAAACGAGAAGAAAGAGAGAACTTCTTGATAACCACTATCCCGATTACTATGCAAGCTGCTCACGAACCTAGTCTTTATCACACTACCGGAGAAGAACATGCTGAAGATGGTAGGATATAACTTTTATCACAAATAAATTTCAATCTTTTCAACAAAATACTTGTTGGCGAAAAAGGCAAAACGTTTTCAAGTAATAGAATAGTCAGACAGTAGAAAAATTATAAAACTGTACTCGTTTCATTTGTTTTCGAAATCTAGTTATAAGAACTAAGCACACTGACCATAAAAGTTATGAAAGAGCATCCAAATGACCATGCAAACATTTTATGGGTATTTGGGAACAGTCAAATTTCATGGAATTTTCGTATCTTACAGAATTCAACCTTCTGATAAAAAGTCTTTATGGTCAGAACTCAATCCTATACCTACTTTCAGAGATGCATTTAAACTTCACCCAAATACCATATAAAATACATGGGAAAAACGATGTTACACAAATTATTTTTCCAACATATTTAACGTATAGACTTTCCAAAATAATAAAAAAGTTTTTTAGGGATATAGGTCCAAAAAGAGTTTTGTTTTCTAGATATAGAAGAAATAACGTTTACCATGTAACATGGTGTAAATTGAAAACAAATTATGTACTGTATGTTAAATAAGCAAAGAATAATCTGGTGTCATCTTGTTGTTTACCTTATCTATTATATACAGGAATTGGCTAAAGTTTAACACCCTGTATATCTGAAACTTTTCATAATATTGAGTTTTGTTAAGTAATCAATATAATTCGGTATGTAACATGCATATTCTATAAGTAACCCAATAAAACATCTATGTGAAAGAGATGACAAAAAAAAATTATGAATACAATCGACAATAGGTAGTTAATAAAAATGACGGCAAATCCAAAATAGCGCGTATTTAAGAACTATCGAGTAAAAGCGGCCTTAAAAAAATCCAACTACTCCAACAAAAATTACTTTTTAATATATTCTATGTATAATACGAAATCTTTCACCGTTAGAGTCAATCAGATTAAGAATTCATGGTTCTTGGGTTTAGACCGTGTGAAATTGGATTTATTTTCCAACGTTTGGCCTGCGATTGCACGAGGCATCTTCAGGGATCTTCACTGCACGAGATCAAAACACTCAATGAGCTCAGAAGAGCAAAGTTCAGATGCTTGAGTGCTGGTGTTCAGCAACAGTGACACTTTACGACAGGAACAAGGAATTTTATAAATTCCTTCTGATTGCAAACGAATTATATCTTTTGGTGTCCTTAAGCATTGCCCAATCTTTTTATATGTACTAAAGATTGGTCGAATGTTGGATCTCCGAAGAATTCTAGCAATTTTAGCTGTAGTGTATCACTTCAGTCAGTTTTTCTGTATCGTCCGGAACAGAATTTGTATCACATATTGACAAAGCTCTAAAGACTAATTAATTGGTGATGGATTGTTTTTGAGCTGGATGATGGTGAGAACTAAATTTTAAAAATCTATCCGTATGGGTCATTCACATCAAGGAAGGGAATGGCACCATCTGACTCAATTTCCGTAATGAATTTTATATTAGAATGTTGTTGATTTAGATGATCTAAAAATATATTTAAATTTTCTTCTGTATAAGGCCATATTACAAAAGCATCATCTACATATCTAAACTAACATTTAGGTTTTAAAGGAGCAGATCCTAAAACAATTTTCTCGAAAGCCTCCATAAAGATGGTCGCTACTACAGGAGATAGTGGGGATCTCATGGCGGCACAAAGTTATTGCTTCAGCTCGGGTTATTATAAATTCAAAATTAAAAAATCTATTGAAATTATCAAGCACCCTGAACATAGACGCGGGTTACGTGCTACATCATGCGATGAAACCATTCATCACAGTCAGGGGCGTGCAGTCGATGGAAGCAAGGGAAGCATTGCTTCCCCAAAAAAAATTACAAAACATCTTCTAAAATGTAATTTTTGAAATAGGAGACCATTAATTTAGTTTAAATTAAAAATGCTAAAATATTATCTTAATTATCAAGCCCATAATAAATGCGACCTTGACTCCGACCGAGCGACAATAAAAAATAGAATAGAACCTATGCGGGCCGCTAGCTTCTCTGCAGCCAAGTCCTGTATGCTTGATTTCATGTGAATCCGGCCAGAGGTTATTGAACTTTCTACCAGCTATTTGCAATTTTTGCATTTCAGTCGCGTGCTTTAAGTGAGGGCGGAAGCTATCTTTGGAGTAAGTTGTTTGTTTGAACGACTATCCGTGTGTTGTGTGATACGTACGTCGCGTCGTGCGTGGTGCGATATGGAAGACAATAATACGGACTTGGATATGCAAATACCGTCAACTTCGGCTGTCGGTAATAACGTTGAAAATGTTGGAGAATTTAGTAAGAAGAGTGTGTGGTGTGTGTCTTAATAATAAAGGGATTTTCAACATTAAACTTTGCTGATAAGCTTTAAATAATTTTCAAAGGAAGGGCAAAACCGCCTACGAAAAATTTAACCACAAAAATGAAAAACTGTATTAGACATTTTTATCCGGAAAAACAATACGAACAATTTAAATGGCTAACAGGGTGTGAAAATATAAGTAAATTATTTTGTTGGCCATGTTTACTTTTTGAAAATGAAAAAGGTCTCTGGAATAAAACTGGTTTTTCCGATTTAAACAATTTCCATAAAGTTGTAAAAAGACACATTATGTGCAAAGCGCATTTGCAGGCCGTCATAAAAAAAAGTCTTCGGCAAAACCAGAATTGAACTAATAAACAGTTGGAAATTAATCACCGCCTACACAATGAACTAGTTGATAAAAATAGGCAAATATTAAGAAGACTTATCGATCTTGTTTGTTTTCTCGGACAGCACGAATTGGGATTTAGAGATCAGGACGTTCAAATAGAGGAAATTTTCAAGATTTACTTAGTTTAATGGCTAAATATGATGATTGCTTAAAAAATCATTTAGAGCAGTCTAGCGTTTTTCGCGGAACTTCGAATCGAATTCAGAATGATTTAATTTCCGCTGTTGCAACCATTATTCTAAAAAGAATTAAGCAGGAGATTGGCGAGGCGCGGTTCATTGCTATTGTTCTGGACGAAACAACTGATATCACTAATTTTAGCCAATTATCTAAAGTAATACGCTACGTTAAAACAGACGGAAGTATTCAAGAGCGATTTTTAGGTTTTAAGAATGTGTTCGAAAATCGTACAGCAGATGCATTATATACCGTAGTTTATAACGTTACTAAAAAAATTAATGAAGAGAAAAAATTAGTTGCTCAAAGTTATGATGGAGGTGCAGTGATGGCAGGACAATTAGAGGGTCTGCAAGCTAAAGTTCGAGAAACTTTCCCAAGTGCTGTGTTTGTCCATTGTTTTGCTCCTAAATTAAATTTAGTTTTATCCCAGTCCATCAATCACATTAAAGAATGTAAAGTATTTTTCGTTACTTTAAGTGGCATGGCTGCTTTTTTTTCCAAGTCAACAAAACGTACACAAGCTTTGGACTACATTGTCCACAAACGATTGCCCAAAGTAGCTCCTACTAGGTGGAGCTATAATGGAAGACTTGTGTTAACAGTATCTGTAAATCGTGAATCACTAATTGAACTATTTGAGAATATAATAGAAAATAATGAAACGTGGGACTCAGAAGCAATAAATAGTTCGAGGGGGTTTTTGGACTGTTTGAAACAAGATTTTAATTTTAATTATTTGTTCAACATATTTTCAGAAATATTTCCATTCAATGGACAATGTTTTTAATATATTACAAATAAAACAAATGATATTGCTTTTTGCAAAAAAGTAGATGATTTTAAATCCATGTTAAGCCAAAAAATGGCTTTAACTTATTTTGGGAGAAAACGATGAAGTTAAATGTAGAGCCACAAGCCAATCGTCTTCGAACAGTCAAGGTGGGAGATGTTGAATCATCATACAGACGCCTCTTTTATGAAATAATCGTTCAAATTCAGCAACAAATAAACTATAGATTTAACGATTTAAATGATTTTAAATTCCTGGAGCTCTGCAATTTTGATGCATTTAAAGGAAAAACTTTTCCAGAAGATGCGTTTAAACCTCTTCTTCTTCATTATGGCCAGTTCTTCGACAGAGTGTTACTGCGATCTGAACTAAAAGTGATTTAAGAAACTGATGACATTAGCGCAAAAAATAACGCTAATGAACTAACGCAGTTTTTAAAAGACAGGGAGCTGGAAGATGCCTACACCGAAGTGTCGAAATTGTGTGAATTAGTATTGACAATACCTGCCACAAGTTCATCAGTAGAACGCAATTTTTTAACACTTAAACGTATAAAAAATTTCGTGAGGAATTCAACGGGGCAGGAGAGACTTTCGCATACATCGCTGTTGTCCGTTGAAAATAAACTTCTCCAAAATATGTCTTAGCATCGACGTTCTCATGATGACGTCATTGACGAATTTGCAAAAAATGATCCATCCAATCGAATTAGATTACAAATAGGCAAGTTTCTAAAAATTTGCTTCCCATTCTTAAAATTCCACCGCACGCCCCTGATCACAGTGAATCACGCGTCGGTGGGTACAGGTCGGGTATAAACACCTGAACTCTGCTCATTGTAGCTCATTCAGTGTTTTGATCTTGTGCAGTGAAGATCACTGAAGATGTCTCGTGCAATCGCTGGCGAAACGTCGGAAAGTAATTCTAATTTGACACAGTTTAAACCCAAGAACCTTGATTTCTTAATATTCCATGCATGTTTGTAATATAAGTTGTGATAGTCGAGGCATATATTTCAATAAAATAAAAAGCATGGCATATTATAAATTTTACTGTGGTTTTAATTCGGAATATTTTAGGAAACCTTAATCTTTTTTTTTCAACAAACCTTGGTTTAGGGTTGCATTTTTTTATGCTTAAATGGTATACAGAATGTTGTATAATTAATATTAATTATTTGAGCCTACTACTAGAAAACTTCTAGGTTTCAAGTTATGTTTTAAACTTGAATACTTGAGTGGGTTGACCAATCTATGGATTTATATTTTATTCAAAAAGCGATAGCTTCTGTTCCGTATATTTTTCTTTTATAGTATTTCTAGTGTCAGTTAAAAAATAAAATTAAAAGTTTGACGTCTCTTTATTTTTATGAATTTCTGTAATATTTCCATCTTTCCCATCCTGCTTTAGGATTCATATTTATATTTGTCCTTAAACTGTCACTAACATATCACATCGAGCATATTAATTATTATTAATAGTAAACGACTACCAATGCACCAAACCTAAAAAGAAGTTTTTTGTTTAATATTTGTGTCACGGCACACAATATTTTTCTTCATATTTTTTTGTCTTTAATATCGCAAATGCTTTACGATGATCCACCTAAACAACTGAAAAATTACTTTTACATTTTATTTTATTTAATTTCCAGTCAGCCTGATATTAAACTGTTCTTATAGAAGTGCAGTATCAAAACAATCGAAAAATATAATTTGCATTTTATTTCATTGTCTGCCAGCATGATATTTAACGGTCCTTGCCTAAGGATTTATTATATTATGGACCATATACTAACGGATAGTAAGAACGTGACTACAACATAACTCCAAAGACAGACATTAGGTCTAAGAGCCTATCTCTGAAGGGCATACTATCGCAAGGAGAAAGAAGACAGACTTGTATTTGTCATTGATAAAAATTTCTTTCAAGACTTGTCACATCAGACGCCTGAAGAATATCCTATGTCGCTTTGGTGATGAATTTGAAGACGGCGACGGAAACCGACACCGACACGTATTAATATTGCTTAACAGTCGAACACCAAGTATAACGTGGTCTTAACAGGAAATTATCAATCTTTTGTGTATCCGGATTCAGGGCGGTCTCAGAACCAGCAAGTCCTCAAGTGACAGAGAATCGTCCTTAGCACCATCTCATGTGCAAAGGGAGTACGTACTCTTCCTACAAAGTATAACTGCCGTACAGCTAAGGTGTAATCATATTAATAGGTCATCACATATAACATTGTGTATATTTCCTAAGTTCTGCATCGCCTGCAACAGGATAAATAGCTCGATAAGACTGTACAAGCGATGATATAAAGGAAGTCTTAAAAGACAATATCCATGCTGCAGAATTAGTCCATCAAGTGTATATAGAAGAACAAAAAATATAATGCAATTTTTAGTTGAAGCATTCTATACAAATATTATACAAAACTTTCATTTTTTTTAAAACATTAAGGTTTTCAAGAGATCTAAAATTTTAGCATGTTTTGGGTCAACATTTTTAAGCGGAATTCTGTTTCATTAAAAATTTTTTTTGTATCTGGTCTTTATTGATGTAGATATGAAGAAAGATTGTGAAAATTTCTTGTTTTGTGGGTGAGGATAGTCATATCGACCGAGACAGTTGTTCATAATCTATTCTAGTTTGCAAATTAGAAATATAGCCTACTCTAATGTAACGTGTGTGTTCTTGGGCATGGTTTAACAGTACCACTTTCGATCCCATTATTGAAGTTGTCAATATTTTGGCATAGGTAAAACCATAAGTAGCTCCGTGTCAGGCCCGAAATCAGCAATATATAATCATCACTTGGGAGCGTGACTGTATACTGGTCTATTGTGAGAGGATATTCATAAGGTGGAGCTCGTGTTCCGCTCTTATCACCACAAGAAAGAAGGCTCTGGATGGATTACTTTATATTATTAATGAGCGTGAAGTGTAAACTCAAGGTTACGCTCATGATGTTGTAGCAATTAGCATTAGGGGCTACGAGGGAGCGGATACTGCCTAGGCTGGGACTGAACTCTTAGAATTGATCAATCAGCTGTCAGGTCTAGGAGTTACAATGTCGCATACCATGAACAAGTAGGACTCAGATAACAGTATTTATGACAGGCCCTTTTATCATGTTTAAGACTTATAGGAGTCTCAAACTAAATAGAGGCCAGCTTAGAACCATTACCGGTGTCCGAACTGAACACTGGACTCATCAACGATCGATGCAAGTTCAAAACTACATAGAATGACGATGTGACGCCAGTCTTTCGAATTGCCTCATCGAAGGTAGACCTCTGTGTTTTTAACATAAGTGGTTCCACGTATTTGGTTTAGCTGCTCTAATTCGGGGGGATGCGGGAGACTCAACCGCTCAGTGTGGAAACTAACGACCCCACTAGAAAGGCAGCAGACGCTGTGAACGTGTGAGGCCTAGTTCTGCATAGAAAATTAGCGTAATGGCCACTATGTGAAGGGAGTGGGAGGGGTAAGGGGTTAGCTTGAAAGAAAAGGACATCTCGTGATACCAGTAGTACTACTGGAAGCCAAGATGCATTAGAAGGATTTTATAAAGAAGGAAAAATGTATAAAGAAATTTGGAATATACGGGGTGTAGTGGGAGTTTAGAGCTCGTAATCCGGACATCCCATCGATAATGGCTCCAAACTGGAATAAGGTGTAAATCATCTGGCAAATGGACTAGTAAGTATGCGCTCCAACAATTTGGAAACAACAACAACAACGATGTGACGCTTTGGTAGACACCAAACTGCTTTGAGACATTTTCTTGCTAGTAAAATATCATTGCCTTGAACAGGTTCGTTAATATTTTAATACGTTTTCTTCACATTTCAAACATATTCAGAGAGTTTATAAACCTCTCAACATTCAGCCACTCATACAATAGCTACTATTCTATATGATTTTTATTTAAAACTGAATACTGTATATTTCTTTTTTTTTAATCTATAGGGGATAATGAGGAAAATGAAGGAGGCCAAACTCGCAATACAGGCCATCATTTGCATTCAGCGCATTCGTTGTTTCCTTCCTGTCTATGTGCCGCTGTGGTCTCCATTATTAATTTATTGGATGACGCCGCTGTGTCAGCAGATGGATGTGCTGTCTACGAAGTAGCTTATTCAGTTATATGGACTTGTTTGGTTGAAGACAGCGCATTATTCTTAAGGTGAGTAGGTACTTGTTACGCCTTGGTAAAATCTAAGATTTCCTAAAAATCCAGGTATATACACTAAAACATATTTTTTATTATTTTAGATATGTTTTGGAAAGACTTACAAGGGACAAGCAAGAAGAAATGTTTAAAATCTTGAGGCATCTCATAAGATTTATTCCGAAACTTCCTCAACAAGCAGCATTTGCTTTGTATAATTATATTATTGGTTATGTAATGTTCTATGTACGCAGCCCACATGAGGAAGGGCAACAGTTGATTGGAGCTGCTTTGTCTCTGCTATGGATGGTAAGTGTTTGTCTACTATATTTTAATTCACTACATTTAACGATCGAAATCTTAACCGTTAACCTGAAATGGAGGACAGTCTTAACTAATCGACCAGATGATTGTGCAGGGGTGTAAAATGTATACATAGTACAAATGTTGTACATTATTTTATATGTAAACGAGGTTTGCTTTATCTTTTAAATTTGCGATTTTTATGACTATACAGACGAATATTTTCAAATAATAATCGGAGCAGTCTACCCCTTAAGGCCTTATCTTCGATCATTTAGGAACACCTGAACCAGATATTTACTCACATATTATTAAATTCGCAAATGATATTTTTCCCATGAAGCATATGTTAAATACTGTATAAAAAAAAGATCAGTTTAGATAAAGAATAGATTAATTCATTTAGATCAGAGTTATTTAAATTTAGGACTAATATTTTAAAAATTAAATATTATTAAATTGTTCTGGAACATGGTACTCGCGAAACGAGTAGCAAATCGTAATTTATTTTTACGTAATTATTAGTTGCCGCAGTGTTTGATGAATTAGTTATAAATAAAAAAAATGACTGAAATAAACTACTGGTCATAAATATTCCATCAAGAAAATTTGGTATCAAAGTTTAAAGATAAATATTTCATTGAAATGAAACAATAACAGCTTCCTTGGACAATAGAGTTGAACGTTTATTACTAAGCCAAGGTTTCGGCACCAATTTGTGCCATCATCAGGGCTAAAACACAAAGGAACGCTCTAAATCTAATTATATACTTAAAGCAAAAGGTAGGTGAACTGAAGCACATACATATGCATTTACATACACATACATACATGTAGGCATACACACATACACACAACATGTTCACATCTACGCAGATTAAAAACAGAAAAAGGAAAAAAAAAAACACTAGGGTATTATTGTGACAAACTGTTAAAACAAAGAGATAAAAACCAACTCATCTGAGGTCACTTGAGAGTTTGCTTAATTAGTTTAATTGTTAATTTACTCTAACTTGGTACCTGGATAAACAATGAATTAGGTTTTTTTCAATACTTGTTGTAATTTCTTGAATTTGACTCACCTAGTAAATTCTAATTACTTATGTAGTCTAAATAGACATACATATTGTTGTTACTTCACAAACACAAAATAAAACAACGAACGAGCAGAGGAATTTTATGCCGCTGAGAAGATTAAAGGTTTTAAATTATATGATCAAAAATATGTATTTGCAAATATGTGGTGTGTAGTACTTATGTATAGGTGGAAGTGGAGAGGAAGCAGGCGTCGATCGATATATAGATGCCCAGTGGATACCGGGGGAAGCGCAAAAATTAGCTTAGGTGTTTAATGATATTGTGGTAAACTATATTGAGATTTTGAACATCTGTATTTAGATTGACAGTATTCTCAGTTTTTTGTATATGTGCCATTTCGAGAAACAGCCTCTTTTTTGTATTAGGTTCTTCATCTAGAATTATTGTTTTTGAAAAATCAAACAGATGTCCCTCACTAAAGTGGTGGATTGCTAAGCCACTTTTTGGGTTGTCCCTGTATATAATGTTGCAATCTCGTTTATGTTGTGCTAAGCGTTTGTTAAGCAATTGTGTGGTTTGACCAATATAGAAGGACTGGCAATGTCCACACGGGATTCTGTACACTATATTATTGCGTGTTAATGAGTTTATGGGTTCTTTTATCTTTGAAAATACTTTGCCTATTTTTTTAGTATTGTAAAAAGCAATTTGAGAATTTTGAGTGGTTAGCTTCTTAGCAAGGGATTCAGATAAGTTATGGATATATGGCATCTTGAAGTATTTTTTAGTATTTAAATTCGGTCGATCGGTTTGGTTAATTAGAGAAAAGTTAGAAGGAGGTTTCTTGCTTAGAACAGTATTGATTAAAGAGTTGGGAGAATTATTTGATTGTAAAGTGGTTCGTAGATTATTTAAGTTTTTTGGCCAAAATATTTTGTCTGATAATGAATATATCTTGTTCTTTGCCTGAGTGATAATGTTAATTTTTTGGTGCATTGGATGTGGCGATCTATAGTTTAGCACTCTGTTGGAGTTTGAAGGTTTTTTGTAAACATCTAAAAGTATCTTGCTATCGCGATTAATAATTAGAACATCAAGAAATGGAATGCAATGGTCTGTTTAAACATTAGTGGAAAAATATGTCTCTTTGCGGACGATACCAGCTTTACGTGGAGCCACCCAGATGTCACGGACCTACACAGGATTGTATCTAATGACCTAATCACCATTAAATCCTGGTGCGAGTCTAATCTCCTATGTTTGAACAAAAACGAAAGTCTTGTCTTATAAAAACACGCTGCAACCTTTTGACCTTAATGGCACCACTATTGATGTCGTAAACTCTGTAAAATTTCTAGGGCTTCTTGTAGATGATTCTTTAAAATGGGACCCACATATCGACGCTTTATCAAGGAAGTTGGGTTCTGCTTGCTTTGCGTTAAGATCTGTTTCCGAGGAGCTTAGCTTTTCTACCTCTAGAACTGTTTATTTTGCTCTTGTTGAGTCGCACCTCAGATATGCTATTCCATTCTGGGGTACATGTTGTGCGACTCAATTTGATCGAATTTTTATACTACAAAAAAGAGCTGTTCGTTACCTACTGAGACTTAACAGTAGAACTCACTGCCGAGATTTCTTTAAAAGATATAAAATACTAACCCTTCCTTGCTTATTCATTTTGGAATCGGTTTGCTTAATTCGTAAGCACGCACCTGCTCTATTAGAGAGACCTTCTCACAACTACCCTCTCAGAAATACTGAGCACGATCTCTATCTTCCAACCCCACACTCAGAGTTAATTAAAAGATCAGTAATCTACAATGCAAAAAAAATGCATAATCACCTGCCATTTAACATCAAATCCATAATATCTCTGACTTCATTTCGCAAGGCTTTGAAATCATTCTTACTGGAAAGTGCCTTCTACACCGTGAACGAGTTTTACAACACATAATTTTATCCTTATGAACCCCTAGTGTGATAGTTGCCATTACCAACCATTTTTACCGAATTTTGTATATGTATTTTTTTAATTGTTTCGTACTTTTTTATTTTTTACTTTGCTTTTTTATTTTTTTTACATTATATTTATGAAAATGTTTATAACATAGTACGACTGACAAAGTACATTTCTAATGTACTTCTTTTAGGATTCTATAATATTAATATTCTAAATTCTTGATTTAAATATTATTTTTCTATAATATTTATGATGTGTTTTTGTTTTGTTTTGTTTGCTAATTTTGATGTTTGTAAACTATTTTTTTTACAACAGCTTTGTCCACAAAATTGTAAAATTTTTTTTGACAATAAAGCATTTATTTATTTATTTATTTATTTATTTATTCAATTTCGATCGTGAACTGAATGTCCGGATTAATGCTGTTGAATGTATTAAGAGTGTGATCTATTTTGTTGGTTGGAATGCAAGTGAGTGTGTCATCCACATAGATGAAGAGGAACGGTAAATTAAAGTCTAATTTTGCAACTACAGCAGTTGCAATGTAGTTCATCACCATGTTAGCCAAGATTGAACTAATTGGATCACCCATGGGCATCCCGAGGTTTTGTTTATAAAATTCCCCTCTGTATACAAAATAACTGGAATAGAAAATTACCAGATCATTTACTCAATACATTTAAATGTACTTTCACTAGTGTTTCCTCGAAACATCCCTATGTGGGGAAAATACAAAAAACCATATGTAATTTTAACAAAAAGATCCTCAATCTTGAAATAAAAATTATAATTTTCTCAATTAATCAACTAGATAGGGAGATAAAGTTATATATAGACACTGCCTCACGGCTCTTACCTCAAAATATTTTGTTAACATTCCAAAGCAGTGTCAATACTAGATACAATCGTATGTTTAATGAAAATAAATGTAAACACTTAAGAAAACTGGACAAACTAAAAAATTCGCAACATCCGTCTTTTACGGAGTTGATTAATCCGTTGAATAACAATTGGTTGGTCAACACAACTACTATAAATATACCGAAGAATGTTAGTCATATACTAGAACTAGGCCCGAATTTCTCAGTAGAACACAATTTTGCCGAATTACCAACACTTAAACTCTTAGCCGATGTTGAATTTTGCATAGAAAACAACACAGACATAAATGACAAGGAATCGTGCCGACTGCAAACAACTAACATCATAACAAATTTTTTAGAAAAAAATAAGAACAATAAACACTCTAAGAACCCCTTGATAAAAGACTACAATGACGCTAGAAAATTTCTTAATAAGCACCAAAATATATGTGTTCTTCCTGCTGATAAAGGTAATGTCACAACTATCCTTGAAAAAACGGAATATGAAACAAAAATGACTTCACTTATCAGTGAAGACAGAACTTACTCCAAGTTAACAAAGGATCCAACCAATAAATTTCAAACACTGAATAACTCGCTCATAAACTCACTTAAAGACAACAATCTCATTGAAGATTCAGTGTCTAAGATCCTAAAAACGAATAATGCAGTAGCACCCCGCATCTATGGCCTCCCCAAACTACAAAAAGAGGGTAGACCTCTTAGACCAATTGTCTCATGTATTAACAGCCCAAGCTGTCGTTTGTCCAGGTTTCTTAATAACATTTTAAAAAATCTGATTCCAAATTTTCAATTTAATGTTAAGAACTCATTTGAGGTTACCAATCGACTCCGAAACAATCTGCGTAGATGTGAACATGTTGTGTGTATGTGTGTATGCCTACATGTATGTATTTGTATGTATATGCATATGTATGTGCTTCAGTTCACCTACCTTTTGCTTTAAGTATATAATTAGATTTAGAGCGTTCCTTTGTGTTTTAGCCCTGATGATGGCACAAATTGGCGCCGAAACGTTGGCTTAGTAATAAACGTTCAACTCTATTGTCCAAGGAAGCTGTTATTGTTTCATTTCAAAGATTAGGATTAGTGGACGAAAAACCTTCCATAAAATAGATATTTCAGTAGCAAAACTCAATATCCAGATGCGGTTTTCGGTATTCGTTTGGTCGATCTGTTGGGTTTGCGCTTCCAATTGCACGACGGCAAATGCTTACTTGAAATAATACATACAGGGCGTAAAATAAGACCCTTGCACTTTTGGCATTTTTTGATATTTTCGTTTCTTTGCAATATACAGGGTTTTTACTAAAATTTGAACATCTTCATACAAATGGAGCTTTATCTTAACAACCTGTATATAAAATAAAATTTTATTACCTGAGTTATGATCAATAATAGGTTTAGACACAGGGCGTATTAAAACTTGGCTAGACGTAAGTCGATTACAATACACCTTTATATCTTTACCCTTTATAAACGGCTTATCCCAACCACTTCAAAAATTATTTAAACAATATAATATTCAAACTTGTCACAAGGCTTCCAATCTACTATCAAATAATTTTTCCAGTAATATATATATATATTTATATATATATTCAGACTTCACAAAAAAAATTTATCTTTGATAAACGGCTATCAACCACTTCAAAAATTATTTCCAGTCACAAGGCTTCCAAAATCAAAAAAAACAAAAAAAGTAATGTTATTTATGAAATACCCTGCAAAGATTGCAACAGTGTGTACATGAACTATATATATATATATATATATATATATATATACAGGGTATATATATATATATATATATATATATACACAGGGTATATATATATATATATATATATATATATATATATATATATATATATATATATATATATATATACGCAACCCGTTCATTAAAAGTTTTTGATGATGCCATTTAGATAAAAATTTCATATTTTGGAATTAAGGTAAGGTCAAGGGGTACTTCTTTTTTGAAATATTTTCAACTTCCTGTCACTTCCGGTTTAACAGGAAGTTGGTATCAACTTGCTTATTTTAAATGGAACACCCTGTATTTTATGATATTTTTGGATTCTACGGAGAATTTTAATGCTATTTTACGTAGCATGTCTTATACCTAGGTTCAAGCGTTCTTAAGATATTTGACCTTGAACCAAAAATGAGCTTTCGGGGTACCAAATTTTAAAATCTCATATTTTTGTAAGTTTTGAAGATATGATCTTCATATTTTGCAGACGATCGGTAAATAATCTTAGGTTTCTATATTTTTTATTGAATTTGTCTATTTTTATACAGGGTGTCCTAAATTCAGCGGCGAACATTCACAGGTTGAAAGCCGCTAAAGTCCGTTTTTTTAAATGCGACACCCTATAACTTTATGCACTATCAAATGTAGAATTTCATTTTCTATCGAACTGTATTAAGGTTCCCTATACATATTCGTAACCATTTTCGAAAAATTGGGTTTTATAAAACTATCGTATGTATTTGCTTAAATGTTTACATGTTCCAATGGTGAGCCATGGAAAAACAATTGAGATCCAATATCCAATATGACAGATGATTAGTATGCGTTATTTATCGAAAGCTGTCAGTGATAAACTAAATCTTCTAAATCGAAATGGAAGAATACTCCAACGCTGATATTCTCATTCTATTTTATATTCATTGAGAATGTTATAAAATTTTGGAGAGAACGTGTCGTGTGTTTAATGAACGCCACCCTGATTTGCCGCCAATGAACAAGTCAAACTTCAAGAGGATTGAAACGAACTTTTTGCGTTTTGGCAAGGTTAAAGTTACAAAAAAATGTTCCGAAACCAGTGACAAATGCCGAGGATAACGTAATAAACACATTAGCTTATTTCCACGCAAACCCGCAAAGTTTAATACCGTCTGCAGAAAACGATTTGGGAATTTCTTCTTCATCTGTCCAAAGAATTTAGAGCGAACATCATATGCACCCTTATTCCTTCCAAAACGTGCAAGCCTTGAGACCTGGTGATGACGTTCGACGAGTAGAATTTTGCGAATTCATGTTTTTGTAAATTCAAGAGGACCCCCAATTCCTTTCAAAAATATTTTGGACCGATGAAGCGAAATTTGCTAGAGAAGGAATAACAAATAGAAGAAATGAACATTTCTGGCAGCAGAAAATCCGCACGCTTTACGCGAAACGCGTTCTCAAGAGAGGTTTAGCTTTAATGTTTTCAGTATAGTATTAAATGATCAGGTGCGGTACTGTATTTATGAAGACAATTTAAACAGTGATAAGTATTTGGAAATTCTACGAGGGACGGTTTCTGAATTTATAGAAGAAATTCCTATTGGTGAACTGCAAAATTATTGGTATCAATTAGATGGGGCACCAGCACATAATTCCGCTGCAGTTTATCTCGAATTTTTGAAGATCGCTGGATAGGTCCCAATGGCCCTTGGAGATCGCCCCCGCGATCGCCTGATTTACCACCCCTGGACTTTTATTTATGGGGATTTATCAAAGGTAAAGTCTATGCTTCCCCAGTAAATAACCAACAAGATTTACTGGACAGGATACGAACAGCTTTTGCCGAATTAGAAAACGGACAAATTCAACGGGCCACAGCAACTGTACAAAGAAGAATTGAAATGTGTCTTCAAATGAACGGACAGCATATAGAACATTTGTTATAATTCAATATTATTATTTGCTATAATTTTTAAGTTCACTAAAACACGTTTAGAACACTCTCGAACTTAGTAGATATGGTTAAAAATAATGTAAACAATTTATTACATTTTTTATAACTTTAACTTTTCCGAAACGAAAAAATTTCGTTTCAATCCTCTTCAATTTTCTCTTGTTCATTGGCGATAAATGAGGATGCTTTTCATAAAAAACATGGCACGTTCTCTCCAATATTTTGTAACATTCTCCGCGAATATAAAATAAATTGAGAATATCAGCTTTTGAGTGTTATTTTATTTTTATTTAAAAGTTTCAAATCAGCTGCCATGTTGAATAGAAAAGCACAACAATTGTTTTTCCATGGCTTACTACGGGAAGGTGTAAGCATTTAGCAAATAAGTACATATGATAGTTTAATAAAAACCTTATTATTTCGAAAATGGTTACGAATAGGTATAGGGAACCTTAATACAGTTCGATAGAAAATTGAATTCTACATTTGATAGTGCATAAAGTTATAGGGTGTCCCATTTAAAAAAACGGACTTTAGCGGCTTTGAAAATGTGAATGTTTGTTGCTGAATTTAGGACACCCTGTATAAAAATAGACAAATTCAATAAAAAAAATAGAAACCTAAGATTATTTACCGATCGTCTGCAAAATATGAAGATTATATCTTCAAGACTTACAAAAATATGAGATTTTTAAAATTTGGTACCCCGAAGGCTCATTTTTGGTTCAAGGTCAAGTATCTTAAGAACGCTTGAACCTAGGTATAGGACATGCTACATAAAATAGCATTAACATTCTCCGTAGAATCCAAAAATATCATAAAATGTGTTCCATTTAAAAAAAGCAAAGTTGTTACCAACTTCCGGTTAAACCGGAAGTGACAGGAAGTTGAGAATATTTCAAAAAAGAAGTACCCCTTGACCTTACCTTAATCCCAAAATTTGAAATTTTTATCTAAATGGCATTATCAAAAACTTTTAATGAACGGGTTGCGTGAATAACCCTGTATATATATATATATATATATATATATATATATATATATATATATATATATATATATATATATATATATATATATATATATATATATATATATATAATAAATCCCTTTTTTCAACTAAAAGCGAATACCCTGTATCTAGACTACTAAAATGACTAGAATGAAAATGAAAAAAAAACAGTTCGGAAGAAAGATCCATAGTTCATAAAAGTTGTATAACAACAGGTACATTGTAATCGTCTTACGTCTGACATAATTTCAAAATCGAATAATAAAAAAATCTATAGAATACATTAAATCAGTATTAGGTAAATTCGAGCTAAGTTTTGATACACCCGGTATCTAAACCTATTATTGGTAACGTTAACGGTATAACTACTGATCATAACTCAGGTAATATAACTTTGTTTTATAAACAGGTTGTTAAGATAAAGCTCTATTTGTATGAAGGTGTCCAAATTTTCGTAAAAACCCTGTATATTGTAAAGAAACGAAAATATCAAAAAATTGCAAAAATTGTTTTTTGTATTTTATCAGAAATTACCTTGATCAGAAGCAAAAAAAAAAAATTTGAGAATTTTAGGAGGTAACACACTTTTGGGAAAATGCAAGGGTTTTATTTTACGGCCTGTATGTATTATTTTACATGCGCATATGCGGTCGTGCAATTAGAAACGCAAACACAACAGATCGACCAAACGAACACCGCATCTCTATATTGCGCTTTACAACTGAAATATCTATGTTTAAACTTTGATCAAAAAATTTCTTGTTGCAGTATTTATGGCCAGCAGTTTATTTTAAACATGGAAAAAGGTCTGGACTAACTTTATACTTTATATTTTAGTTTTCAATATCGTTAGTTTCGTAGAAAAGTTTGAAAATATAAAAATAAATGTACATATTTCAGCGTTTCCTACAAAACTTAATAATAAAGAAACTATTACGGGTAGATTTTTCTAGACACACAAGAAAATTAGCATATAAATATTGGGTTCTTCACAATGGTGGCAACAAAAACGATTTTAGTTATTTTTTATATTCATTTATATATTCCTTAGTTGCAAAAATATCTTTTTTTTTATTGAAATATTGAAAAATAAATTTACATTATATTATATTTGTTAAATATTACACGGTTTTTATATTCTCAAAGAGAATAAAATATAAAGATTGAATATAAATTTAAAACAAGAAAAAGATTGGGTAGCAATTACTTTTCCCTTTTAGGTTGTTCACAGTGTCCATGGCATCATGTTTAAGGACTTGAAACAAATTCTGCGAAAGGAGCAATGCGATGCATCGATTCTTTTAACAGCAAACGTTCCATCTGCAAAGAAAATTATAGTTCATGGTCCACAAGGTTAGTCATAAAAATTATCTTTCACCTTTTCTGTTAATTAAATGAAAAAATACAATAACGCTTTTTTGTAGACCCAGATGCTGGTGGTATTCCATCTCAGTTTCCAGTCCAGGAAGATACTCAATTTTGCCAAATTTTGCGGGAAGCGTTGGACTTTTTTGGCATAGAAGAAAGCCAACACGAAGAATATTTTCTAGTAGATTACAAGACACGTATGTGTGTTCTCTTATTTGTAATTATATATTTAAATACACAGAATGCATAGGTATTACCTAAATCCCTACTGTATAATATTCATTCAAATTCAAAACATGTTTTATTGTCAGAAGTTTTATTGACAAAGCTAAAAAAAAATTTAAAAAGGGAGAGTTTCAATAAAATTTCTGCTACAAAACAGACACTAAAATAAATTAGGATACGTGAATGCAAGCAAAATACAAACTTAATTAATAAGTAATACATTTTCAGAAAAAAAGTAAATAATGGGGACCAATACAAATAATTAAAATAGTAAAAATAAAAACTATAAACTTAAAAAATAAAAAAGCAATTACAAAATTTAAATTCAAATATGCTTGTTGTATATTGTTAAAAGAAATTGCAGGTTTTTACCGACCAAGCCTTTAAGTAGAACAAAATAAAATGCAAAATACACATATTAAAATAAGTAATGTAAAGTCACAATACAGTAGTCAATATAGTCTAAATAGGGATATATGCAAACGATTTTATTAAAGCTAAATTATACTAAGCCATTCAGGCATCACCCCTCTCCAGAGCTTATGTAAGTCAACTTAAAATAATGTAAAAAAATAATATAAAGAAATGCTAAAATTATTAATTTATATAACGGTCAAGCGTCAAAATACTCCCCGATCCTATAGAACGCCTGCTCTACTAATAAATTCTTGACAGCTTTTTTAAATTTTATGAAGTTATAAATTTTATTTTAGGCGATGGTTAAAAAAAATTATAAAATAAAAGAATTTTTTATTTGTGATATAGCAGGTATAGGTAGAGGAATATTCTTAGTATGTCTCAGATGGTAAGGGCGTTCGGTAATCAAATACCTGTACATTTTAAACACGAGACAAACACATTCTAAAATAAACAAACATGGAAGAGTCATAATTCTTTCTCTCAAAAAGAGTGGTTTGCATGACTCTTGAATTCTCACGCCATACATAAAACGAATAGCTCTCTTTTGTAGCACAAAAAGAGAGTTTAGCAAATATGCACTACAACTGCCCCAGAAAGGAAGTCTATATCTCAGGTGGGATTTTACTAAGGCGTAATAAGCCATTTTTATTGCCGTTGGTTCCAATTCCCTATAGATTGATCTCAAAGCGTAGCAGCCAGATGATAATTTTTTGGATAATTTTTCAATATGGGAGCCAAAATTAACTTAGATAATAAGTAAATGCCCAGAAATTTTATGCAAGTTACGCTATTAATAGTTTTAGAGTCAAGGAGCATATCATTTAAGCTGCATTTAAATGTTGGAATGTTGGTTTTTGTGGCGTTGAATGTCAGTAGATTACTATCAAACCAAGCCTTAATCTTGTCTAAGTTTTCGTTCATGGCTTAATTTAAATGAGTTGAATCAGTATCGTGCCACAGAATAGTTGTGTCGTCAGCAAAAAGGGTGATCTGTCCGCTAATATTTACAGTTGTCATTAATATACAATAAGAATAAGATTGGGCCGAAAACAGATCCTTGAGGGTCACCATACATGGATCGGACATTGCACCAGCGAAAGCGAGTCTCTGCACCCTGTGAGACAAGTACGACCGAGACCAGTTCATAAGTTCATAAGCCATAAGTCTGAAGTTTCTGAAGCAGTATTCCGTGATTGACGCAGTCAAATGCCTTCGTCAAGTCACAGAAGACCGCCGCAGCTACCTCCCTTCATTAAGATTAACATATAAGTGCTCCAAGAACGCAAAGATAGTATAATCCGTGTTTTTACAACTCTGAAAGCCAGTTTGACTACAGTTTAATATGTTGTACCTAAGAATGAAGAACATAATCCTTTTCTTAGCTAACTTTTTAATTATTTTTGATATAATGGGCAAGAGAGCTATAGGTCTAAAATTGGACGGAGAACAATCTTCACCCCCTTTATGTATCGGGAATCATTAATAGCATCAGACAATGCATTCAAAGCTGTGTCACTTAATTCACGAAATATTTTTACTGATATTTCATCTCAACCAGATAAATAATTGTTTAATTCATTAGGGGAAGTAGGGGCATTGCGGACATTTGCAGAATTTGTCAGTCTTTGACTATAATACATTTGTTTAGCCGCCTTCACAACCCTTCTATAGACGGTCCTGTACTTGTCAAAATATGATATAAAGAAAAAGTTGTCCAAGAAAAATTTTCTGAGGTAGTGCAGTGAACGCATATTTCTTGCTGAAATTCTAACTGTCATGGTAAGCCACTGTTTTTTGGTCTTCTTTCTTAATTTCATTACTGGAAATGCAGAATTAAAAGCATTAGTTAAGAAGGTATGAAAGTGAACCAGTGAATTGCCACCCATAGGGGGACCCCATATAATACCCTCACAATGGCCTCGAAATACCCTTGAATAAATCCTATAATCCTATAATGCTAAAATACATTGGGCTTTATGGGCACATTTAAAACATGATTTCAAATTTTAAATCCCAAAACCGTTGGTTGTTAAAAAAACTACAGGTCAGATTTAAAATTTGACTATACCATAAAATTTTAAGTAAAAAATAGCTGTGGAAAGATATTTATAGATTTGAAAAGTTTTCAGAAATTAGCATTTTTTCAAATATATAATATTTGTTTTTTTTTAATGTCAAGAACCCAAATAGCAACGACCGCACAAATTCGATTGGGCGTTTAAACAAAATTGTCTAAAACTTTTCCATTTACCGGTTTCTCTATATCCCCCAATAAGCGAGATCCTTTGATACAGACACGAATTCGGCAAACTCTATAAGTGAATATAAGACTACCCTATTTTTTACAGATCAAATAAGGAATCCTTCTGCTTATGTAAGAGACTACTATTTTTTCAAAAGATCTCAATATCCTCAGCTGGAATTAGTCCATATGGAACCTGAAAAGGCATTTCATGCGCTGCAGAAACAAGAGCTGGTGCATAAGTTTGTCGAAAGCGGTAAAGTATTGCTAACTTGGGCGATACTAAAAAATGTAGATATGGTAAGTCGTCTAACATACATTTCACTTTGGATAATTTAAACTTAAGATGATATTTCGAACAGTTACCTTAAGATTGTTTTTAATACATGAACAAAGTAATCTAATTTGATACAATTCACTGAAAAAAAAAATATTTTAGAAACCATTACTTACAAAGACACAATAGCGAATTCAAGAAACAAATTTCCTTAAGTTACTTTTAGCTATTTTTCACATCACATGGCTATGCTACGTTAAGAATTTCTAATAACGTGTAAATCATTTAGATCAGCATATTTAAATGAGTCAAATTGTTCTTCGTTGGAGTATAGTGTAAAAATTAATACTTCTCACTTTAAATGAAAAATTATTATTTTTAAATGATTCTTAACACTAATCGATTTTATTTGTTTGAGTTTCTGTATTTTTTGGCTCGGAAACTTAATCACCCTGATCCTGTTTAGTAAAATTTTGAGGTATAGTATTAGTTCTGCTTTATAAGTTCGAAAACGTCTGGGTTACTACTAACTAACTAATAACATGATTTTATTTTTAAATTTTTACCAATACAACCCCATACATCAACGCAGATATCACAAACAATCAATGACTTGTTTTATTATATCAGTACTTTTTTTAACATTATTGAGACAAAAGCATGCTCCACTGCCATATGCAATATCTTCAAGCTCATCTCCAAGACTATAAGCGCGGAGTATAGATTTTATCAATGACCCAGATCATCTTAAAAACTAGCAAATAATGTTGTCCAGTTTAACTACACTAAGACACAGTGACGTTCACTGCTTCTCATTACTACATACTTACCTTAAGGGTTTTCCAATAATAATGATATGTATTTAAATTGAAGTGGCAACCATGTTTAAAATACGATGAATATTACTAGTTGTTATTTGCATTCAGTATACTCTGGCTATTTATCATGGTAAAATTAGCTCTTCAATATTGTTTAGTTATTATCCAGTAATTTTGGGTCCGCATGAAAACGATTTTATTCTTCCCAATGCGAAAACATGAAGTGTAGGGAACATTGTTGCTGTGAGTGATAATGTTGCAGAAGTCCCCAATTTATCGATTTCTCATCGCGCTTACAAGAACGACAACTTAGCATATTTTGAAAAAACACTTGGATTTACATCGGTATAAGATTGTGTTGACCAAGGAACTGGAACCACTGGACCACCGCAAACATCATGACTTTGCTGCTTGGCCATTAGTTAGGTGGATACATCAATAAGCACAATTGTCGTTTTTGGGGTGAAACCAATCCTCAGGAGATTCTTGAGCAGCTCTTGCATCCACAAAACGTCACTGTGTGGTGTGGTTCATAGCATGGTGAGGTCATCGAATCATTTATTTTTCAAAAGCAGGTAGGAAATGCAGTTGCAATAGATAGTGCGTGGTATTAATTTTATTGTTGGTAAGGGAATTGTTTGGCTCAATTTAGAATAAAATGTTTTCCATTAAATTATGTTCTAACAAGACGATCCCACATGTCACTCTTTTTACCACTATCGAAGTATTGTAAGAAAGGTTTGACAGAATGATAATTTCAAAAATGCATCTGTTAATTAGTCTCCAGAAAGTTATGATTTAACTCCTTTAGATTAGCTTTCCTCGCTGCAAACGCTGCTTTCTTGACATTTGGCCCGGTTTATTGCACAAACTCATCGAAAATTGATGAACCCAATTTGGCTTCCTTGAACGCCAGAGTTTGCTTCCACAAACAAAGAAGAGGTGAACTCTTGAATGATGTGTTATTCAAAACATAATGCGATGAACTGTGTTTTAAAATAAAACAAAAAGTTTTATTGAATCGGTATATTTTAGTTAATTTTAAATCGTTCTTATTGGAAAACCCTTTATAATACCCACAACACTCAAATGAATGATCAAATCCTTAAAACATAAAAGTTCGTTGACGTTCTTGGTATCACTTTTCAACTGTATTTCTTCTGGTATCAATACATCGCATCAAATTACCACTGATTTCTCAAAGAAACCGAGATTCGTATTTCTAGTATGAAAATATTTTTCTTCTACTAACTTGTATTCCATCCAGGAAAACTCGTGCAACGATCCGCTTAAAAGTGTCCAACCATAGAGTCCAAACATCTCTCACTTTGTGGGCTCTCATTGCGTTCTACGGGAGACCAGGTAAAGAACAATTACCGATCTTTTGAAAAAGAAATTGTCTCGCAGAGCTCTTTAAAAAGAATCGAGGTCGTTCTTTATTAAAAAATTCTAAAAATGTTTTTGTTTTTTTCTAAATTTTACCTTTTTTATTTTTTTTTGTATTATATCTCTTTTTTAATATTTTTGGTTTATGTTATTACAACATATTTGTTTAGGATACTACGAAATAAATTTTCTTTTGCCTAATTAGAGAAAAGTTACGGAAAAAGGACTGCCAGAATTTATTAAGTCGCTTATTTTAGTGCAAACATTTCAAGCCAACCTAGTTGTTTTTTGGCTATTCCCCGTATCGATCAAAAGACAGACAGGCCGATAAGCAATAGAAATCGGCTACCGATTTAAATGGATTCAAAGCATTTGCGAGATTTTTTTGTAAGCAATGTAATCGGCCAAACACCAAAAATATTTGTATATTTGTATGACATTAAAAAGGAGATTACTTTGTATTTTATAATAATTTATTTTTGCGCCAATATTAATACCAGAGGTTGAAATATATAACCTGTAATTTATAAATTATCAATGGTTTTGAGCTTCAAGCTAATTAAGAATTTGTATAACGGATGAAATATGATTTTGCTTGAAACCAGAATCCATACAAATTTGATTTTGCTCATTGTGATCAGGGGAGAAGACCATCAATCTATTGTCCTTCTTATATTTCTACAATGCAACTGTATACCTTTGTGAATACTTTTACTACCTGTAAAACATTATTTTTTTAGGTCGTCCAAAGAGTTGTGTTTCTACACGAAGAGCTTATGAAACTTCCATCGTTCCCTCGAAAAGCTTTAGAATCTGATCTTTACCTTTATAAGAGCGGCCCTCTGGGAAAAGAACTTTTAGGCCTTGACGTTCTACATAAATTCATGTGGGTTCGGTTAATTGCGAGAATGTTTGAAGCTATGGCTGGAAATTTTGCTTATTCCGGAGATATCCATTTGTTTGTAAATGTGTTGAATGGTGCATTGATTCTCCATTCAGAAGACGCTTGTATATTGAGATACGTAATGGCGACTTATATAAACGCCGCGTTCCACTTTAAAAACATTTTTTCTACGAACGGGTAAGTAAATTAGTTTTATTTAGAAGAAAAAAAGCATGAATATTCTAAAAAACATAAATTAACAAGTTATATAATCAATGTCAATCATCGTCAAGCGCGGCTAGTACTTTGATGGATTACCACCTGGAAAAGACTGGCAACAATAGATAGGTAGTAATTATAGCGATATAATAACGAGCATGTCAGTAGTTCCACGTTCCAAAAAAAAATTGGTTTTTAGAGATTTTTGACGGAAATTCTGACTTCTCGCCCTGTATTTCAGGGCTTTCAGTGTCTTAAAGGTAACCAGGGTTTTATTTAACATTACGTTATATTTCCTGGCCCGTCAAAAAAAATGAGATCAACTGTACAAAATAGATTGCAAAAACTGTCGAACGAAAATCGGAAGTGTGCATTTTTGGACCAAACATATCACATCACCACATTATTTTTATTCTATTTCATTTTCATGCATCCGTGGGTATTTTTTTTTGAATCTATAAATATACTGTCGAAGTCACCGTAGTTGCCTGAAGTAAACAAAGCTAGAATTTTTTCAGATGCTTCCATTATATGTACATACACTTTTCAGGAGAATGCTAAAAGTTTAAGTGACTAACTAAAATCTAATTTATTTTTATCATTGAATAAGCTGAGATAAAACTAATAGTTATTTAAATGAATTTTAAATATAAAATCATTTTTAAGGGAAAGTTTGGTTCAGATTTCTAATTTACTAAGTACGTGTTCTGTTGATGACCGAAAGTCTGTTAGGTATATCGTTAAGGAATATATATTAAATGGAGTAATTTAAGCTCGATATAAATAGAGGTTTAAAGGTGACCTTCTATTTTACTAAACACCTAAAATCCCAAATATGAATTTAAAAAATATATATTATATTGTTTACTGTAAATAGAACGTAATCCACTCTTTTTGAGATGTTTGTGCATATAGAGGCTTATGATTTTTTTTGTTTAGATAGATTTATAGATTTATTATAATGTCTAGGGTATTTCATTATATTTTGACACTCACCTACAGGGTTTATTAACACAGATAGAGAAAAAACGTATATATATATATATATATATATATATATATAGGTTGTAAACCTTTCAGCAGGAATTTCTGCGCCCACAGGAGCAGGAATTTCTGATGGCGAAGAAGCCTAAGGGCCGGGCCAAGGGATAGGAAAGAAAGGGTGTGAGTTACGCAATATATACTAAACCCCAAACTCTTGTGAGCGTACTCAATTTTTAGCTCTTCTATACCTAGCTGACAGTGAACAGAATTACACGACGCCGTAAGCACAAAAAAGAGTTCTTGAACTGCGTGCGAAGTGAAGAGGGTAGTTTACTTTACCGAATTTCGAACACTTCCTGGGACCCAATCTGGTTTGAAGAATTCGCACTACCCTGTATTTTTATGTATAACTCCGTAGTACTATCACGATCGCTATTGTATTGAAACGACTGACAACAACAACGACTATATGCGACCTTCTGAGGCGGTTACCTCAACGAACCAACGCCGGACTGCTCCAGGGAAACTACCTTGCAAGGATCATTATTTCAGTCCATTTAAAACTGCCCTCTTTTGCTCTGGAGGGAATATAGTATTTTTTGTGAAATAGGATTAGAAAACCGCCATGCTCTATAGTCAAGATTGATTCTTACTCACTGTCAAAGTAATTATTCTTCCAAGATTTAACGTAAAAATTTAAAAATGCAGAATTCTTGAAAAGGTTTAGAAGATTCGTCACACAATTTGCAATTCCAAAAATGATAGAGGTCGCTTGAGACTATATAATTACCAGGTAGATGTTGTGACAAAATTAAAAGATTCGCGATTTATTTATTTTTTCGTGCTTATATGCCTTTCAGTTTAAATAATATTGCGTTTTCTTTAACATAAATAATCTACCATATTTCTTCAGTATGTAAATTTTATGTACTAGAAAATACCTTATCCATATTTTTTAATAATAATTGATTAATAAAACAACTTATTTTAGGTACCTTTTAATAATGCCTACCCTACTCAAAATATATTCAAACCACCAAACAAACAAATTAGTCACTACAACCATCGAGTATGCAGTGAAAGAATTCTACACAATGAATAGAAAACCCTTTATTCTGCAAATGTTTGGATCGGTATCCGCCATGTTGGATACTGACGAGGAGGGCACGTATGGAAATGCTCACAAGATCCAGTCCAGTTGTTTATTTAACTTGTTATTAAGGTAATAATAACCCAAATAGTTAAAGGTATAAAAACATCATACACAGGTTTCGATAATAAAAACTCATGGAATCGTAATTTATACACTGTGAATCTAACCAAAGGTTAAAAAAAATATCTGAAATATTTGAATTTATTATAAATTTCTGTCTTATATTTTTCATGTTATATATACAATTAATTTTAGTTTGGAAACTCCATCCCCAGATCCGCTTAATATTGCGGAATTAGTTAAAGAACCAGTGAGAGCGATTGATTTTTGCTATCATGACGAAGACAACGACGTCACTGTACTAGATTGCATCTCAATGTGTGTAATGGTAGTTTCGTATTCTGCTGAAAGTTGTAGAGGCTACCAAATGCTGGTGAGTAACGTAATGCCCAAACACATAATTTTTCTGAGCACATCCACTATCTTTGTTGGAGAAGTTAACCTTAAGGATTTGTTTAGAGTATGTGCCCCTAATTTTTTAGACAGAGAATAGTATATTATGAACAAAGTTCAATAGGTATTTACGTTTTTACCGCATGAGTGTGATATTTATAAAACTATATAGTCCCACGAGTGAAATTAAAAGGCATTTACCACGTGTGCATAGAGTTTTTTTCCATAACCGTAGGTTTGCGGCACAGAACTACAATATAATTGTTTTATTCGGTAAGTGGCAAATAGGCATTATAACACTAGCGTGGTAATATGTTACTTGCCGAATTAAACTTAGTGCTATACAATGTACATTACTGTACGGTAGAAATATTAATATTGGTATACACACATTATTATCGCACGCACGCATATAAATTTTGCCCAAATAAGGGCGACAGCACGAGATTTGGGTATCTACATAAGGGCGATTATGTGTTATATCCTACATATTACAAAATTTTATCTAAAAGCGTGGAAGAAAAAATTAGTCATCTTTTTTATTTCGGGGTTAGTGACATAACTGAAAGTTTGTTTTGACAAGTTTCACAATTCTAAAAACTCTGTAAATTTCCTTCACTCGGAACATTCCTCGTTATGATCGTTATAAATGTTTCATTTTATTAGGAATAGTGAAATGTGACCCAATTTAGTTCAGCCATTTAGATACACATATGTATTGACTTTTCGGATATTTTTATTGGGCGCTATTTTCTTCGGTCATATTAGATTCCTACCAATATTTTACCAGTTTCTATCTGTGCCATACTTGATTTTTATAAATTGATTGATGTGAATTGACACACCGCCATTTTTCTTCGTCATGTTAAATTCGTATCAGTTTATTCCTATATAAGGCTTAGTTTTTCTGTCAACTGAATAAGATTTTTTTTAAATTTTATTTGGCCGCGATTTTGTTCTGCCATTTCAAATTCGTACCACAAATTTACCAGTTTATCTTTATATCACACTTAATGCTTGCACAAATTTGCATTTGAAATCTAATAAGCAGTTTTTTCAGGCTGATTTTTTATTAAGATTTCTGTGCAAAATTTGAGTTTATTTGGATAATTAGCTTTTTTATTAATAATTTTTTTAACGTTTCACTAGGCCGTGATGTTGTTCCGGCATATTGAATTTTTACCAAAATATTACCAGGTTATCCCCATATGACCCTTAAAGTTTGACTAAAATTTGAAGTCAATCTGATAAGTAGTTTTTAAGCTATACAGCGAAATGACAGACAAACCGACAGACGGACCAACGAAATCGACAAAACTCTTGATAAAGATTTTGTGGCTTTAAAATTAAATGGTTTTAGGATAAGGGTTAACTTGAATGACTGGATCATTTCTTTTATAACTAACAGGATATTTTCAGTGAGGGTTGACAGTTAAAGTCTGATCTTTTTGATCAAAATATAGGAACACTTCAGGGTAATATCTTGGGCTCGCTATTTTTTCTTCTTTTCGTTAATAATTTACCCGAATATATTTCTCGGTGTAGAGTATTCTTGTATGCCAATGATACCAAAGTTGATGTCTCGGATCCGGATATGGCTGCATTGAGGAGTAAAGCCAATTTTATTCTGAAGGATTTTTTTCCTGGTGTAGGAAAAACAAGCTTATAGTTAATCAGTTAATCAGTTAATCAGATAGTCACAAGCTAGTTTTAAGTAACTCAATAAATTTCTTGGGTGTCTCCATTGAGAGTGATTTAACCTAGAATGGGCAAATTTCTAAGGTGTGTTCAAAAATCAATAAGAGCTCTTATCTTTCAAACTCTTTAAAGAATTATGTAACTTTTAAAACCCTTCTAAGTGTTTACTATGCATTTGTTTTTTCTTCAGTAGCTTACAATATTGTTGTATGGGGGTCAGTCATTCGACATCAGTATTTGTGGCACAGAAACGGGTTTATTATTTTTGGTCTGTCATACTCAACGTCGAGTAGGGAAACTTTCCGCAAAAATAATATTGTTACTGTCCCCTCAATTTATTTACTAAAATTGTTGACTTATTTTTATAAGAACAAACAGCTTTTTCAGCTCAATAGTTTTTACCATACCTATGACACTCATTATAAGTGTAATGTCTCGCTTCTAAAGCACAATTTAGAAATGTATAAAAAAATTCCTCTGTGTGCCGGTAGTCATATTTTTAATCTGTTACCTTTATCAATAAAAACTATCGCATCTACAAATAAATTTAAACTCGAATTAAAAAAACTATTAACAGCTGATGGGTTTTATTCCATAAATGAATTTGTTGTTTATTTGGGAAACCTTCATTTACGAGCGACCTTCAATTTTGAATTAATGACAATAACCATCCATTCTTAAATTTGACTAATGCTTTGTAAGTGTGTGAATTGAAAGTTGACTGACTACTTTGTATATTTATTACTTAAGTATGTGTGTGATGTAGTTTGTTGATATATGTCATATACCTATGACTTGTCTCTTTCTAGTCAGCGTAGTTCTCGAAATTTATATATTTTGAATTAGAATTTTATCGGGTCATCTCTTAAGTTTTGATTAAAATTTGAAGTCAAGCTGATAAGTAGTTTTTAAGCTATACAGCGAACTGGCAGACAGTCAGACAGACGGTCCGACGGAATTGATAAAACATTTTTGACATCACGGGACGCTAAAAGGTGAATATATGTAACACCTGATAGTGATTTTTTCACAATTAAATACATTTTATTTGGATGCCATTTGGTTCCGCCATCTTGAATTAGTACCATAATTTTACTAGTTTATCTCTATACCACAGTTAGTGATGGCACACATTTGAAATCAATCCATTAAGTAGTTTTTCAGGCTGAATTTTTTTAATGTTTTATTAAGCCGCCATTTTGGTCCGCCACCTTGGATTCTTAACGAAATGTTACCAGTTACCTGCTTTTTGTACAGAATTTGAGATAAATTGGATAAATAGTTTTTTAGTAATATTTTGTTTAACATTTCACTAGGCCGCCGTTTTGTTTTGCCATATTGGATTTTTACCAAAATGTTACCAGGTCGTCTCATATGACCCTAAATTTTTGACCAAAATTTGAAGTCAATTGCATAAGAAGTTTTTTAATTATACCGCGAACAGACAGACAGACCGACGGAATTGATAAAACTTGTTTTTTGGCATCTAGAGATTCTGAAACTTGAGGGTCATTTTTTCACGATTACAATACTTCCCTTTTACGAGAGAAGTAAAAAGCTTCGGCTTGGCAAAGACTACATACAACTGCTGCAAAAAAAAAATCGGTAAATTTCCTTTACCCGGAACTTCCCTCGTTATGATTTTTTTTTATTTATTAGGAATAGTGAAGTTTGACCCAATTTAGTTCAGTACATATTTACAGTATATGGTCGAAATTGGTCTGTTTTAACAGAGAAAACCTATTTCCTGACTAGTGAAAATTGTCCATAACTTTTTTATTTTGCGGAATATTAACATTCTGCAAAGACATTCTAAAGGCACTTTTTTATGTGCAATCCAGTGGCATACTCAGATTTTTTCTATAGTTGTCTGTTTTATCATAAATAGGCAAAACTTTTTTTTTCAAATGGAAATCATAGTTGGCTATAAATTATAAAAAATGCTCGCGTTTAGCCCTTTTCAGTGATATAAAGTTGTAGGTACTTATTTTCAAAAATAACGAAAATATTAGGTGTTTTTGGTTTACATCGAAGTAGGCTTTGATTTGTGATGACAATATCTCAATTATGTATTGTTAAGATTTATAGTTTGTTAGCAACTTAAACACAACTTTAAATAACACTAGCTAACGTTATTTTAATTATTTATTATTAATTTTTTTTATTTTTTTTTGTTTACATAGCAAAGTTGAACAAAATTAACAAACTAAACTACTATTTACAGCTACAAGTGAAAATAAAAAATAATTATGAAAATCTAGGTATTTAGTTAGATAGGTTTCTGATAAATATATTTAGAGAAGTTGTTCAAATTGAGCCCCTCCCTGTTGAATACAAACTAAGCATCTTTTGCGTACCGAGTTGCAACTATTTATTAGTTCAACTGGGCTAATAGATGCAAAAGCTTGCCTAGTGGCCTCTTGCAATTCTTCTTTTGTGTGAAAGGTTCTTCCTTTAAATATCAAGTCCTTCAATCTTCCCCACAAAAAAAAATCTAAGGGAGTTAAGTCACAGGACCTAGCAGGCCAAGGTATGGGGCCCCACGTACCAATCCAATTTTCTCGAAATTCGAAGTTTAAAAGATCAGTTGTGATCCTTGCATTGTGCGGGGGACAACCATCTTGTTGATAGTAGATATTTCTGGCATCAGCTAAAGGTATGTCTTCCAACAAAGGGACAATATATGTGCGCAAAATATTTACATAATCATCTGCAGTTAAATTTCCATCGTAAAAATAAGGTCCCACAAATCTTCCTCGGAATATCCCCACCCATATATTGAATCCACACCGACCTTGCCGGTCTTGTTGCACAACTACGTGTGGATTTTCAGTGGACCAGTGATATGAATTATATCTATTAAATATACCAGAAGTATCTACTCTGGATTCATCACTCCAAATAATATTTAATGGAAAATTCTCATTCTCCATGAATTTTTGCTCATACCACTGACAAAATCTCAATCTTCTAGCGGCGTCCCCTTCACGGAGTTGATGAACTCTTCTCGTTCTGTACGGTTTGAATTTATGTTTTTTGAGTATTTTTAAAACGGTGGTCTTTGGAACATTCGTTATATTAGCCAATGTTCGAGAGGAGGTGCCAGGATGATCTAATACCTCACCAATTATATTTAGCTGCTGGATTTCCTTTTCTTCCTTTAGTTCATAATGTCTTGTTCTTAACTTTTTAAAACTTCCGTAATTTACTAAATTACTTTTTAATGTTTGATAAATTCGGTTATCCGGTTGACGTCGCTCGGGAAATGTATTAAAATATAATTCACTAGCTGCTTCAGGAACTTCGTTAGATAATATGTAACATTTTAACATATCATACTTTTCATAATTCTCAAACATATTTTGTCAGCAACTTAACACAACTTTATAAAGATAACACCAAAACGCAATAATTACACCAGACTACAGTAATCTGACAGCAATATATTCAAAATATTGAACGCGCGTCATTATTCCAAGGCCTACTTCGATGTAAACCAAAAACACCTAATATTTTCGTTATTTTTGAAAATAAGTACCTACAACTTTATATCACTGAAAAGGGCTAAACGCGAGCATTTTTTATAATTTATAGCCAACTATGATTTCCATTTGAAAAAAAAAAGTTTTGCCTATTTATGATCAAACGGACAACTATAGAAAAAATCTGAGTACGCCACTGGATTGCACATAAAAAAGTGCCTTTAGAATGTCTTTGGAAAATGTTAATATTCCGCAAAATAAAAAAGTTATGGACAATTTTCAAAATGGCCGAAAATTGAAAAACGCCCTATATCTCAGATGGCAGTGAAAATATCGGCAGGCGGTTTTTGCCATTAAACATTTCTCAGAAATCGAGCCCATGACACCTAAGTCAGTTTTGCTCTATCTAGTCAGGAAATAGGTTTTCTCTGTTAAAACAGACCAATTTCGACCACCCGGTACATATGCTGTCTTTTCAAACATTTTTATTAACATTTTTATTGGTTCCATTATATCGGATTCCTACCAATATTTTAAAAATTTCCTTCTACCTATGCCTTAAAATAAATTCAATAAGCAGTTTTTACATTGACACATACCGCCATTTTGTTGTCATGTTAAATTCGTACCTGTTTAACCCATTTTAACATTTAATTTTTCTACAAATCTTAAAGTCATTGAACAAGATTTTTTAGGTTGATTTAAAAAAAATATCTATTTGGCCGCCATTTTGTTTCGCCCTCTTAAATCCGTACCACAACGTTACCAGTTTGTCTCTATATCACACTTAATTCTTGCACAATATATATATATATATATATATATATATATATATATATATATATATATATATATATATATAGAAAAATATGTTGAATTTAATATAAGCTCTATGGCTTTCATAAAATCATCCAGCGTTATTATGTCCTTTGTTAGATTTATTGGTATATTTGTATATAACGAAACTACATCTAAAGATATTAAAACTTGATTATATAGTACTTAAAAGTGTTTTATTTTCTTCTTAAAATGTGTGGAATTGTTAATATATTGATTTTTGTTTATTTCTATTGAGATGATATTTTTCAAAAAACCTCACAAACCACAAAAAGGATGCAAGATACGATAGTGCCGAGAGATATTCCCTCCTTATGTAATTTGAGAAGCCCATAAATTTTTGGTGGGAAAGAATTATTAATTTTTAATTTTGAGGCAGTATCAGGTGAAATGTAATCTTTTTTATTCCAATGTCAATCATTATTCTTCTTTTGATATTGCTTAGTTGGATTTGCTGATATGTTGTGGTGTCATTTAGTAAATTAGTTATTTTGTTATCGTATTCTTCTACATCCATAATAACAGTCCTATTTGATTTGTCTAGTTTTAAAATAGTTAAATAGGTTGTTTTTTTAAGAAGGTTTTAGTTTTTAAATTTTCTAATATAGTTCTTTATTTTCTAATTTTAGATTATTTTTGTTTTCAAAATTAGTTAAAATATTGCAAGTGTTTGTTCTTAATTCATCTTTTGTTGAGGAATTAAAGTTTCGATATTGCAAATTATATCAGGGATAGGTATATCCTTTGAGCTTTGAATAGAGGCGGCAAAATGTGGGCCTAAACTTAATACTTCATTATCATATTCAGGAATTTTAGTATTTATTAGATTTTCTGCCTATAAACTGTGTGTGTGCGTGGTGTTTTGAAAATATTTCATTTTTACCAAACACATATTTCTTTAAGTAGTTAAATGTATTAGATGGTAGCACTTTCTTAATTGCTGTTTTCATTTGTAATTTTTAATATATATATATATATTAAAAATATATATAATATATATATATATATGCTAGCATCTCTCGTACATAGAAGCCTTATGTACGAGATATGCTAGAAGAACCAGAGCTATTGGAAAAACCTAGTTCTATGCTGAAAAGTGATTCAGGCAGTTTGATTGTTATAAAAAATATTAAAAACTTTGTTTTTACATCTAAATACCGATAATATTACATTATAATAAATTAAATATATATTAAATATTAACTTCACCTGCTCCAGACCGTACTCCTCTGTATATAAATGATTGTGATGAAATAACATAACTAGACGCCAAAACCACTTAAAAAGGCAAACAATTTATGCAAAGAAATATAATCAATAAGTTAAATTAACTTTTATTTACCTCAATATTTTTTAAAAAACCAGATGAGGTATACAAATTCGGTGCCAAATCTGTTAATCCATATTTCAAAAAATATATTTAATAACAACAAAAAATATATTTAATAAACAAATTTAATACCCATTAAATGAATTTTGTAGCGCGGTCAAGAGCATTTTGTTTTCTACTCTATACCCTCTAATAATAAAAAAGCTTAACATGCAGTGCAAAAAATCTTATGCATACCCCATGTCCCAAAATCACATCCTTTTACTAATTTTATTAAAAACGAATGTGAAATCTTTTCTTATTAACTGTTTTTTTTTTTGGTATGAAGAAATTTGATGTTTCTTCCTTTTGACATTTGTTGGTTCACTGATGACTTTTTATTTATTTTTTTCTAGCTTTTTCAATGATGGAAATATTTTTTCGATAATAAAGCATGTTTTCAATTTGTTATCATAAAAGTGTTTTTGTAAAGCAATTTAAACCACAAAAACTTTTAAAATAGTGTAAATGTAATATCCTAAAGAGTTTCGAGTTTTGCCACCTTTCATTTTTTATTAGTGCGAAAATAATAAAATAGACGAACATTTTGCGATGTGTTCTCTATTTTAAAACAAAGATTCTACAGAGGGATCCCACTTTTATTATGAACAACTTGTTTTAGATCATTGATTCTTTATTTCCATTTAATAAAGACACTTTCGCATCCCCAACTTTGCAATTGCAATATCTGGATGATGACTACGGTGCCTTTTTTCATTCTATCACAGAAACGTTTTTAGCTCAAACAAAAAGATCAGAATAATTTGAAAATATCATATTTATACAAAAAAGTAGAACAATCATAAGAAAATATCTCAACTTAATGAAGAGTTAGTGGATCTACCTGTTTTATTACAATGTAAAACACCAAAATCTAAAAAATATAATTATGTCCACATCATGGATAAAACATTACAAATGTTCCTAGCTGTTTCTTCAATTGCGACCTGAAAATCTATTAATACTTATTAATATAACTTAATTTACATTTTTTATTATAGATTGTTTCAGCATATTTTATATAACAAGATGATAAATGCAACGCAATTTTTCTGTAATAAATTTAATAGCACTGAAAAAAAAAATGCTTTTCTCTAAATATATTTTAAATTATTTGGATAAGAACTTTTATACCAGAACCTAAACAGTTATTTTTTCTTCTTACCGATTGACCCCTCGGGACAGTCCCTAATTCTTTGCTGAGTGCTCGGTCAATTAAGTCAACTATATAGCTCTTCGATCTGTGCAAATCCAAAGCACAATGGTCATCCATTGGTTTTGAGAGTTTAGTGCATCTCTTTTTCTCACCGCTCTGAATAAGGAATCGAAGGTTTCTTTTTCCACATTATTAACATCTGACTTTTTGTCACCGTGTTGTGCAGTAGTTGAATACTTTCGGGTTAGTTCTTCATAGTTAAAGCTTTTTAACTAAAATAAGATTTTACTAAATCAGTTTCAAACTACATTTACCAATAATTGCTGTAACTGTTCAAAACAACGTCAAATTTGTATTGAAAAATCGTTTCGATGAAATTTTCTGAATTTTATAGAACATATAGTTTATGATCTCTAGTTTAATTTTCCGAACAAAAAAATGGGGAATTATGGGTTATTTTATATAGTTACGGGAATTCATAGGCGTTTATGTCAAAAATCTAATATTTATATAATCAATTACTAATATTACTTCCTAGAATCCCTATATTATAAATTATAATTCAAATACTTTTTTTATTTGGTATGTGAGGTAGGTCGTGTGGTATTTCTAGTAATATTACATTAGGTGTTTTTTTTTATGTGGCATATATTTTAATTAACGAAATTTAGTTTTTTTAAATATTTATTATTTTTTAATAACTTTTAAGTAAGAAGCAGATAAAAATAAATGTATTTAGTTTTGAGGCGAGAAAACTATAACAAAACATAACATGTTACATTTTATATACAGAGCGTTTAAATCGAACATATCACTTTGCATTCTTAGATTTTTATTTTTGCAGTATAGATTAATATAAAATATTTAAACACATTTATTTTGATGTAACCTAGTTAAAGAACTTCTATATTATACAGGGTAAGTAGTTCGTGCGTTATGATTATTTTTAAACGTAAATTGAAACGTTGATACAACAGTAGCATCAAGCAAAACGTAGAATTCTTTAACTGCAACAAAACAATTGAGATAATATAAAATGCTGTCAAAAGATTTGAGGTTTCCAGTTTTTCTATATCTTTTGTCTTTTCTATTTTATTTGTTTATTTATCGATCTGGTATATTTTAGTCATATTAATTTCAGCGACTAAAAAAAGGGTAAACGCCCTATTAAATGAGCGTTTATTGTTCATAATATAATATATAGAATATGTCAGTGCCGCTGTTACATTAATCTAAAACATACTAGTTGGCATTTGACCTGTCTGTGGAGGAAAATTACCCAATTTCTCCCTCCATTTTGTAAAAAACCGCCATGGGATAAAAGTTATTTTTTTATTCAACTATGAATGAAACCATCAACTGTCCATTTTTAGTAAGAATTGAGAAATGTTCGTAATACTGATAGGTGAGAATTTTAAAGCGATGAGAGTTTTACAAAGGAAGAGTTTAAGGTTATGTCAAACAAGCTGCTAATTTAGGTATAGGAACGATATGGCGGCTTCCGTTTCAGCTACCGTCTGCCAAAATGTTGCAGAAGCCCAAAGTGCACACTCCCAAATAAAAATTAATATTATTGCATTTAGATGAATACTTGACATCTTATTTAAAACAATCCCTGCTTTAAAAATGCAGATATATTTAATTACTGGGAATCTAGTTCTCACCTCCCACTCACATGTAGCTAGTGAACAATTATTTAGTTCAGCTGGCCAACTTTTTGCTGGCAGAAGGGCTATAATCTCGATATAATATAAAACTTTTTAATTATTAGCTACCCATTTTTACTTTCCTCAAGAAAGTATCTATTGTAATCGTAAAAAAAACATCCTCATATATTTTTTCGAGCTCCTCGTTTCATAGTCCTAGATGCCAAAAAAAATTTTTTTCTCTATTTCGTCGGTCTCTCTCGTTGACGGCATAGTTAAACTATTTATACACTTGACTTAAAATATTGGTCAAGAATTAAGAGTTATAAGGGATGGCAACATTTTGGTAAAAATCGAATATGGTGGAACAAAATATGGCCTAATAAATTGTTAAAAAAATTATTATTACTAAAAAATTGTTAATCCAATTTATCACAAATTTTGCTCAAAAGTCAAGTGTGATATAGGGCTAAATTGGTAAAATTTTGTTGAGGAGTCATTTTGGAAAACAAATGGACGCCTAGTTAAATGTTTAAAATTTTAGTATCAAAATACTACCAGTCAAATTAAGTTGCAATTTTCTGCAAACATCAAGAGTAAAATGGGAATGAACTAGTAAAATTTTGAAAACCCTGTATCAAAACATAATGGACTAAATCTTGAAAAAGGCGGTAAAATTCCATTTTTTAGAATAAAGACCTTTTTTGAAAGAACATGTAATGATTGATTTTTTTTACAGATTATGTAAATATATTTACAAAAAATAAAATATATTGAAAATTTTAAAATAAAAATAAATCAACAACAAATAAAAACAAAATTTAGAAAATGGTATACTGGAGTATGGAAGCAATAGTATTGTTTAAGTAGGTATGGTAAGTGAATATATGTTTCAAATTCAAAACATACTTTATTATCATAAATACATAGTATTTGTTGACAAAGCATTACATAATAAAAAAATATCAATATATTAAAAATTAAGACTAAAACATTGTAGGATCACAAAAGAATGTAACGATAAGATTGTCAATTAAAAATGTCATAATAAAATTCTTGTAAATTGTAGTCTTCCTTTTCAGTAAAGTCGATACAGACTTTTTCATCTGTGAACCTACATTTTTACCTCAGTTGGAAAGTAGTGAAAAATCCTAATGTTTTCATACATTAAAAATATCTTGGTGAGACTAATTTTAGGTCTGGGCAATAGTTGATGATTATCCTATTGCGTGTTATATGTAACTCGCGAGGTAGTAATTTCATCAGGGTTTCCACCCTTGTACTTCTTATAGACAAGGCCTACTGTTTCCAATGTGTTTATGTGAATAAAGGCCTGCGTGATTTTCTCTTACTGTATTGCTGGTTTTTGCAACACCAAGGTGAAAACACAAAAATATTGGCTACTGAAACCCCAAAGTGCTATTACATATCTAAGATGGCTTTTAATTAATGAGAAATACACCGATTGGGGGCCCATTTTGCCCAACTCGCCACAAGCAATCCTAACTGCGGAATATTTCCTGGTCAGCCTTACATTCAAAGTTCTTACATGATCCTCAAATATAAGGTTTAACCCAGAAACTTGTTATGCTGCTTGCTTTGCATATCACAGCCATGCAAAACTTAACAATATCAAAGTTAAACCTAAAGTTAAGCGCATTAGACTTACTGGCAGTATAACATAAACGATTTGAATCACAACATTCGCAGATTTTTTAGCATTCTCGGATACAATGCTGGTTAGTGAATAAATTCGCATTAGTATGTATTTAACTCAAAGCGGTATTATACAGTGTTAGTTATATAACGGAATTGGGAAAAATCGCCACTAATGAAATATCTTTAATTGGGAAGTTAGAGCAAAATATTATTGATGCATTGTTTAGAATTAAAATGTATGCCATAATCTGGAGTTAGACCTTAATTTAAACTATGGTTTAAATATTTACACAGCTTCTGTGAGTATTTTAATGAGTACCGTAACATCTATCGAAGGACAATTAAAGCTGCAAAACAATGCTATTATAGAGGCAGACTACAAAAGTCTAAAAACAAACTGAAGGAATCATGGAAACTAGTAAATGAACTCCGTTAAAAAAATAATTGCCATCATGCTGGTACGAAAGTATCATCAGAGAGCCTTAATGAATTTTATTGTTGTATAGCAGCTAGTTTGGCTAATAAAATAGATAACAAACCTAATCACAGTTTCTATATGAATAAACATACAGTTTTGCATTCATTCTTTTTGGAGCCTACAACTCCAATTGAATTAAAGGAAATATTTACTCAGATAAAAAATAAAATTTCTTCGGGCTGGGACGAAGTGGCGTTGAAAATATTTTTGGAACTTCCATGTAATGTGTTAAATGTTTTATCTGAGGTTATCAATGTGTCTTTTGTGTCGGGTGTGTTCCCCTGTTGCCTAAAAAAGCTAATATTATACCTCTGTTTAAAGGTGGAGATACTACCTTAATATCAAATTACCGACCCATTGCCCTTTTGCCAACATTATCAAAGATTGTCGAGAAACTTGTTAAGAAACGTATGATTACTTTTATGGAAAAGCACAAGATTCTGAGTACAGCGCAATTCGGTTTTTAGCCGAGAAAAAATACAACTGAAGCGATTTTCTCCTTTCTGGAATCTCTTTACTTGTGTCTGAACAATAAGGAATCAGCTGCTGCAGTTTTCTGCGACTTGTCCAAAGCTTTCGACTGCGTCAATCATAACATTCTTTTGGAAAAATTACAAATTTATGGTTTTAGAGGCAATGTGTTTCACATGATGGCTGCACTTCTAGCCAGAAAACAATCACTTGTGGTGTGCCTCAAGGGTCAGTTTTTGGGGCCTGTTTTATTTTTATTATATATTAATGATATAGTTAGTTTGGACATAGTAGGTAAGTTCACCTTGTTTGCCAACGATGCCACTGCGTTGTGGCATAATAGTGATCATAATAAACTTAGCGATTTGATTACTTCTGATTTAATAAAGATTAAACAATGGTGCGATGCCAATTACTTGACCCTTAACGTTGACAAAACCTGTGTGATGTCGTTAAAGTGTCATCTAAGTGATGTGATTCTTGAAAGCAAACCCTTAAAAAACTTAAAGGAAAATAAATTCTTGGGTATTTGGCTTGACAATGACCTAAAGTTTGCAGCCCATATAATTGCATTATGTCCTAAGTTAGCATCTGGTTGTTATGCTTTGAGAGTTATTAGCAACCAGCTTGACCCTACAATTGCCAGAAGTGCTTATTTTGCTCTCATAGAATCCCATTTAAGGTATGGTGTTTTTTTTGGGGATCATGCACAGAGCAGCTCTTTAGTAGTGTTTTTGTGTTGCAGAAAAGAGCAATAAGATATTTATGTAAAGCTAATGTCCAGCACTCCATTATTTGTATGTGAAAAAATTTTAACGCTAGCGTGTATTTTTATCCTTGAGACCTCAGTCTTATGCACAAGAAATTTAAAACTGAAATTAATTCCTCTCCAGAAAGAGTTTCTCGTCGTTCCAACAGTATTCCACTGCCTATTCCGCATTCAGCTCAAGCAAAAAAATCTGTAATATATAATAGCAAAGCCATTTTTAATCATTTGCCAGGGAGCATCAGGCAGATACAGAGTGAACGCCTTTTTAAAAACCAACTTAAATCATTTTTAATTGATAAGCCCTTCTATAGTGTGTCAGAGTTTTTCCAAAAACATTTTAATTGATTGTAATATTAAATCTTCAAAAAATGTTTTTATTTTAATTTTGTGATGTATTTTAACATATTTACAATTTTATTTTTTGATAAATTTGTGTTTATTTTTACTTTATTTATTTATTTATTTACGTTTGCATTAGTTCATGTTTACATTTATGTTAATTGACATTTAATTTTTTCATATAATTATAATTATTTATATTGGTCCCCATTATTTGGGTGCTTAATTATTTGAGTGTTTATTTTTTTTTCTTCTCTTTTTGGAAATTTATTATGAACCAACTAAAAGCTTGCTTCTTGTATGTTATTTTGTGTTATTGTATTTTTTTTAGGCAAATAATTTGTTGTTCTTTTAAAATTGTATTTTGTTTCTCAGCTTTGTTAATGAGTTTTACTTCTGACAATAAAGCATGTTTTGAATTTGGTGTTTAAAAAAATTATCCTATAAATAATCTTTTCTGCCTTTATGAAAATACTGGCACTTTGTCACTTTTATTCAAGGAATTTTGACAAAAGAATAACGAATAGCGCAATAAATATTTTTACTAAAGAATAAAAAAAATCAAATTAATGTTTTTATTATTAGGTACTAAGAATCGTAACTATTTATACAGGGGTATATATTAATCAGTGCGACAGAACTCAGAGGGTGATTCTGCATGAAAAAATAATGACAGTTTGCTATATAAACATATGTCCGCAAATGATTCGCTTTCCGAGCTACGGGGTGTTAAAATTTTTATTAAAATCTGACGATTTATTTATCGCTCTAAAACCGGTCGAGATATGCCAATGAAATTTGGTGGGTTTTAAGAGCTAGTTATTGAGCATTTTTTTACATGCAATTAATAATTTTATATTCCTCCTTGGCGAGCACACGGGTAACAATCTCAATTTTTTAAAAGAAAAAAATGATATGCAAGTGAGAAAATTCAAATTAAAAATCATTTTTTAATTCCTCGTTCAATTTGTGACAAAAAAATCTTTTGCCTTTTTTTCGTATGGGTTTTTATGCAAAAAAATAAATAATCTTAACGCGTATTTTTCATTTCTTTAATACATTATCAAGAACTATCTAATACAATAATATTAAACCAGAACAATAACAGAAAATAAATACAACTAAGAAGATTTTAAAACAGGTGTAAAGCTACAACAAATGTTGAAAATGACCTCCCTCAGACGCTACACAAGATTCAACTCTTCGTCTCATTGATTGTCGTATTCGCGCAAATATTCCTTGTGTATTTCTTATTGTCTCACAACCGGCTATAATTCGATTCCTCAGGTCATCAACATTTTCGACGGGAGTGGAACAAACTAATGACGTAAGAAAACTACATATGCAAAATTCTAGAGGATTTAAATCTGGCGATCGAGCAGCCTATTCAACCATTTGGAGATACTGTATCTAAGTGATTACGTACATTAATGCAAAACCAAAAGTTTTGTCTCAACTGTAGAGAAATTTCTTCAAGAAGAATATTTAATTCTTTCTGTAGGAAATAAAGGTAAGATTCGCCTGTTAGTTGTTGTGGGAGGAAATATAGATTGATTAAATGATCATCAATTACCCCAAGCCATACATTAATTGAAAACTGACGCTGAACATGACCTTCAAAGATTCCTTGTGGATTTTCCTCAACTCATAAGTAATTCTTATTGAAATTTCGTATACACTGTCCTCCAAAAGTAGCCTCGTCAGAAAAGAAAACGCCATTTAAAAAATTTGGAATTTGAGGGATTTGATTGGCAAAAAATAGGCGCAGAAAAAAGTTTCTAGGTAGTAGAGCTTGCATACGTTGAATGTGAAACGGATACAATTGCTGTTCTTTAAGAATTTGAAATACAGTGAAGTTGCTTACATTCAAAATGTTAGCAATTTTTCGAGAACTTGTTTCAGGTGACTCCGCAATTAACTTGAGAACTGCCTCTTCTAGTTGCTCAGTTCTAACTTCTCGAGGGCGCCCGCAGTCAGCCGTTTGTTTCTTAAATGTACCATTTTCGCGCAAACATTGGTAAAGACGAGTAAATATTGTGTGATGGGGTTCCCTCCGTCCTGGATACAACTCAGCATACAATCGTTGGGCTTGCCGACCATTTCCATTACTTCGACCATTATGTAACAAATTAGACTATAACAACGGTATAGAGTATATATTTTTATATATTCTAAATGTAATTCAAACAATATTTTACTAAAACTGTTGGTTCTCACGTTAACGCTTAAACAGGCTTGATTATTTCAAAAGAATTATAAGTAGATTTGTCTAATATTAGTTTCGAGAATTTTAAAACAAAATAATAAATATCATATTTCTCAAATGCTATCTTTTAGACTGTATATTTTCCCCTACAGGAAAGATTAACTGAAAGGATTTTTCTGTGTTTGTTTTTCGCCATGACTTTTCGGACCCATAATGGGGATAAGTTAGTATAGGCATATATATATTAATAATAACCTTAGGACTAAGAATTGAAGGGAATATTATTTTAATCGATTTATTCACTCTTGTTATCATGGGTGACACCTCATGTCTCTAAGACGAAGTTCCGAACTTAAAGTATAGAGTAGGGACTTAAGCTTCACCATTTACAGCTTTATTCGTTTCGTCCTGACTAATAAAATCAAAGACGGGATTGGTCTAAGGGGTGGATCTAGTAATAGCTGAGCTAAGTTTGTACTTTACGGGAAGACTAAAAGTCAGTCTGTGTCAGAGTTTTGTTTCTTATAGTTGATCTTCAGTTCTTCTTTTGTGGTGGTTTATGGGGCTTTACGTATACAGTGGGATATTAAAGTTGAGGAATTTTCAAAGATATTTTATTTTCATTCTATGATTTATTTGGAGAGTAACTTGTTTTCAATAGTTAAATTTACGGTTTATTTAAAGATTTTTGTTTTCTTTTCTTTTGTACTAAGGTTGGGGATTTTTAGGTAATTCCCTCATTTTCTAGATTTAAATACTTTTTTTTGTTATTAGGTTCAAGTATTATTTTTGTACAGTATTGCAACCCTTGATCTGGTTTATAACCGTAGGGTGCAAGATTGCTTTTTTTTTTTAATAATAAAATAAGAAATATATTATTTTATTAATTTACTGAAATAAAAAAAGACTCGCAAAGTTAATTAAAAAAAAAGGCAAAAGTATCAAGAGACAAGCTCGTGGTCAACAGAGCGTGCAATGCCCTAAGCTCGTTTATCCCAGAGAGTGGGCGTGGGAAAAAAATTAAAAGTAAAAAGGTGAGCGCCACCCATTTATTACGGCCTAAATTGGAAAGCCCCTGGATGTGTTCGGCACTCACTTGTTCCTGATACTTTTATAAAAAAAAATGTAATTTAAAATGAAGAAGTTGTTTTATAAAAAAAACTGAAAAAGAAGAAAAAATGTGAGCCAAATAAAACACATTAAATTCCTAAAAAATAAAATCTATTTAATGAATGGTTTTTATTGGAAACACCTGTACAAAACAAAAGAAAAAAAATACTAGTGTGAAATAAAAAGATTCACCAATTGTCTTAGCGTGATACGTCACTGCAACCGGTGGAAGGTGTACCAATAGAAGTTGTAGGGCGGAACGTTACTCGTTCACGTCAAAGTTAGCCTTAAAGCCCCGTACTAAGACCCTATTCAATAGGGTTTAATTCGCTCCAGACAGGAAGAGTTCTCCACAACGCGGCAGGAAAATGGCGGCTTGGTCCAACTTCAACACCAAAAATCCTCTCTCAGAGAGATTACTTGGAGGTTACAAAATATTATAAGATTCACAAATACAAAACCCCAAGTAAATTAATACGAAGCTGAGGAGAAATCCCACTAACGGACTTCCAAGAAAAACTTGGATTTTATTTTCCCCAGTTCGCGCTGAAGTCCTTTCGATGTTAAAGGAGACCAGAAAAGTCAAGTGAAAAAATAGTTCCTTCCTGGAACCAACTCCCTTGTACCTTCTAGAATTTATTCAACTCGGATGCCGAACTATCATTGGTTAGATTGCCCCAGGTGACATCAGTGTTGTCAAGAGGAACTCGGAATGATTTAAAATAGGGATTGAAGGGCAAAACGATCACTGATTAGTTTATAATTCAAACGGCAACCACCTGAGAATAAACTTGGTCACAGTTGGGATTTTAGAATGCGCCTACTGAATGAGGGCATATCGGATGCAGCGAGTGACAGCGCATAGGGAGTGACACGTCCCATAACCCTAATTTATACTCTGAACTAGGCAAAACGAATAGTAAACAAACATCTATCTTCCAGCTTCCAAAACTTAGATAATTAGAATAATAGTTGAAAAGGCTATCCCGAGAAATCAACTTGCAATTAAAACAGGGAACAAAGCTATGGGGAAGTGGAAAAACTCTGACAACAAAAAGAAACTAATTTAAATGAAATTTTCCAACAATACAATATAAATAAATTTGTTATTTTACCATTAAAAGAGATTTATTCCTAACGAAATATTTTAGGCAATTCACAGAAGACAAAAAATAGTCGAGTAATAATTCAGGACATAAAAGGGTCTAAATAATCATGCAATCAAGGGGAAATGATTGAAAAAGGAAATATTTAAGGAAGTAATTTGGTTTTCCAAACACTACACAGAACCGATTTAGTTATACCAATATGCAACTGCTACCTAATCCAAGAAAAAAAAGGTATGAATATTGATTTTAAATCCAGAAATTTTATGTGTTTATAGGCCAAAGTTAACTGAAAGAATTTGTACTAATATTGCCCTTATGTGTTAGATATCCAGGGCTAAAAGGATACAATTAAAATAGGGTAAATTTAAAAAAAGTAATAAGCATGTATTGGCCTAAAAACAATCTTATATATATCTAAAATAGAAATATTTATCAAAGTAACCCTTCTTCATAAACATAAATTTCTACATATGAGTATTAATACAAAATATCGACCTTACATGCAAAAAAAAATTCGGTGCATTAATTGCCCGTATTTTATTATTTACAGCAACAGAAAAGTTATGTTTGGACCCAAAAATAGAGGTTTGAAATCGAAAATTCAGCATCCTGACAAGATTATCGAAAGGCCAAAACCTGCATAAAGGAGGCAAAACAGGTTTTTAAAATTGCTAAAATTAAATTCTTATTTACTCTGTAATATTAAGAAATAAATATCTTTAGATATTACTTGGGTTTTCGTTTTTTAAATAATTATAAATTTAATTGATGAATGATATTGTATGAATCTAGGCATCGCCATCCAAGTAACAACGTTTGAACTTGCAGTAAAACGTTTCTTTAGAACGGGGTGGTGATCTACTTTAGTTTTTAAGAATATTGATAGTTGTTGATAATAGATGGCGCTATGCATACCGATTAAACATTATAATATAATCCGATATAACAAAAGAGATCTTCGCTTGAGATATGGGTAATCTAACTAAGCTATACAACCAATATATAATTTAAATAAAGCACAAATATCAATTCTTAAAAATGAACACTAAAAGAGCACATCATAAATGTTAAACTTAAAGATTAAACTATTTAACAAAATTAGAGTGTTACAGTATTTCACTTCCTTTACTTTTGTTAATAGATTTTTAAGTTGTTTTTAAAAAACCAAATCTTTTATTTAAATAAACCACCTGCCAGTTAAAACAAATATATTCAAGAAGAAGATACCATCATTCTTGCAGTTTGCTGTTGTTTGAGATTAAGTGGTCGGAGAATTGGGAAGATAAGATGTTTAATTCAATTTGTACTAACGTTTATATTTGATAACATTGTAAATTATAATCTATGAGAAGAAGAAAATTTTATAAAAGTTATTTTTTTCTAAAAGTTTCCCACCTATAAGTAAGCAAAACTCAAGTCGATGGGCATCGTCACCTTCCTCCAGCGTATGAGTTATTTTTGTCTTAAAGGCTTTAATTTTTTAGTTTCGAAAACTCTCTCACTATTGGTTTCATGCTGACTTGCTCTAAGAGAATTTCGTGGATTTGCATTAATAGAGTTAAAACTGTTCCGTTTTTGCGTCGTTATCATCATAAATCTTTCGTTTTTTAATCAAAGAAACCAAATTTCCAGTTCCTAAAAATGTTCTAATTATGCTTTTCACAGTTATTATCGTCAACAGTTTTTCTGGGTAATTTAAATTGAAAAGATTTATCACATATGGAATTGCATTTTCTCCTAGTCCGTAATGCTGCACGAGATAGATTTTTTCCTGTAGTGGCAAGGCCATTATTAGTTAATGCTTTTGTCGACAAGTTGGGTTTTGAGAACTTTAAAGTAACTTTTTAAAAGGACGTGTCAGGTTATTGAGGTACAGGTATACTTGGTGTTTATTTTAAGGTGTGTTGTGTGCTTTATTGGCAAAAGCTTATAAGATAATTTTTTTAAAAACTGTAGTTTAAATTAACGAGCTATAACTCCAGACTATGATATAAATTTTAATTCTGAACAATGTATCTCAATAACAATTTGCTCTAACTTTCTGACTGACTCTGTATTATACTGATTTGAGTAAAATTTGCTGAACTGTCCTTTCAGACCATGCAGACCATAATCGCAAAATACTATTTTTAAATTCAAAAATTTTTGGTCCATTTGTCCTATTCGGCCACCTATCCTGAGATATGATGTATATGTATGTATGTAAGATCTTGCCAAAAAAGTTGTTAGATATGTAAATAAAACAAAACACCATATAAAGATGTACCAAAAACGGTAGAAAATATATACAAAACGAATATGAAGAAAAAATAAATTTAAAAAAAATCGGTAAATTGTAAGGTATTCTATCACAGACATATCACAATTTATATATACATAAATGTCTTTGGCAAACTTTATGGATATTGTATAAATTGTAATAATACAAGGGTTTTATTACAAGGTAAGCTGTGCTTACTTGGATACAAAAATAGGTAAGACATCTAAAACAGAACTTTCCTCGTAATGACATTTTTCACTTTGTCAAGGAAAGTGATATATTGATATTTATAATGTATTATAATGTATATACAATTATTACCAAATAAGTATATATGTATTATCAACTGTGTGTGGTGAACTGCATTATAAGAAAAGTTTCGGGTAAAAACCAATTTACCGATTTTTTTTCTAATTGTATTGAAGAAAAAGCTATTTTGTTTCACTATGTTAAAATAAATAAAACTACGAGTTCTTATTAGTAAGGTGACAAATCTTTTCATTTGTAGTTCTTTATTTTTATTTGTCAGTTTTCCCAATGTATTAAAAAACGCAACCTGCAATAAATTCTGCTTATAGTATTACAACTTACAACCACAAAAATGTGATGAATTGCTTGTTCAGCTATTAATCTCAAACTAGGGTGGAATTTCCTCAATCAGACTAATATTTACCGGCACTTATCAGCTGCGAATATAAAAATCTAAGCATTCAGACTGATGTGTTCGCTGTAAACACTGTGTAAAAATGTGACATGATATGTCTTGTTATAGAGTTTTCTATTCTGAAATATAAATAAGTCGCCACTTCTCTCCTTTTCACCTGTTTAAAAAGTCAAAATACAGTTAGTTAATATATAAGCCACATTAAAAAGTCACCCTGTGTCATGCTACTAAAAATACCCTATAAATTACCTCACATACCTATCAAAACTAAAAAGAGTGTTGAAATTATAATTTACAAAATAATATAACTAATAGATTACATAATTATTAAATTTTTAACACTTGCGCCTATAAGTCCCAGTCACTCGAAAAATTACTCCCTCATTTTTTTTCGGAAAATCTGACTAGGGATCGAAAGCTATAGTAAAACATATAAAATTCAAAAAGTTTCACTGATACCACTAGCAATACATTTTGTACCTTATCCTTTATAAATTATCTAATATGAGTAAATTATCATCTAATAGAGTTTTTTCATATAGAAAATGTATCTACAGAAAGAAAAGTTTTGAATCAAATTTTTGTAAAATTTTCGATCAATATTTTTAACGATTCGATTGAAACTTGAAACTCAAAGTACCAATGTTTACCTTATTTGGATTAATTTTCATTTCCTTGGAATCGGTATATTTTTCGTCTTTATTTTCTGAATCAGTTTTAGAGGACCGTTCTGAAAATTGTTCTAGGTTTTCCGTGTTTTCACATTTTTGTAGTCTATTAAGCAATTTATCCAAACTCAACTTGAGTTTTGGTTGCAGAGATCTCGTAGATCTCATTCTAGCTAATTTTTCTTGCTTCACTTTAAGAGACGACGGGACCTAAACAGTAAATAACTTATATATACCTATTTTTTTGTGTTAATATACTGAATAAAATCGAATACAAAGTATGGATATATAGTAATGTTTGAAAATTTAATTTATAATATGGCTTCTTCATTTGGTGTTAAATGTAATAATGAAATATTTGAATAACAATGATAATAATTGGTGTTTATGAGGTCTTAGCGACAAAAATATTGTTCGATACTACTTTTGTCGAGTATTATTTACAAGTTACTTATCAATTTATCAATACCACAGACAATTTCTGATGTACAGCGTTTTATCTTGTCCACATTTTAAATAAGTATAACTATAATTTTTAACTTATCGATAAGATCCAAGAAATGAGTTATAAATTTGCACACAAATTTTTTTCTTTCAAAATAAAGCTACAAAAATACAACGTCTTATTTATTAAAATACACTCACCTAAAAAAATTATTTGGCCAACATACAGCGTTCACTCATACGTTTAAGTAGAACGACTACATTTTTGTCAATTCTCAAACATATGGAAAACATGCATTTTCTAAAGAACTGACTACATAACGGTAGTTTTTCAGCCAGTTCTACAGGGCGTAGCAAAAAGATGTGTAAAATATTTTCACTGATGGCGACTGTGGCATAGAGAACATTTTTATGATTTATGTGGTATTTAATTACTATGTGCCATATTTCTAGAAGTTTTTAAAAATTTAAAGCTATCAATCTGCATTTTCAAAGTTTACTCGATGATAAAATTCGACTTGGGTTCTCTTTTAACTAATCTTTTTTGCTTTTAATTTGTACTTTTAATTAAAAAATAAATGATATTTATGTATTTAATTTACTTCTATAAAACCGCCAGTAGCGTAAATGGCATGCAAACCTATATTCAAATTGTGGGTACTGCGTACAAACCTTTGATTTTTTCTTAATTAGTTGCTGCCTGCTAAAGCATAGAATTATATTCATGTATGAAATATGTACAGTAAATCCCCATAAGAAAATTTAAGGTTTGATTTGCAATTTTGGTGTCATTTTGGGGAGTTGCATTTTCGTGCCCTGGACGTCTCTCAGTAGGGATTTCGAAGTTTTAGTTTCAATAATCAACATTTATTTGGCTCACATCTGTAATTTTGTAGCGTAAATAAAATGAATCTATCCTAGATATATGTCTGCAGTTGTTAGTTGTTAACTATCAGTAGTGAATTATTTCTACCTAATATTACTTAAATTATAATAATAATAATAATAATAATAAGACGTTTATTAATCCAATAACAAGTAATTATACATTGACATTACCAACAGGAATAATTATTTTGGATTAAAAGGCCTTTGAGTCAGCTTCCTGAGACAAATTCAGGTGCAGTTGAGGCCTTGCTCTTAAACATTACTAAATATAACAAAAATATATAAAAGAAAAAATTGAGAGAGAAAAAAAAATATAACCATTTACATAGATAATTATATTATATATTCGGAAAAAGGATAAACACAGACAAGAAGCAAAGTAAAAGTTAAATTAAAAAAGAAGAAGGAAGAGAAAGTGACAGCTAAAAATAGTGGGAGAAGGAAGTAAGACCTAAAAACTAACAAAAGTAGACACCAAGGTGCTGGGTTATCTGTATTACATTTTATGAATTATTAAAATCATAAAAGTGATAAATAAATCTTATACAGAGCAAACAGAGATTATGCAAGCAAAGTTTTCTTTATTTTCCGTTTAAATACAGAAATACTTTGTAATGAGGAGCAGTTGATGTTATATTTATTGGAAACTGCGGCAGACCAATATGAAAATGACCTTTTGAAAATTTCTTTTCTGTGAGCTGGAATTGTAATCAAGGTTTTGCGTCGTAAATTTAAATTATGAATATCAGTCCTAAATGATAATTTGTCAAATAAGTATTCTGGTGATTTATGTTTAATTATTTTGAAAATAAAACATGTAGAGTGAAGTAATCGACGATCATGCATATTCAGCCAACCAAGTTCTTTAAGTTTATGTGAAACACCTCGCCCACGCCTAATCCCAAAAATTATGTTATTAAGATAGGTTTACAAAGAAATAAATAACACCTAAGAGTTTAATTATTTTTATTTTATAATTTATACATATCACATTTGTATTTTAAAATTTCACATCTATGTACATACGTCAATCAATAGTTCTCTTCTACATAATATGTATCTGAACGTAACTGCTCAGCATCGTTGTTTAAATAATCAACAAGTTATAGATACTCCGATGAGAAGCCCACCAGAACAAACCTGCATAAAAACAGTCAACTATCTTTTAACTTATAATTAGAAATATATTAATCTATTTGCTACTTATATATACCTATATTTTTTGTTTGGTATTACTTATAGGTAATATTAAAATTTACTTCCCTTGTAAGAGGAATGTATTGTAATCGTGCCAAAATCAACCTCTGTGAGGTTTTTGCAAATCTTTGCACTTTCGTATCCTTGGTCCCCGAAAAACATTTTCTCCCGTTTCTGTAATTCTGGCTTTACGCGGCATAGCTATATTTAGTATAGTATATTTATTTACGCAGCGTCACAGCGACTATCGGGACAAATCTCTTATTTAGATATATTAAACATTCTCGTATTTAGAAGAAAAATATTTCTATACAGAAAATCATCAAAAATAAAATGTGTGTCTTTATATTTCAGGTATTTGAAATAAATAGTTTAGTGTACAACTGTAGTAAAATTATCGACAAAGCTGAGTTTTTATGTTATGGGTATACATTTTTAGCACTGCGTTGACCTTTTTCTTTGTGAAATTATTTTGAGTATCTACCAAATACGACTGAAAATTTACCAAACTTCTGTAAGTATCACGTATGTATTAATTTTTGCTTAGTTGAGTTGCAGTTGCAAAAATCGATTTTTTTGACAAAAGAGTTTCCTTTCTGTAAATTAATTTACATAACTTTCAAAATATAGTGCAAATAAAAATGTTGCACTCATAAGATTGTAGAACAGTTTAAACGATAGACATAAATATATAAAAATAAATATTTTGTAATATTTGTTTTTATTTATATGTCGTAGTCTTGTAGTGAAATCCCCCTTTTTTCGGCGAAGATCCTAGTCGGTTCATGATGCGTAGGCATATTGAGTAAAAACATGAAGTTGCACAGTCTGCCTGGGCTTTTCATGAAAAAACCCAAATCATTTCAACGTATTATATATAATACAATCTGCCTAAATTCAAATGTTACAGGTTTCCAAGAAAAAAGACATTTTGGGTTTAAATGATATGTGAGTCGCATTATTATACAGATTGATCCATTCCCAACATAGGTTTTTTAGTATCTGTATGACAACAAAAAAAACTACAGACCACAAAACAAACATTATAAAAATATATTATATGAAATCTCTAATAAAAACAGTAATATTGTCAGACAACAAAGATAAATATTATAGAATATGAACAATTCAATTCTAAAAGTATTGTCAAATCCTTTCTATTTACTTACTATCTGTTGCCCGCGTCTTCGTACGCGTATAAATATGGTGTCTTAAAAATAGGATTGCGTTTTGGTTAAACCTGGTAGGTCTTTATTTTTAAAGTGATGTATATCTGTATATGTCTGTTTTTGCAAGCTAGAACCAAATCCAACAAATCCCCATAATTAAAAACTACAAATCAGTTGAATAGTATCAAATTATTATATTGTCATCCGAATTACATATGTTTGCAAAGTTTCAAATTGATACGACAAATTTAATATTTCTCTAAACAAATTTTGCCACCCCCGTTAGCCCTTAGAAGACGTATTTTTAAAAATAATGAAATACGTGTTATTTTATTTATTTTAAAGACTATATTTACAAAGTGTCGTCATCGTAACTTAAATTTTTTTTTATACAAACTTTACCTCCCCTTACTGAAGGAATTTTGTAACATCCCTCCTTAGGGCGCCCCTAGGGTACTCAAGGAATATATCCTCGAAATTTCAAATTTCTAGGTCCACCGGTTTAGGCTGTGCGTTGTCTATCAGTGAGTCAGTCAGTCACAGTACTATTATAATGGACCACTTTTGTGACATCGATAATACACTGCGGGTTTGCTATAAAGAACTGGCATAATGGTTCTAAGAAAACCGCTTCCTTTACTGACAAAACTGTTTAGTATTTACTTGCATATCTAATTTATTTGTTGTATATTATATGACTTATAATAATTAATTACTCTAATATACGTTAAACAAACTTCTCTTTATTGTAACATAGATCGGAAGCTTTCACGGCTTTGGTCAATTAAGAAATCATGGTTCTTGGGTTTAGGTTAGGTCTGAACACTGAATCAGTTCAGTGTTCAGATCTCGTGGAGTAAAGGTCCCTGAAGATGCCTCGTGCAATCGAAGGCGAAACGTCGGATATTAATTCCAATTTGACATGGTTTAATCCCAAGAACCATGATTTCTTTTCTCTTTATTGTTTTGACAGAAAATTACAGATTTCAATGAAATCAAACAAACACAATTCGAAGACTGGAATACCTTAATTCATGAAATGCAGATTTTTAATGTTAGTCAGATTGTTTTACACGCAATGCGCCGAAAAATTATGGGCTGCTCATGAATTGAGTAGGATCATCGCGAAAAGATGGATTTTACTATAAGACTACGATATACGCCGGGTATAATCGGCATTACTTTCCGGCTGCCATTTTGTTATTTTTTTTAGCCGATGTGTTGGGCTATTAGAATAACAATTTTTGATGTGCTTGACAGATTTGTACGACTTTCGGTTTGACTGGAAATTTCCTCTTTTTAAATGGAACAGCCTATATATTTTTACATTTTCGGATTCTACGTTTTTCTACATAACTTGGTATTAAATACTCAACACAATCAGCCATTTTGAAATTTTGATACCTTTTTTACTTTTCAATCTAGTGTACCGTGAAATGCCTTAATTGCCATAGAAGTCTAGATTATTAAACCATGAATGAATAACAGTCAGCCAGTAAAGTTTGGTTACGATATCATTTTCAAGACATCAAGTTTTCCATGAAAGTTTAAGTTAAAAGTAAAGTTTGGTTATTTGTTGATTCTTATAATTTCATTTTTAAATCTTAAGCAAAAACATGTCATGTTGCCAAGAAGTGAGCAAGTAGATGTTGGTAATTTACGGGCAATGTGGTAAAAATGCTGCCGAAGCCGCGTATATTGTGAAGAATATCCTTAATCGGCGTATACATCCTTTGCGCCAATATATTGTTTATTTAATAAAAAAATGCGCGAAGATCCTGTCATCCAACAAGACAATGACTTTTTCATCAGCGAAGAAATCGAAACTAATGTTTTGGCATTTGTAAACCTGGATCCCACGGCATCTACTAGACAAATCGGTCATAACCTTGGTATCACCCACTTCAGCTTACGGCATTTTGAACAAACACGGTTACCGCTCATTCAAATATCAATTATATGAACACCTTTATGTCGGCGACTTTCAAAGAAGATTGGTCTACTGTAGCTGGTTCTTACAGAATAATAATTCGGCACTTTAAGTATTGTATTCAGATGAGTCCCCCTTTAACAACAATGGCATATTCAATAGGCAAGACACCAGATATTGGTTAACAGAAAATCGACACCATATGAAAGCAGGAAAATTTCCAGAGGAGGTTTGATGTGAATGTTTGGACTGTGATATTAAGCATGCGTATTATTGGACCGATCTTTTTTCAAGGACATTTATAACAGGTGAGGGAAATCTTGAAATCTTAGAGAATTCCCTCGAGTAAAACAATTTATTTTCAGTAGGACGGTGCTCCACCCACAATGCACCATCATTTGCAGCAAAGGTTAGGACAGCATTTTATCGCAAAAAATGGACCAGTTCGGTGGCCTCCACGTTCCCCGGACCTGACACCACTCGACTGTTAAACAGTTTCAAAATATTGTAGAGAAAAAGGTTTTTCGCTTAAAAAACGCCATGAAGTTAACGGAGAACATTTAGAAACCTGATTGATGTCTGGATTTTAGAAAAATATGTTTTGATTTTTGTTTCATATTAAGTACTTGTTACTGTTTATTTATTTTTAATTAAAAGTTTTTATTTTCACCACTAAGTTGACTCAATGTGTTTATAGTATTCGTCAGATTCGTATTGAAGAGGTATATTTGGCTGTAGTATGAAAAGGATATACTTCTATTAGAAAATTTCGAAAAATGTAATTCTGTCGATTTTGAGCCACTCTGTAACACAAATTAACAGTTAAAAAATTTCGGTTTTATTTAAAGCACTTCACAGAACACTAAATTAAAAAGTAAAAATAGCTGTCAAATTTCCAAAATAGCGGATTGAGTTGATTTTTTAATGCGTTACTATGTAGAAAAAGTCTTGATTCCGAAAATATAAAAATATACAGGGGGTTCCATAAAAAAAAAAGGAAATTGGAGTTATTTCCGGTCAAACCAGATTTCCACCAGTTTTAAGGACAGTTTTTGAAAATTGTAGATTGGATCAATGTTCATCTTCAGAATCTTTAAACACAGAAAACCATCAAACGCTTTTACATCACTCTCTATCACCCATTTAAGTCCTCAAATGGTAGGTTGTTGATTATTTACATCAAAGTATGTGAGATAAGAATCTCCTTTTTCTGATCATACTCATGCATATATCTGTTATTAGCTTCTGCATAACGTTTTGAACACCTATTCCAGGTTCTATAAATGTAATCAAGCAGAGTCGGGTAGACTATAAGCAGGCGCAGGGCATCATACATAGGTTTTAAGGCAAATTCGTCGAAATTCCTTAAATCTCCCAATACAGTACGTCGGTTTTAAGTTTTAAATCAGAATAATCTAAATAAAAAACATGATAGTTTTACATCCAAAAATACTCCACATTTTCTGTACATGATATTCATCATCACATATCCTTTAGTCAGCCAGTTTGTTTGAAAAAAGTATATTTTTATTTTATAAAGCATTATCATTATCACAATATTTTTAAGTCGCTAAATGTAAATTTTTGTTTGCCCCTCCCACCGCAGGATTCTTTAGTCTTAGCTCACCTGTCAAAAAATATTTTTTTACGAAATACGTACAAATGTATAAATTACATATATTTGTAAAAATCTTATTTAAATAAATAGCTGTTCAAAAGTAAGTAAGACTATAGATGTTTGTTTTTTTACAGCTGAAAAAATATATTGCTAAAATAAATTACGTCATTAAAAGTTAAACTCTGAAAACCGTATATAAAAATTTTAAGTAGGTCAGAAGTTACTGAAAATGTTTTTAACAGTTGTCATAATATTGTATTATTAATAATTGTAATTATTAATACCATATACAAAATATCAGCTTTGTTGAAGTAACGGAAATAGTTTATCTTTTTTAGATTTTCAGAATTGTCTGGCATGACTCTTAAACCGCAATAGCTGCCTGCTGTGAATCATAATAATCATAATATTATATTTTAAAATATCAAAATGGCAGCCTGGTTATAAACTTCCACTCGACGAGAGTTTAGTATGTCCTTGTCAGAATTCAAAAGGTCTGTTCGTTCGCGGCGTGTCAGAACCTACTTCTGACACATTTTTACATTTCAGTCGTTATATCTCGAAAACGCTTTCAGATAAACTTTTCGTAATTTGACATGTTTTTAGAGCACACTTAAGGCTCTCGAAGGGTATCAAACGAATCTTCATATCGTTTTTGGTTTTTCGTTTGTTAAAGAAAAAATGTAATTTTTTTTCTCGAATTTATTAAAATATCGATTTGAAACTTTTAAGAAACGTTTCTTTTTAGTGTCTCATAAAGCCTATTGAAAAAGGGCGCGATTGAAATTTCAGAAGTCATTTTTTTAAAACGTCGTTTTCTTCTCTTTTATTCTGTTCAAACTTTCGACAAAAACAGAAAAGATCTTAAAAGCATAGAGAAGAGCAAAATCCTTGAAGAACGATTTTTTTTTATAAATGTGAGCAAATTACATTTATCGCCGCTTCTTTAAAAAATATTCATTGTTCTTAATTTTTTTTTGATTTCTTGCTATCGCTCGCTAAAAATTAGTTTTATTGAAATTTGTCATTGAGGCAAAATTAATGAAGCAGAAAGATAGAAAACTGAGTTTTTGTTTTTTGTTTTGCAGTTTGCAGCTAAATGCTTCACAAGAAAAACTACTTGGGTGTAAAGCATTAAATATTTTTTCTCATTTGGTGGTATTCGTCCGCCACTGACTAATAATAATTTTTATTACAAATCAGCAAAACACCCTGACGTTCCGAGGAT